>JADNRV010000051.1:0-326037 GCA_015499995.1 Flammula alnicola
CTTACGACGAGCAACAAAGCACCCACCGTTATCCTGTCTATCGGTCTGATCAGAGTGTTGGGCACCAGACACGGCGCCCTTCCACTTTTTTTTTGACATCGATAACTTCCGAAAACCGCCGAACCGTACCGAAAAGAAGAAAGAAGGCAGCGTTTGACAGCTGTCAACTCTTCTAGACAACCTGAGTCGTCTACCGTCCACACCCACTCCACTCCTCACCCGAGGTCGGAGTATTGCCGCCGCCGACAACCAAGAGCTACCGACACCACCAGTCACCACCGCCCCAGGAGATTCCGCAGCCCTACCGCTGCCTCCTGCTACCCCAACCACACCGACACCCACAACTGCCAACTCGGGACCATCACCCATTAGGCGACAGGTACCACCGCTTAACAGCGACGACAGTGACTCCGACACCGCCACCGCCACCGCCACGTTCGCTTACCGTCGACGAACTCAGCAATCGAGCACTGCTAACCGCATCGCCGATCGCACAAAAATGGGCAACTCGACTGTCGCCACTATCACAGTACACAAACTCAAGGACTGCCCTACCCTTGAAGCCGGCACCATCACGCCTCAAGTCCTGCAGAACTGGTACCATGCCTGCAGGAGATTCTCGAAGCAGTCCGGGAAGGATCCCAAGACAGAAGTGGTGCCGTTGGCCGCTGATGCCATGCTAGAGCCGAGGCTCCAGGCCTGGTATTACGCGGACATGGCTCGGATCGACAAGCTCACGCTCGACGAGTATATCGCGGAACTTTCCGCGCTCGTGTTGGACAAGAACTGGGCACACCAGATCCGTCAGCAGATCCTGTCAGCAAAGCAACCGGAGGCCACCCGTTTCGTCGACTGGCGCATCGAGATCGAGAACCTCAACTCGCTGTTAACTACCTCAGCCAAGCGTTACGCCCTCACCACCACTGCGCTCCGCGACCTTCTCGAAGCCAATACCCGCAATGCCCTTTGCCTCTCGCTCTCAAACAAACCCATTGATGCTGATGCGGAGTACAAGGCGTGGTGTGATGAGGTACATGAGAGGGACCAGGATCTCAGGGATGAGGAGAAGCGATTCGAAGCCAAGCTTGTCGACATGCGTAACGCCAACCGCGAGCGAAAAAGCCTTCTCCAACGTCTCTCCGACACCAAACCCAACACTAGCACCAGCACCAGCACACGCCAGAACACTGCCACACCCGCTGCTGCGCGCCCCACCACGGGGTTACCCAAGCTCACAGATGAAGACCGCAAGCTTCTCAATGACCATGATGGCTGCACCCGGTGCCGCCAATTCTACATTGGACATCGTGCTGTCGAGTGCCCCATGACCAAGAGCAACACATGGCCTGATGCAACAACCTACAGGACACTTACCAGCACTATGGCGCTAGCTGCCAAACCTGCCTCTCGCCTCGCCGTTGGATTTGTTCCCACCGCTGATGACGACGACGACGAGGATTATAATTTCTACGATTCCAACACGTACGCCATTCCTTCTGATGATCCCTTCACCATGCCCCACATCTACATCTCTGTGGAGGTGTCGGGCCCTTCCATCTCCGAATTTCCTATCTCCATCAAAGCTCTGCCTGACGTCGGTTGCCCCTCCACAGTGATTAGCGGCCAGCTCGCCAGTGAGCTCGGTCTGCGTCGATTCCCTCTTCCAAAAAGAGAGGACAACCTATCATCGCTGTCGGGCACGCCGTTGAGTAGTTCGGACTATGTGAAGCTGGACAGAAAGTTCTGTAGCTAATTACCATATATAGTGTATTACCTTGTGTGACATAAGTACCATCAGTGATGGCCTAGCCTCACGAGCTCGTGCTGCCAAAAATACCCATCCAGGATGGACGAGCTCGTGAGAGGCCAAGCGAGCTCGTGTAGGTCCAGCCAGCAAGGCCAAGCTTGCCTGTCATGCTGGAATAGCTTGCTAGGTGGATTCCTTATGTACTGTAGGCAGTCATCATAACATTTATACTATTAATACATCTCATTATTCAAAGCTCTTCACAAGCCCGTCACCTTTTTTCTTCTCCAAACCTGGAATGATGACTTCAATTTGAGTAAGGTCTGGAAGATTTCTGATCCAGGATGTCAATTTATCAGGTCTTCACCTGCAATCCATGCTGCATCTCAGTCTCAAGATGCAAACACCTCCAGACCTGTCTGTCAAATTAGGCAGACCGGATAGGTCTGCCTAAATTATTCCAGAGCTCTGGAGTTGCTTGCAATTTTATCTAAATGAACACCAAGCACTGGAGATGCTCATTGCTTACAAGTCCACCTGAATTAACATAGAGCTCTGTAGTGCCTAAATTAACATGGAGTCCAGAGATGCTTGTGAGTCCACGTAAAATAACAGAAGAGATCGGGATGTGCTTACAGGTCCACCTAAATTTAAGCACAGCTCCGGAGACAATTACAGATCTGCATATACTTACACAGAGCTCCGGAGAGGCTTATAGGTCTGCCTAAATTTACATGGAGCTCCGGAGAGGCTTAGAGCTCCACCTCCGCCTAAATTAACACAGATTCCGGATTTGCTTGTGAGTCTGCTGGAATGTATATGGAGCTCTGGAGATGCATACAGGTCTACTGGAATGTACGTGGAGCTCCGGAGATGCATACAGGTCCAGGTAAATTTATGCAGAGTGCCAGAGAGGTTTAGAGGTCCGCCTGAATTAAACCAGAGTCCGGATGTGCTTGTGAGTCCACAGGAATGCATGTGGAGCTCCAGAGATGCATACAGGGCAACCTAAATTTATGCGGAGCTCTGGAGAGGCGTAGAGCTCCACCTAAATTAACACAGAGGCCAGATTGTCTTGTGAGTCTGCCGGAATGGACGTAGAGCTCTGGAGATGCATGCAGGTCTGCCGGAATGGGCGCAGAGCTCCAGAGAGGCTTGCATGTCGACATAAATTAATATGGAGTCCGGAATTGCTTGTGAGTCCGCTGGAATGCACGTGGAGCTCTGGAGATGCATACAGGTCCACCGGAATGCACACAGAGCTCCAGAGACGCTTGCATGTCCACATGAATTAAGATGGAGTCCGGAATTGCTTGTGAGTCCGCCAGAATGCACACAGAGCTCTGGAGATGCATGGAGGTCCGCCGGAATGAACGCAGAGCTCCAGAGAGGCTTGCAGGTCCGCCGGAATGTACGCGGAGCTCCGGAGAGGCTTACATGTCCACCTAAATTAAGATGAAGTCCGGAATTGCTTGTGAGTCCGCCGGAATGCACGTGGAGCTCTGGATTTGCATGCAGGTCTGCTGGAATGCACACAGAGCTCCACAGAGGCTTACATGTCTGCCTAAATTAATACGGAGTCTGGATTTGCTTGTAAGTCCGCCGGAATGTACATAGAAAGTCCGGAGATGCATGCAGGTCCGCCGGAATGCACACGGAGCTCTGGAGATGCATACATGTCCACCTAAATTAACACGGAGGCCAGATTGGCTTGTGTGTCCGCCGGAATGTACGCAGAGCTCCAGAGAAGCTTACATGTCCGCCTAAATTAATACAGAGTCCGAATTTGCTTGTGAATCCGCCGGAATGCACATGGAGCTCCGGAGATGCATACAGGTCCACCTAAATTTATGCGGAGCTCTGGAGAGGCTTACATGTCCGCCTAAATCAATACAGAGTCCAGATTTGCTTGTGAGTCTGCTGGAATGTGCACGGAGCTCCGGAGATGAATGTAGGTCCATCGGAATGGATGCAGAGGTCCAGAGAGGCTTGCATATCCACATAAATTAATACAGAGTCCGAATTTGCTTGTGAGTCTGCCGGAATGCATGTGGAGCTCCGGATTTGCATGCAGGTCCGCCGGAATGCATGCAGAGCTCTGGAGAGGCTTACATGTCTGCCTAAATTAATACGGTGTCCGGATTTGCTTGTGAGTCTGCCAGAATGCGTGCGGAGCTCCAGAGATGCATGCAGGTCCTCCGGAATGCACGCGGAGCTCTGGAGAGGCTTACATGTCTGCCTAAATTAATACGGAGTCCGGATTTGCTTGTGAATCCGCCGGAATGCACGCGGAGCTCCGGAGATGCTTACATGTCCACCTAAATTAATACAGAGTCCGGATTTGCTTGTGAGTCCGCCGGAATGCATGCAGAGCTCCGGAGATGCATGCAGGTCCACTGGCATGCACGCAGAGCTCTGGAGAGGCTTATATGTCCACCTAAATTAATACAGATTCCGGATTTGCTTGTGAATCCGCCGGAATGTGCGCGGAGGTCCGGAGATGCATACAGGTCCACCGGAATGCACATAGAGCTCCGGAGATGCATATAGGTCCACCTAAATTTATGCGGAGCTCTGGAGAGGCTTATAGGTCTGCCTAAATTAACACAGAGTCCGGATTTACTTGTGACTCTGCCGGAATGCATGCGGAGGTCCGGATATGCATACAGGTCTGCCAGGATGCACAGGGACCTCCAGCGATGCATACAGGTCCACCTAAATTTATGCGGAGCTCTGGAGATGCTTGCAACAGGATTTCTGGACCACTGTGTTAATTTAGGCAGACCCGTAAGCATCTCTGGAGCTCCACTTAAATTTCAGTGGACCCGCAAGCAAATCCAGACTCTCTTAAACATGCTTAGTACCAGGTGTGTGTGAACTACTAGATAATAAAGTAGTCACATTTAATAGACTTTGTAATGTCTACTAACAGGATCACTATCAAATCTAACTTGCTTCACTTCTAATACTAGTAGTCTACACTTCAAACACCCAAATTAATATTTAGTTGACTTAGTTCATCCAAGAGGAGGATAATAGTTTTATAATATCAATACCTGATAGTAGACTTGCTATAAAAGAAGGTTCTTAACTATATAATGGCTTGGACAAGGTCTCAAGTGCCTAATAGTCAATAGGTCATTTTAAGTCCAATAGACTTGTGTATATTCGTAACTGGTGTTCTGAAGTGCTCTATGCACAAACTGCTATCTGATCTTGTCTTAACTTGGTGTCTTAACTTGTTCTCCAATTGAGAAGATAGCTCTACGCCCTTTAACTTATCTCAAAACTATGCTTGTGGAAAGAGGCGCACAGATGTCTTATCTGCTGACACTACGATGGCCAGAGGCACGTAGACACTTTCATCTACTGACACTATGATGGCCAGAGGCACGTAGACACTTTCATCTACTGGCACTACAGTCCAGGTCCCCAGATGTCCTTTGACAATAGGTGGTTTTGAACAAGTCACTTAGACAAGTCCCTCAGTTTATAACTCTCTTTTCTTTAACTTGGTAAACCACTTAGGCATGCCATCTTATCTTAGACAGTTTATTTAGAATGTTTACTGGTTTTTTATTATATTGGGACACTTGCTTTTGAAATACCTTAGAGGCGGAACCCTTAGATGAGATCTTAAGCGCTCAAAACTCATGGGTGGTAAATTGCTTGTCTTTTACAGTGTTACAGGGCTACTTGTATACTACTGAGATTAAATATTATTACATAGACACAATGACGAGATTATAGAGAATTCATAAGCATTTGTGCATGGGTGGAAGACTGTGGAGTACAGTTTCCATGCGCTTTCACTTGATTGTGCATTTTTGGATGCATCAGGAGCTCAGATCACCTTCGGTTCAGCTAACTTAAGCACTTAAGACTGTACCCTGTAACCTAGTACCCTCAGTGTGCATCTGGGATCTCGGTATGTCGTGTTATGCACGCTGGACATCTTACTGTAGCCAGACATACCCGATATGGTATATATTTCCAAATAGGTATCCCTTTGATCCGAGCTTTGATCGGCATTGCTACAGGCACATCTATGGGCGTCTGCTTTTACCCCACTGCTCCACATCCTCGGTGCCTTTGGCAATTTCACGTGACCCGGCCTGTAGTGTGCCTAGATGTCTGTTCTTTAATCTAGAGACCCAAGGTCCATATACATTCTGGCAGAGTCACAAGCAAATCCGGACTCCGTGTTAATTTAGGCAGACATCTAAGCCTCTCCAGAGCTCTATGTAAGTTTAGGTGGACCTATAAGCCTCTCCGGAGCTCTGCATAAATTGAGGTGGATCTGTATGCATCTCCGGAGGGCCATGTGCATTCCGGCAGACCTGTATGCATCTCCGGACCTCCGCATGCATTCCGGCAGAGTCACAAGCAAATCTGGACTCTGTGTTAATTTAGGCAGACCTATAAGCCTCTCCAGAGCTCCGCATAAATTTAGGTGGACCTATATGCATCTCCGGAGCTCTATGTGCATTCCGGTGGACCTGTATGCATCTCCGGACCTCCGCGCACATTCCGGCGGATTCACAAGCAAATCTGGAATCTGTATTAATTTAGGTGGACATGTAAGCCTCTCCAGAGCTCTGCGTGCATTCTGGCAGACCTATAAGCCTCTCTGGAGCTCCGCATAAATTTAGGTGACCTGTATGCATCTCCGGAGCTCCACGTGCATTCCGGCGGACTCACAAGCAAATCCGGACTCCGTATTAATTTAGGCGGACATGTAAGGCTTTCCAGAGCTCCATGTGCATTCCGGCGGACCTGCATGCATCTCTGGAGCTCCGCATGCATCTCTGGAGCTCCGCATGCATTCCGGCGGACTCACAAGCAAATCTGGACTCTGTATTAATTTAGGCGGACATGTATGCATCTCTGGACCTCCGCACACATTCCGGCGGACTCACAAGCAAATCCGGACTCCGTATTAATTTATGCGGACATATAAGCCTCTCCAAAGCTCTGTGTGCATTCCGGTGGACCTGCATGCATCTCCGGAGCTCTGCATGCATTCCGGCAGACTCGCAAGCAAATCCGGACTCTGTATTAATTTAGGTGGACATGTAAGCATCTCCGGAGCTCCGCGTGCATTTCGGCGGATTCACAAGCAAATCTGGACTCCGTATTAATTTAGGCAGACATGTAAGCCTCTCCAGAGCTCCGCGTGCATTCCGGAGGACCTGCATGCATCTCAGGAGCTCCGCATGCATTCTGGCAGACTCACAAGCACATCCGGACTCCAGTTTAATTTAGGCGGACATGTAAGCCTCTCTGGCACTATGCATAAATTTGTCTGGACCTAAATGCATCTCCAGAGCTCTGCGTGCATTCCAGTGAAGCTGCATGCATCTCTGGAGCTCCGTGTGCCTTCCGGCGGACTCACAAGCAAATCCGGACTCTGTATTAATTTAGGTGGACATGTAAGCATCTCCGGAGCTCCGCGTGCATTCTGGCGGATTCACAAGCAAATCCGGACTCCGTATTAATTTAGGCAGACATGTAAGCCTCTCCAGCTCTCTGTATACATTCCGGGGGACCTGCATGCATCTCCAGAGCTCCACATGCATTCCGGCGGACCTGTATGCACCTCCAGAGCTCTGTGTACATTCCAGGAGCCTCAATGTGTTTCCCTGGAAGTCAAATGCACTTTCCTGGAAGTCAGATGCACTTCCCCAGAGATCAGATGCACTTCCCCGGAGATTAGATGCACTTTCCTAGAAGGCAGACACATTTCCCGGGAAGTCAGACACACTTTTCTGGAAGTCAGCTGCACTTTCCTGGAGATCAGACACACCTCCCCGGAAGTTAAATGCACTTTTCCGGAAGTCACATATATTTCCCTAGAGATCAGACACACTTGTCAGAGGGTTTCCCTGAGGAATCACTGGATTTGGCGTTCAATGCAAATTCTGATGCAAAATGGCTCTGGCATAGCAATTAAATATATTACTGAGCAAGAGGTAATGCAGAATCTATATAATATATCGACAAAATCCTACCCCCCCAAGCCCAAAAACACCAATTTGACGAGCTCGTCCATCAATGGAACAAGAGCTCGTCCATGCATCCAAGGGCGAACAGCTCCGCCATTGGCCCTGATGGCGGGCTCATCCATTGATCTACCTCAAGCTTGCCCATTCCTTAATTAACACGAGCTCGTCCATTGTTAATGGGTAAAAATAGCCACCACGAGCTCGTGAGGCTATGCCATCAGTGATGGCACCTTAGTCACACAAGGTGTCACATGGGTAGTGGGAAATTCTACTGAACGTCCTGAGCTGGAGGTCACATCAGGAAATGGGTCATGGAAATCACGAGTCTTTAAAGCTAAAGTAAATGAAGACCTAACTATACCGCTTATCCTCGGAATCCCATTTCTTACCTCGGAACACATTGTCATCGACGTTGAGAAGCGTACGGTCACTGTCCGAGACACTGGATATGACCTCACTAACCCTACTGTGCTGAAACGCCCAAGGGCCCCACGCTACAAAGTCCCACCACCTACCCCTCCTAAACTGAAACCAAAGCCAAAGCAACCACCGCCGCTGCCAAAGGTCTCCAATCTCTCGAAGAAGGTGATGGCAGCAGTGCGCCGTCATATCGAGACCATCGTGTTCGAAGAAGAACTACGCAGGCGCGACCAAGAAGTGAAGCTGGAGTATGCCGACTGCTTCCCAACTCGGCTCCCAGATGCCAGCGACATGCCTGACCACATTTACCATCGCATCCGCTTGAAAGACAAAGACAAAGTAGTGCGAGGACGGGGTTACACAGCCCCGAAGAAGTTCCATGACCAGTGGAAACTACTCCTTGATGAACACCTGGCCGCTGGCCGCCTGCGCCCCTCATCATCCGAGCATGCCTCTCCTTCATTTATCATCCCAAAGAACCGAAACGGCATTCCTGACCTTACCATTCCACCGCGTTGGGTAAATGACTACCGTGAGCTCAATGCAAATACCATACGCGACAACTACCCCTTGCCAAAAGTCGATGAGATTTTGGCTGATTGCGGCAAGGGAAAGATCTTCGGCAAGCTCGACATGACGAACTCATTCTTCCAGACCAGAGTTCATCCCGACGACATCCACCTCACAGCTGTGCGGACGCCGTGGGGGCTCTATGAATGGACAGTAATGCCTATGGGAGGATGTAATGCACCATCAACACACCAGCGGCGGATGACCGATGCTCTCCGCCCACTTCTGGGTATAATTTGCCACGTCTATCTCGACGACATCATCATCTGGTCGAAGAATGTGGAGGAGCATGAGAAGAACGTCAAGACTGTCCTTGATGCACTCCGCAAAGCGAGCCTTTATTGCAACCTGAACAAGACCGTGCTATTTGCAAGCTCTATTGAGTTCCTGGGACATGTCATCTCCAGCGATGGCATACAAGCCGACCCCAGGAAGTCCGAGCGCGTACTCAACTGGCCTGTACCCACCACCGCAACCAATGTCCGAGGCTTCATTGGCCTCACCCGCTACCTCTCCGCCTTTCTGCCAGGACTCGCTGAACATACAAGTGTCCTGACACCACTAACGTCAGCAGAGGCAGATCGAGAGTTCCCGAAATGGACAGATGATCATCAGCAAGCCTTCGAGGCGATTAAACGTCTAGTGACAAGCACTGAGTGCCTGACTGTCATCGACTACGACGATCCCGCCAAGAAGATCTTCGTGACCACTGATGCAAGCAATAGACGCACCGGCGCCGTGCTCAGTTTTGGAGAGACATGGGCAACAGCTCGGCCCGTGGCATACGACTCCTACCAGCTCAACCCTGCAGAACGCAACTACCCAACGCATGAGAAGGAGCTCCTCGCGATCATTAAGGCACTAAAGAAGTGGCGCATATACTTGCTGGGTGCCAAATTCGAGGTCCATACCGACCACAGGACTCTTGAGTTCTTCCAGACACAGAAGGACACATCCAACCGCCAAAAGCGATGGACGAACATCATCGCCGACTTCGACTTCGACATTGTCTATGTCCGAGGCGAAGACAACTCCGCTGCTGACGCACTGTCCCGAATGCCTGATGAGGAGCCAACTGCTGTCCTTGCAGCCTGCGCTCTCGCATATACCCGCACATCCTCCACCACACACCCCTGCCCCTCCATTGTCGCCGCCCAAGAGGCACGCGTGACCGCAGCAGCCGCCCTCGACATTGCAGCTGACCAAGAATTCCTCGAGAAGATCAGGACGGGATATCTCGAGGACGAGTTTGCGAAACAGGTCCGCGCAGGGATTGCAGCAGGCAGCCCAGTTGGAACGAGGGAGGAAAATGGCCTACTCTATGTGGCGAACCGGCTGCTCATCCCAAGAGACAAGCAAGTCCGCGAGATGCTGTACCATCTTGCACACGACGTGCTCGGGCATTTTGGTTTTGACAAGAGTTACGCATCACTGCGGGGCTCTTATTACTGGCCGAACATGCGAAGAGACCTTGAGGAGGTGTACATTCCCTCTTGCGTCGAATGCCAACGCAACAAAGCACGGACAACGAAGCCCACAGGTCCTCTACACCCACTTCCGGTGCCAGACGCACGCTTCGACACAGTCGCACTGGACTTCATCGGCCCACTGCCTGTAGAAGATGGCTATGACATGATCCTCACAATAACCGATACACTGGGCTCCAACGTCCAGATCGCCCCCGTCAAGTCCACCATCACCGCCGCAGAGACCGCGGTAGTACTCTTTGACAAGTGGTACTGCGAGAATGGGTTGATGCGCTGCCTAGTCAGTGACAGGGATGTACTGTTCACCTCGGAGGTCTGGAAAGAACTCCACAAGCTCACCGGCGTGCGCATGAAAATGTCCACCTCTTATCATCCCGAGTCCGATGGCAGCAGCGAACGCACCAACAAGACCGTCACCCAGGCCATTCGATACCATGTCGACGTTAACCAGAAGGGCTGGCTCAAGACCTTACCGCGTGTCCGCTTCGCGATTATGAACACTGTGAATGCCTCCACCGGTTTCTCACCCTTCCAACTCAAGACGGGCAGATCTCCTCGCATTATCCCTCCTCTCGTGCCACTTCCAGTTGATGCCACGCCCGCGCAGATCACTGCACATGAGGTCATCGAGAAGATCAACGTTGATGTACAGCAAGCGCAGGACTCACTCACGGCAGCCAAGATCAGGCAGGCGTACCACGCTAACGAACACCGCAGCCCGGAGAACGTGTACAAGGTGGGCGAATTTGTCATGTTGTCCACGGAAAACAGGCGGCGCAACTACAAACGCAAGGGCAGCAAGCGGGTCGCAAAGTTTATGCCCCGTTTCGATGGACCATACGAGGTCGTGGCCGCACACCCCGAAAAATCGGTCTACACCCTGCGCCTACCAAACAACCCGAAGACCTTCCCAGGCTTTCACGCCAAACTTCTGAAGCCCTTCAGGCCAAATGACCGCAACGAGTACCCTGACCGCGCCCTACCCAAGCCGGGCATTGTTGTGACCGAGGACGGCATCGAAGAGGTTCTCATCGACAAGATTGTCGATGAACGGAATCGCGGTCGTGGGAAACAGTACCTGGTTCGATGGGTCGGGTACGGAAAGGAACACGACGAGTGGATTGCGGGAAAGGAGCTCGAGGACAACGAGGCCCTGGACATCTGGCAACGTGCGCAGGGCATGGATGTCCCGCCATAGCAGAACCCGCTCAATTGAGACCCCTGGCAAATTTTTCAGAGGGGGGAGGAGTGTAAGCCCGGCCATTCAGACTGACTTACCACACATGCGAGACACCTCTAACGCGTCTCGCATCACGACAATTCCTTACTACATCACATGACAGCGATAGACAGAAGTTTTCGATCCGACCTTTGTTGCTCACTCTTCCTTACGACGAGCAACAAAGGTCAGTAGTATATTTATTTCCTCATGTACTCTTCCTTACGACGAGCAACAAAGCACCCACCGTTATCCTGTCTATCGGTCTGATCAGAGTGTTGGGCACCAGACACGGCGCCCTTCCACCCAAGCCCTTAACGAGATCCCCATTTTTCTTGCAGATAATGTATCTAGTGGCATACATCTACTCAACTGCCCGTTTTCTTGACGAAATACGCTGGAATGAGCAAGATATGCGCCATGTAAAAAAGTTATTGACAGAATTTGCGCCGCACAATTTAGCTTTGTTTGTTCGCCAGTTTGCGAGCAAAGCGAGCAAAAGCCGCTCATCACCATGATCATCGATGGCAAAGCAAGTCGCAATCGCAGATCTATGACCTGCAGAACTGGGTGCGGGCCACTGGGTGGATACAGATACCCCCCAGCCGACGCCGAGCGGGCGGCGGGTGGGGCGTACTCCGTTCGTTCTTTTGTGCACACCACACTTGCTTCCGTGTTTGATGTGGGTCGGTCTGCTCTTCGTTCCTTCACTTGTTGGGTTTCGAGTGTCGTTATCCTACAGCGGGCTCGGCGCATAACTTTTGTCCGGCTTTCGCCGTTGTCTACTTTCCGTCGTCGTCTCTTTCTCTTTCTCACTGTTATCTTTCGTCTGTTCCTAGTCGTCGTCGTCACTAGTCCCCTCTCTCCTCTATTTGCTATTTCCCCTGTCCTTCGCTCCTCCCTCTTCCATCCTACACCAGCAAATGAACGTGAGCTAGCACTCCCTCTCCCTCTCACCCAACTGCAGTCCACCCACGCACAACGAGGTCGTCCACAGGCCGCATACCACCTCCCTTTCTATCCCCTTGTATCGCTCCCTGGCTGACTCTTCTCTCTTCTCCCCTCTTCTTCCTTTATGTTCCCTGTTTTCCCACCTTACTGCTTCAACTCACACCCAAATCACAAAAAGCTCCTTACACTCCACCCAAACCCGAACCGGCTCCTATCCACACAGCTCTCCCTCCTCGGTCTTTACGCCGCCCCACGATCGGGCATGGGAATTGTTTGTTCCGCGCGCTGGCCGACCAGGTGCATGGGAGGGCGGTGTTCCATGGGGACGTGAGTTGAATTTTGATTTTTCGGAATTTGGAAAGAGAGAGCAAGAAAGTCGGGTGTTTGGGGTTGATCGTTGCCTTGACTCTTCTTGGATGAGGTTTTGGTCGATCGGAAGTTGGCTGGAAGGAGGGGTTCGGAGCGTTGGATGGTTGGACATTGTGATCCTGTGGACGGCAGGAAAGGTGCCTAGGATAAGGCGCATGGATATATGATGAGTCGTCGGGTGTACTTGGTTCGTTCATTGGTTCGTGCTGCGTTGTGCAATATTCTGGAATAATATTTGAAGCCCTATAAAATAGCGTAAGTTACGAAGGTTTGGCTGGTACATGTTGTTACGCACCAGTCAACCCAATATCGAATACTCCATTGAATGTACCACCGTAAATATTGACGTCTTGAGGGCCTTCAAAGTAAGCCATTCTCGGTTTTCTTTGGGTTTTCTGAAGGCGCGCTAAATAACAGCAAATACCATGGACAGCGGCGTAGAGCTTAGCCGGCGCGTAGATCTAGGGAAATCTCATTTAGAAATGGTTGGAGTAGAGGATAATCGTGAGTTGATGGACTAGCTTGCACTGTGAAGAGTTATAAACGTTTGCCTGATATTATACGCATCCTGGGCACTTTTTCTGGAGGGCAGTGCTGATATTATTAGCAACTCATTTTTTTGGCAACTATACTCTGGTCCTCATTCACACTCCCGACAACCATCAACCCGGTTACTTCTGCCCTTAGCGCAATGAGACCGCAGAAAAACATCGCAGCCCCTATACGGAGACCCGCAGGACCGGTCCGATAGCACCTTTATGAAAATACGAAGCCCGAGCGGCAGCGCAAGACGCTGTTCTGGCTTTCGACGTCATTGAGGCTGGTGTCGCGCCAGCTGTACATCGCGAGCAGCACGTGTTGCGGTCGACCTACCTCCCCGCGTACCAGGCAACGATCCTCCTGGGGTACTCGAGCGATACATTTCCGATGGGCGTCCCCGTTGCCTCGTCCCCGAGCTCTAACCCCAGCGCTCCGTCTACTCCAAATCTCAACGGCGCCCCGCCCCATATGAGTCGCCCTCCCTGCCGTCGTGACCTTATACCTACACCCCTGACACCTCGCCCCTGCTCACACCACACCTCGAAAAACCCGTCCGCTTCATCCTCCTCAAAGTCCGCCAAGACGTCTTCGGGGGTGAGTCGGAGCTGCACATGGACCGCGAGGACGCGTTTCGGGACTTGTTTGGCGTCGCGCAGCCCCCTGCCCACTTGCAGGATCTCGTGCGGATTTACAGGGTGAGGGAGCGCGCTGTGAGTGTGCCTGGATGGGATGGGCAAGCTGATGGACAGATGCAGAGAAGGATGTATGCCGCGAGTTCAAACAGGTTGCAGAGTTTGGCTGTTCTCGGTCTAGGCATGTCGCCGGCGGAGGCGCTGTCGCTTTCGCCGTCATTTTATTCGACGACCTCGGCACCCGCACAACCACCAGCGCCTGCACCATCACCCAAACCCACGTCAACGTGGCACTCCTTCTTTAAAAAGCCCTCCTCGCCCGCCTCTTCCTCTGGCGCGTCCACACCCCGTACCCCTTCCTCTCCCTCCGCCGCTTCACCTCCCAATACCGAGCCCAACTTCAATTCCACAACCTCGTCTAATAATAAAGGTACCCACCCCTCCTCCCTCTCCATCCAACCCCCGCAGCGACAAACCCCGACACTCAATCCCCTCCCTTTCCCCTCCTTATCCATCTCATTCTCCCCGCGCCGCATCAGCTTCGTGCTGAACCGCGTCCGAACGATTGCGGAGGTATTGAGGGTGCCGGAGAAGGAGCCGCTGGAGGTCCTTGCATGGGGCTTGGTGCAGGAGGTGACGGCGGTGTTGGGGGCAAGTTGAGTGAGATGGAGGGTGGTTTCGAATTCTCTGCTCGGACGTCATTGTCGTACATACCTCCAATCTCGATACCTCGACTTGCACATCTATCATTACATCACGTACTGTGTATGTGTATATACGTATTCACCACTTGACGTCGACCATATCTGACCGATTGTACTATACTGTACTACTAATTCTCTTCCTCTCTTGTTAACTGTTTTCACTTCACTGGGACCAGAAAGCCATGTACTTTTTGAGAGCAACGATTCATATCTATAGTCGTGATCTCCCGGCATTCAATGTGGGATGTTGGGATTAGGTTGGGAGGGCTGATGTACCCTCTCCTCGAACACGTAGAAGAGAGTCCGACTATCACTTGTTGAAGTCGTATACATGGCATGTTTCTAGTTCGACCATATAGCTCTTCAGAATCATATTCCTCCAGGTCACTAAGTCGTCAGTTGATTCCGCTTGCGGCTTCAGCCTTCTAGTATCTGTTTCTCAGGTCCCGAACAACCTGGCGCGCTGCTACAAAATATACTGTTGCTTTGCTAGGGCGGTTGCGACGATGACATTCCTAAGGAGGATCAAGGCCATTGAATTAATATGGGAGGAATAAATAATTTTATTGCCCACAGGGGACTGGTACTCACCGCTATCGACTCTAGACAATTACCTGTTCGATGGGGTAGGCGCATATACCAATGTTGGGTCAATGACCGTTCTTCTGTCTGTCTGGAAGGCAGCAAAATGTTAATTCCAAATAGTCCTCTGCAGAAGAATACAAACAGATACCTCTTGCGGAGCCCAAGGGGGTACCGAAACCTTAGATATTACCTTACGTCGACAAAATATTTAAGGACCTGGCAGATGACCCACCCTCCATCGTAAGCATTACATAACGATCAATATATCCTAATATAGTATATACGATCAATTTGTCATCTGGCGCATGCCTTGGCCGCACACCCCGCACTATTGGAAATGCATGTTTCGCGCATCCAGCCCCTTGGCGCAATGTCCAAACCAACACAGTAGAGATGATACTATCCATAGTTAATAAGAAATGTCATGAAAAAAATTAATAAACAGTACATACCCATTTTGTAACACACTTTGTGTTTTTACATTGAACTGTTCCTTCATCAGGATATACCTCTGTGTATGCAGTGCTTAAATCACTCCATAACACTCTATCCAGCACGCAGGATTTTATTTGTCTGGGAGATAGCCTTGTAAATCGATAGGCGCCCTCAAACATAAAGCTTGGCAGAAAGCCGTATGAGATTGATGTGTGATTGGGGTCATGTGACATTCCCTTTCCGGCATCATTGACTTATAATGTGGTCCCTTTGACAGTTCAAGGTGTTTGAAGGTTGCTAGACACCTCTATTGGTCAATATAAGATGTAAAATATGCTATAATGTGCCTAAAATAGTGGTATATGGTTAAATATTAAGTACACCTTACAAAAAATTTAGCGGCCTGGCGGCCGACCCTCCCTACCTACGTCAGGCCCGGCATTGTAATCCCGGTACCCCCTTGGCGGAGCCTACGCTGAACTGTCACAGCCATTTCATGAACCCATTCCTGCGCGAGATGGTAATGAAATAAGGAAGCATTAATACCCTTGATTTCGTCACAAAGGTGGTCCTGGTCGGACACTAACGATAACATCCAGTGAATGTCCCAGCAACCAACTGCATGTGACTTGACCGTCCCAGCATGTTCACCATTCAAGGAATGCAGGGCTGTTTTTTAACAACGAATAAAACCCAATAAGCAGTAGATATGATGCACAAGGCTAGATCTCACCTATGGCAGGGTCGAGTTTGATTGTCTTCAAACATGCGAGGGCAATGCGACTATGCATCACATTGATGTCAATAAAGTAATTGCCAGACCGAGAAGCATCGAGCAGAAAGTCCGGAAAGGATTTATGGAAGAATTTGACCTCGCCATCCTTGGAAACTTCTACCAGGGACCGGATTGTCCTCAAAGCCTTCTCAGGTTGAAGACCAAGGAGCTCTTCCATGACTCGACATGCGCTGGCTGAGTAAATCATTAGAAATTGAAACTCAATGATGGCCTCAGTCAGGGCAATGACAGCGCCCAAAGCATCCAAGGTCTTCCGCTTATCCAGAGATGTTGAGAGAATCTGGATGTACAACCGATCGAGGGCGGCAAGGGGATTGGTCGAGTTACCAATTTTTGAAGCCCTGGCTGCACTGAGGATAAGGTCCAGCTGAACAGTGGGTTGATTGGATGGGTCACCGATGAATTTAAGCACTGTCGAGGCGTAGGTGAATTGCCCTGATGCCCTTTCGACAAACTCATCAACAACGCTGGGGGTAGGCCAGGGCTTCGGAACATTTGCCATCGTCCGTTGGTGGTCCGGGGCGCTGCAGATATCTGTAAACCCCGATCGAAGAAACATCCGAATATCTTCATCCGTGTCTGATGTTTGCTCAAGAAACATTCGACGAGTATGCGGCAACAACAGTTGAGTGTCGAATTCGTGACGGATCCAAGGCTCGGGTCGGCTTGTCAGGACAATCTTGATGGGGAGGTTGCGATGTTGAGATATGGAGCCCAAGAGTCGCACTATTTCTCCCTGCGTCGTCTCTCCAAGACATTCATCGAGCCCATCAATCACGATAACGAGGGGGGGTGTAGCGAGATCGAATAGTCGAAGGGGTTCGATTATGAGCTCTTCCAGTTGAAGCGTCATGTTTTTCTCCAAAATCGCAGGATCCTCCTTGATTTTCTCCTCAATTGCGTTGCGGATAGTCTGTCGCTTGAGGCAGGCAAGTTGGTATGCAATGGTGGCAAAGAGGGATCGGGGGTCGTTACGTCCGGGTACCATTCGTGAAAAGAAGAAACTCCCTCCTAGTTGATCACACTCCAGAAGTCGCTGGCAGACGGTCTGTGCGATTGCTGTCTTTCCTACGCCCGCTGGACCATTCATCCAGAATATTCGGGATTCGTTGGTCCCAAGAGGCCTGTGGGTCCATTGGACAATGTCGTTGACTATTGCTTTGCGTGTATTCGGATGACACTTTGGAGGTGGGTGTCGTTCTGCAGAATCGTGAGTTGCGCCGTGTGTAATATTCTGGAATAATATTTGAAGCCCTATAAAATAGCCTAAGTTACGAAGGTTTGGCTGGTACATGGTCTTGTCACGCACCAGTCAATCCAGTATCGAATCTTCCATTGAATGTACCACCGGAAATGTAGACGTCTCGAGGGTCTCATCAGGAAAAAGTCAGAAGTATACCGAGACCAACATAGCCTATATAGCACTTATAGCACTGTTGCAAGCCCCTCGATATATTGTGTTCATAGTTCCTCAGGTTTGCAATGAGGTACTATATATAACTATAGATTTTTGCATAGACTCTATTGTATATGAGTAAACCTGTTGAATTGTAGCTATCATTGTTAGATATAGGCCTTCGTAGTACTCAATAGACTTGTTGACGTGGCAAAGAAAGCAAAAAAATAATATATATTTGCAGCGCAGACTACAGGGCGAATATCTAATCTAAATCTTCACCATCTTCCTCAGTTTCGGTATCCTCTTCATATTCCCTCAAGGCGGCAGTGAAAGCAGAATCGGAAAGCATAGGACCGTTTTGAGAGGTGGTCGACGAGACCCCTGCATGGATCCTGTACCAAAAGAATTAGCATCATACATACACAAAATATGAAATACGATAGCACCTTCCGAAATTGAACAGGGACCTCTGCAATTTCCCTAGAAGGTCATGCTTGCTCGTCGCAATGCCAAACGCCTTGAGCGTCTTAACGTGGCTGAGGTAGATAGACTTGTACTCGCTACTATAGAAGGAGACCTCGAGCTTGACGCCGGTGGCCCATGCATCAATTCCGCACTCAATCTTTGCTGTTTCTCAGTTATCAAGTGAGATAAACGAAATGCGAAGCAACTTACCGCAGTTAGGACAAGCGCAATAGCCTCCACAGATAATGGATCAAAAAGATCCACGTACAGAATTCCTTCGTCACGTGGGTTGTTGAACCAGGACTTGTTGACAATCTTCTGGATTATGGGGTGTTGGTAGAGGCCGGTCTCCTTAGATGGATTCTATAAAGAATCAAGTTAAAAGATGAACGAAATGAATATTAAGAACTAACCTTATAAAGATAGCCTGAATGGTTGCGTTTCAGTTCCTCTGCCAGCTGACGGTTTTCTTTGATGATAGACTTGCCACGGCCGCTTTCGAAACCGTACAGGGTCTCCACGTAGGTCACGGCATGGGCCTTGACCTCACTTCGAATCTGACTGCCGCGGGCTGAGATCTGAACATAAACAAAAAGATGAGTGAATATTGCATAAGCGTATGAATATGAAGAAGCTTACAACTTTCGCAATGAGGGGGGAAAGGGCAATCGGGACATCTTGTGCAGTCTGCACATTGGCGCGATCCCAGGCTTGCTTGATCATCTCCGCTTCTTCCGAGGGGGTTGGGAAAGCTTTGGAGGTGCTGACGAGGCAGCGGTAGATTGAAGTTGCAGTGAGAATAACCTCCTTTGCAACCTCGTCATAGTCCGATGCCTTGGGTCTTCCACTGCCCTCCGTGACCTTCTGTGCCTTGACGAAATTGGCAGTAATTTCAGCAATGGCGTCATCGTCTGGTGAGCGTGCTCGTTTCCCATGAGCTTGATGCTGGCGGCCGGCGAAAGAGAGCGAAGGCGACTCTCATCATGCAAATCACGCATGTCAAAGTCCTCACCAACTGAAGGAGAGCGCGATGACATGTGGCGGCCACGGTGTCCAGAGTAGGAATGAGAGCGGGAGCGGGAGCGAGAATGGGAGTGTCGTCGAGAACGAGGTGCAGGGGAAGCAGGTGATCGCGATCGATAATGCGAGATAGATTGCTGACGAGAAGTGGTAGACCCAGCGGGTGCAGTTCGTGATGTCAGCAGTTCAGATCTCTGAACCCAGGCCGGAGCAGGTGGGACCTTGCTCTGGCGTTGAACTAAAGCCACTTTCTGAGCAGCTGGCTTTGTGATAACTGCCTGGGACATAAACTAGGAGCCATCAGAATAAAATGCATTCAGTAAAAAAGGTAACATACCACACTATCAGGCCTTTCCTCGTCATCACTTTGAGCAGGCCTATCGATGCCATTGTTCTTGTCGCGCTTGCGTTCTGCGCGTCTAGCTCTCTCTGCGCGGTTTGCATCAAGCAATTCCTGACGACGCGCAGCCTCCTCTTGTTCATTGCCTAAGTTATATGTCAGAAAAAGATCAATGTATTAAAAGAAAGGAAACATACGGGTGGCAATGACCTTCTCTGAGGGGCGTCGTTCACGCGGGGTCCGAGTGGATGTATTTTCTAGGATTCATCAGCAAGTCATGGTACGGGAAGAAAATAAAGAACTGACCCTTGTCTTGTGATTTTGGATTCACGGCGATGGACCTAGGAACTGAATTGGCCACCTGGTTGGAACGAGCAACTGGAAGATGAATTATATCAGTTTTAAGGTGAGATAGATGTGAACCAAAAAAGAAGTCGCACCTGAAAGATTCTTGTCTGTGTTTGCCAGTGGCTGTGACGTGTTCTTGGTTTGCTTGGGGCTTGCAACTTGGGCTATGGAAGGTAATAATGAGATAGAAAAAGAAAAGGAGGCATATCGACATACCATAGGTTCGACGTGAGACGTCGGTCATTGCTGTGGTGTTGAGTATTGAAGTATCGGTAAGAGGTGAAATTTGCTGGGAGATCGAGAGAACCTTGCTTACCTTATATACATCAGCATCCAGCCTTCAACTAGGGCTTGATAGGAGGACTCAGGAGATGTTGACTCAGGAGAAATCGTGCAGGAAACCAATTTGCGAGCATGATGAAGATCGGTTGAGGGGCAAAAGCAATGGTGATGGTTGGGGATCAAGGAGTGAATTGCGCGAAATCACCCGACATCTGAAAATCTTGGTAATGACAGCCTCCGCTTCATAAGCAATTACCGAGCCGGTCGGACACAACGTCCGACGGAGTCTGGCAACAGAGACTTCATTTGAATTTTCAACTTTCATACACTCAGAAAGACGAACATACCTCACGCTGTTGAATACTATGGCTTCTCGCGCTTCTGCTTCTTCTCGATGCAAATATTGTCACAGGGAACTCGATTCAGATTCTGCTGTGAAGCGGCATATCGCAGCCACACCGGGGTGTAAAAGCGACTGGGAGAAAGAATTCATGAGTGTTCCGCCAAACGTGAAAAAAAACACTCGGAAGTCTACTACGCACCCAGATCCAGGCCAATCTGCCTTCGACGACACAAACAACTGGGATGGCTTGCACTCCTTCATCCCGGACGCGACTCCTAGTCCATCAAAACGGGCTCGTGTTGAAGAAGTTGAAGACGAGGACCATATCCGACGGCGACTGAAGGAAAAGAAAGGACGATTTGCCCGAGCCTATCCTCGCCCTGTTGGTACACCTGTTGGAGAAGGAAAGACAAAGTTTGAGATGTTATTCGAGGAGCAAACAAGGCGAGGGGAAAGCAACTGGGCCCCGTTTGCAAGCGAAGAGGAATGGCAGCTGGCAAGATGGTTATCACAGCGTGTTGGGCATAAAGCAATTGATGAATACCTTAAGCTTCCAATTGTACGCTTCCAATTTATATGATTTTGATACCTGTCAGGCTGATAAGACAATAATAGGTGAGAGATCGAAGCGGCCTGTCATTCCACAACAGCTATTCATACCTTAAAAAGGTTGATCAGCTGCCGACTGGCCCTGAGTGGCATTGCGAGATGATCGAAGCAGCAGGAGATAACCTGGGAGAGGACGGCAAGCCAATGGTCGAGAATTTGGAGTTATGGTTCCGGGATCCTGTCGACTGTGTGGAAGAACTCTTGTCAAATCCCGCATTCAAAGACTTCACATCTTACGCACCTGAACATGTATATTCCGATGAGGAGGGAACCAACAGGGTATTTGACGAGACGTGGACAGGTGATTGGTGGTGGCAAACACAGGTGAGGGTTGATCTGCAGTGCACGATCAATGAATAAACTGACATTGAGCGGCAGGACAAGTTACCCGATGGCGCTACAATTGCACCTATCATTCTATCTTCTGATAAGACCCAGCTTTCAGTTTTCCAGGGCGACAAATCTGCGTGGCCAGTGTATTTGACCCTGGGGAATATTTCGAAAGAAGTCCGACATCAGCCGTCTGCTCATGCAACCATACTCTTGGGTTACTTACCTGTGGCAAAGCTTGAATGCTACAAAGAATCGACTCGCTCACTCGCTGGTTACCGCCTATTCCATTTTTGCATGTCAAAATTCTAGCATCACTGGTGAAGGCGGGGAAGGACGGCGTTGAGATCACATGCAGCGATGGATTCATCCGACTTTTCCACCTAATTCTAGCCGCCTACGTCGCCGACTATCCTGAACAGTGCCTCGTTGGATGCTGCATGGAGAACCGCTGTCCACGGTGTACAATCAGCCCCAATAATCGTGGAGATTATGTCAAATCACTTTACCGAGACCAGGAAACGACACTCGAAATCCTCGAGGAGCATCAAAAAGGAGGTGATCCTGTCAAATTCGATGAATATGGTCTCCGTGCTGTTTACCAACCATTCTGGAAAGACCTACCTTATTGCAACATCTTCAACTGCTTCACACCCGATCTCCTTCATCAGCTCCATAAAGGCGTCTTTAAAGACCACCTTGTCAAATGGTGCACGGCAGTCGTTGGCGAAGCCGAGCTCGATGCACGATTCAAGGCGATGTCTTCATATCCTGGTCTTCGGCACTTCAAGAAGGGTATATCCTTTGTGACGCAGTGGACAGGAACTGAACACAAAGAAATGGAAAAGTTTTTTTAGGCGTTTTGGCTGGGGCTGTCAACAACAAGGTGCTTACCGTTGCTCGAGCAGTTCTCGACTTCATCTATTATTCCCAATTCCAACTCCACACTTCGGAAACCCTTGCTGAGCTCGAAAAATGCCTGAAAACGTTCCATGAACATAAGGATATCCTTATCGAGCTCGGAATCCGTGAGCATTTCAACATACCGAAGCTTCACGCTATCCTTCACTATCTCGAATGCATTCGGTCCCTTGGCAGCAACGACGGGTACAATACCGAGTCCCCAGAACGTCTCCACATTGACTTCGCGAAGGCCGCGTACCGTGCCAGCAACAAACGTGACTATATGGAGCAGATGGCGATGTGGCTTCAGCGTCAAGAAGCTATGTGGATGAAGGATGCCTACCTTATGTGGTTGGCTGAGACGTTACCCGGTTTTCTGAAGGGAACCCACGATGAGGTTGACGAGGCTGATGATGATGGTGAAGATCAAACCGCGGACGTAGCAGTAGATCACGCTTCTGTCCTCGACGTGGCTGTGCCAACCACCTCAACAGAGTCAACACAATCTTGGCAAGTCGCGAAAACGCCAGCCTTTCGAAACCTATCCATTGACCAGCTCTCCTCACAATTTGGTGCTGATGATTTTGTACCTGCGCTTTCCATTTATCTGCGAGCCGCCATTCCTACCTCTTCGATCTCTCCAAACACACTTGACCGCTTCAACACCTATCGTCAAGTAAAACTCACACTGCCGCCAAATCGTTATCTCAGCAATCAGACAAGAACCAACCGGATTCGAACCACACCAGCAGTTGCCAGACAAGGCCGAAAATCAGGAACTGTAGGACAATTCGACGTAGCTTTAGTCATCGAGGACAGAGAGAAATATCAAGCAGGTGTGGGATTTGCAGGTCCGTCCATTTCTTTTATCTAATCTACCACATGAACTGAGATACAGTTATATTGATCAGGTTTGCGTCCAGCTCAAGTCCGCGTCATTTTCGACCTTCCATCGCAACTCGGAAAGCTTTCTCATCCACTTGCATACATCGAATGGTTCACTCCGCTGGGCCGCCCTGATCCACTGACTGGGATGCACATTGTCAAGCGTAGCACCCGTCATCACCGGCGCAATGCAGAGGTCGTATCCATTCATGACCTCGTTCTCGGCTGTCACCTTATGGCGAAATGCGGAAATCCCATCCCCAAAACGTTCTCAACGCACGACGTTTTGGAGAAGGCAAGTCAATTTTTCTTGAATCCGTACATCCACGTAGATACATTTTCTCAAATCAAGTAATTTCGTATGCTTTCAAGTTCAATCCATGCACTTCTGCGTAGTTTTACTCCGTGCACTTCTCTGCAATACGCTGTTCCGGAGCTTCGTCTCATTTCGAGTCTCGTGCAACACAACGTTCAACTACAACCCCATCATCGCCAATTTGTCCTGCTTCGGAGAATTTCTATTGTAATCAACGCTGCGTCTTCATGTTAGCGCAAAGCAGTGGGAATGGCATTGCTACTACTTTCCCCCCGACCATGCAAAAGTGCTCATTCCTCGCTTATTGCAGCTCGTTGTACCATAAAGTAATCTATATCAGTCCATTGTCCATGTAGCCGATAAATCTGCCCTTACAAACAATGAGGTACTCGAGATCGGGTCCCCAACGCTTTGTATTTCAATATTGGCAATATCGGTCTGCAGGCCGTCTCTGGATATATATATTTCCGTCGGCCGTCTCTATGCTGAACAATCTAGGCAACATCGGTGGACAGAGCTGACCGTCGAACTATGACCAATTTCGCTTTTTCCTGATGCTTCAAAGTAAGCCATTCTCGGTTCTCTTTGGGTTTTCCGAAGACGCGCTCAGTAACAGCAAATAGCGTGAGCAGCGTACAGTTTAGGTGGTACGTAGATGTAGGGAAATCTTAGAAATGGTTAGAGTGGAGGATAGCCGTGAGTTGACGTCGAGTTGATGAGCCAGCCTGCACTGTGAGAAGTTGTAAACTTTTCCCCTCATCCTGTGCATATCTTGCTGGTGTGTGGTGCTGACATTATGGCTGTGGCTGTCACAACTCGACAGCCAGTAGCAGCTGGTCTTGTGGCCGCGGTACTGCATGTATATAAGGTCCAGGAACATCGGGCCGTTGACCAAGAGAAGTCCGAGACTCCGAGTCGGTGCACCCTTTGAACCCTTTTCGTAGCGGTTGTACACCTGCGTGCATGTCCTGCGCTCGACAAACCTCCTCTCATACCTAGCCACGATTTTCCTGCTGTATTCGAGTAACCCATTCCCCGTACGCATTACTTCTCTCACGTATTCTCCGTCCTCTACGAACCCCGGGCCCCAACACCGATGCTTCGTCCACCTCCCTGCATCTGAATCCGCCTCATCTTCTGTCTTCACTCCCACTCGTCGTATAAGACAAGATAAGCTTTCTTTTATAGAGTCTGGGCTTGATGTGGCACGTCGACTGCCCCTCTGTACACGAGCTGACCAAATTCGGGGGCGGTCAAACGATATATTGAGCTCCCTTTCCTTAAATATTTCCTGTAGTTACGAATTGCCCTCTGTAACTCAAGCATTCAATACAGCCAGTCATATCACTATACATACGTCCGAACTCCCAATTGCGCGCTGTAATTTTAGTAGGTACTGACTCTAGATTTGTAGTAAAGGTCGTCCACAATCCTCCGCGCAGGGAAGAAGCGTATCTTGACTTCGCTTGAGCAGTTGCGGCCATGACATTCCTAAGTACAAAGTCCGTTTCAGTATGTGTCAAGATGATAGAAATAAGCAAAATTGCCCAGAAGGGATTGTTACTCACCCATATCGACTCCAGGCAGTTACCTTTTCGACGGGGTAGATGGTCTGAAACACCGAGATTCTGGGTTAATGGGTACCGGTCTTCCTGTCTGGAAGGCAGAAAGGTTTGAATTCCAGTTAGTCATCTTCTGCCATTTTCAGAAAAACGAAATATCAATTAATATATACCTCTCTCCGAACATACGCCAAACTGTCGAAGCCCTTGCACGAACCCATTCCTGCGTGAGGTGGTAATAAAATGAGGATGCATTCAGACTTTTGATTTCGTCAAGAAGTCGTGTCTGGTCGGACGTTGCGGATAACAGCCAGTGGTCATCCCAGAAACGAACTGCGTACCGCTCGACCGCGTCAATGCTTTTAGTACGAGATGAACGCAAGGCTGTTTTTTTTACAGGGAATAAAAACCGATTGCAACAGTAGACATGATGCTGTACAAGGCTCACCATTCTTGTATTTCAGTCTGAACGATCTCAGACATGTAACGCATATGTTAGTGTGCGCCGCATTGATGTCGATAAAGTAATCGCCAGACCGTGAGGCGTCAAGCAGAAAATCTGTGAAGGATTTATCGAAGAAGCTAATGCCGCCATCCTGGGAAACATCTACCAGAGACCGGATCGCCTTCAAAGCCTGTTCGGGCTCCGGAAGATCCATTAGCGACCATACATCGAGGAAGTTCTGATGGTCTTTAAGTCCAAGGTCAAGAAATGCAAGGGCAATGCCCAAAACATCCATCGTACGTTGCTTATCTGGAGCCGTTGAGAGGATCTCCATGTACAGTTGATCCAGGTCGGCAAAGGGATTCGTCGAGTTATTGTTTTTCGAGGCCCTGGTTACGCTGAGGATGAGCTCGAGCTGATTAATGGGTAGACTGGATGGGTCGCCAACGAATTTCAGCACCGTGGAGGCATATATGAATTGACTCGATGCCCTGTCCACAAGGTCCTCTATAACGCTGTCGGCGGGCCAGGGTTTCTTTATGTGTTCCATCGTACTTCGGTGGTTCGGACTGCAACAGATATCGGAGAACCCGGAACGGAGGAATGTCCTAATGTCTTCGTCCGAATCATGAGTCGAGTCGTGTGTCATGTTCTGCGACAGTATTTGAAGGCTTGTTAATGTCGTTTAAGCCAATCTAGTGTCGACTCACTTTGAAACACTGGTGATAGTTGTAAGTTTAGTCCAGGGTCAAGCTAACTTTTCGAGAAGTTATATAAGGCGCAAGCTGGCCTCGTGTCAGTGTGAGGCAGTGTTACTAGTACACGGGACTCAACGCGAGCGCTGATCCAGTGATCACGCGCACGGCTCCAGATAAGTAAGTACTGACCTTCGTTGATAGTATTTTTTTCGGTAGGATGGAAATATTATGGTTAGGTTCGGATTTGACGTGAGTGTACTTATTACCTGCGAAGCAACTCGGACGAGCAAATGCGAAGATAGAAGTGTAAGGCGCAGCTCGACCGGGTCTTCACATTTCAGAATGCAATGTCAATCACTGAAAGCTCAAACAACCGATGTAAAGAGAAACGGTCGCGTATCACAATGAAGGTCTAAACATATACTGTATACGCGGTAGACGTACGCGCTAATATTAACAATGTCCCATATGAACTAAGCCGTGCCGATCCATGACATCGTACTGTACCATACCGTACGACAATCTCTTTTGTTACAGAGCAAATAGTACAACCCGCGACGAGTACAACAACGACGATAACAGCAAACCCCACCTCCCCCGCCACTACAGTCACCCAACACACCACTAGAAAAGAAAAGAGTGAAAGCGGAAACTATACCATACTTCCATCCGAATCCTGACTCCCCACGCTGTCCCTCGCGTCTCTCTTTCCGCCCTTCCCACGAGCGCCTCCCATATACACGGAAGACGACGGTAAATCCGACGGGACAACCAACACCTCCGCAACACCTACCTCAAGGTGCGGCAGCGGGTGCTCGTCATCATCGGAGGGCAGAGGCACGGCAGGTCGCGTGTTCGGTTGCAAGGGATGTGCCGATGTCGGTAGAGGTTGCGAAGAAGATGCATCATGTGGATTCGACGGAGAAAGAGAAGCCGAATTAGCTAGCGTCGAGCTAGAAGTCCCCGAAGCTGACAGCGCAGCACTAGAAGAAGGCGGCGAGGGCATGGCGATGAGCACCGCGATGCGCACCACAGGAGGCGTCTTGTTGTGCTTATGCAGCTCGGCCATGGAAAGGTTTGCACCGCCTGTGCCATGCAGGTCTGTGCTGCTCCCCGAGGTGACAGGCGCCGGCAGAGGAGAGGTTGGCGCAGGGGTAGGGTTCAGAATCCGCAGTGCGTGCGAGAAGAAGGCGCCATGTCTTGGTGTCCTAGTCGAATTAGCGTTAGCGTTGTTACCCGTAGCAACTGCATTGGCATTCGAAGGCGTCGGCACGGGGATCGGCGCGGGGATCGGTGCCGTGGCCGCGGCCGGGGCGTCTGCGTCATTACCTGTGGCCAATCTATTAACGCTCGCCGTCGACGGCGCCGACCCAAGGCGAGCCGCGTTAGTTCCCGTCGTCGTGGCCAGTGGCAGCGACAGCGTGCTGCTCGCCGCAATCGCAGCAGCAGCAGCAACCGCCTCGGGGGTCTTCGTCCCAGGAGTAACATACGCCGCGGAGAAAGGCTTGATCGTATCCCAGTCCCGCGAGTACTCCGTCCGCCAATGATCCTGATTGATGCCCTTCCCTGCTGGCCCACCTGGGGCATACCACTCACCCTGCGCTCCAACGCCTGCGACATTCCCTTTATCGTCGATATAAGCTTCCCATAGGACCGGTTTCTTGCTGAGGTCCACACGCGCAGGGCGTGTAGGCGGGGTTGGCGGGACCCACGTGCCGTTGCGGATGGCTTCTTCCACCATACGGCGATGCCGCCGCCGGAGAATGAAGGAGCGGATAACGATGGCGGCGGATACGGATAGCAGGAGGACAAGCGTGGCTAAGAAGGTGTAGACTGGTTTAGACCCATTGTGTTAGTTTGGGGTTGAGAGAGAAGCGTGAGGGGTTGAGAGGGGGTGGACAGGGCAGGGAAAGATGGTGAGGGAGAGACTATAAGAAGCAAGAGGGCGGTCAAGAGCAGAAGAGAGACGTACGGTAAAGAGACGCAGAGGTTGCGATAGAAGTGTTGCTATTATTCTGACTACTTCCCGGTCCAAAGGGCGGGCCAGTCGGTGCTGGTGGCAGCGCCGTCGTAGGAGAGGTGACTGAGGTCGCATCGGGAACCAAGGTGCTGCCCGCTGTTCCTGTGATCGAACTTGAGTTGCTCGACGACGAAGTCACTTGTGATGATGTCGGTGGGGTACCACTGATGCTTGTCGACATCTTGCTGGCTGGAATGTGTCGTTAAGATACTGAAGATTTCGTTACTGAGTATTCGCTGGGTCGCCCTCTGTAAGGCAGGGACAATGGATGCACCAGAGGTGTTGTAGAGGAAGAGGAGAGTGGTGGATGGAGAAGAGCCGCTCCCAAAACACAGCAGAGAGTGTGTCAAGGGAAACTTAGCGACGCAGCACGGAGCTATTGGTCACAACTTGATTGTCTAAAGAAGGGATCCGGAGGGACGGAAACAAATGGAGAGAGCGGAAATTTGAAGTCCAGCGTGGGTGAGTCTTGCCCTAAACGTCCTCGAGAGGTGCTTAGAATAGCGTGTCAAAGCACGCCGTGCTGACTTTGACCCAATTCTGAATGCGTAGTCGCTCTGTAGTGGGACTTTGTAAGGAAGGGCTATTTAAAGCGTGGGTGAGGTAAGGTGAAATACGGAGACCCGGATGAGTGATGAGTGATGTCGTTATTTGCGTCGTACGTAGCCAACCAACCCGTGTCTCTGTATTCGTAAGCTTGCAGTGAAGCCGTTTGTTGGATGGGAAATGGTGTGAGGAAAATGTTATGGGGCGCTGCCTCGGAAATTTAGAAGGAATTTGGAGGATCTAAGGCTTTGTTGAGCGCAGAGGTGGTTTAGATTTAGATATAGGTTGAACGACGTCGCGATGATTGGATGGATACGGTTGATCCCTGGGTAATTTCGGAGATGTCAGATGGAAAACATGAAAGAATAGTTCGAGGTGACAACGCACAAGTGCAACAGTTTGTCGTTGTCGTCGTCGCCTTCCGTCAAACCCCGAATGCAGAAGGAAAAGCCTGCTATTGTTTGCACCACTGGACAATTGATGATTACCCGGTCTAGGCGTGACGTCCGAGTCCACTGTCTGTCTTTGTTGAAGCCCAAGAACGAGAGACTAACGCGAAAGGGAAACGCCAATGTCCACACGGCGCAGCAAGCAAAAGCAACACATGGTCTTCGGCATGTTGTCATGCTGATGTAATTCTCCTACTTATTCTATGACCGGGCCGATCGGGAAAACCCGTTAGATATTCGCCTCGAGTTCATCCCTGCTCATCCCTGTGCATCGTTCATTCAACTTGCATTCAACTCGGAAATGGTCTTAACACCCAGTCACCTCGCTCTTATCGTACGCTTGAACCCTGACCAATTTCAAGTCAAGTGGATTCACAGGACAAGCGGCGCACGTAGCCTTTGTTCCATTCAACCTGAAGTTCTCGTTATTAATTCAACGCCACTGCCAATCACAATCGCCAAGCTAGCGTATCAAGCCTAGCAGGCGAGTGATTGATTATAACCATAACTTTAATGAGCGAAATCCAAAGGAACAATGTTGTAACTGGTTGCTAGGAATAAAGAGCGCTCGTTCTGCCACGACCTCTGATATCCGACCACCAAATGGGTGCATGCCTCACCTCTGACTGATTTCAACTGATACCAATGTGCGCTCAACATTACTTTAAACTCCAAAGTTTTTATTTCTTGATGATTTTATGATGATGGAACTACTATGCCGCCTCAACCTGCTGTATTCCGAGTCGGCCAACTGATGTCTCTGAACTCATCTAGCCGGGGCGCTCTGAAATTTTTTTGCTCAATTCAAAACCTGTCGAACCCCCTTACAACGCAAATGGCCCATCTCTGTCATCGAACCTCATTTCCGAATATCATCATACGCTTGACGTGCTACGTAAGTCTTACTCAGCTCTGGACCACTATTTAACCAACGCCCTCTGCACGTTGGAAATGTAGAACCTACCCGGCTGGATTCGGATTCGTTCTCTTCAAATTCAAAAAGATGTTTAACTCTAAGGTTCGTTTCTTTCTTGACAATGTCGTTCTAGTCCTCACGATTCATGTTTTAAAACTCCAGTTCATCCTTCTCGCACTGGCTGCGCTGACGCAGGTCGTCTTTGCATTGCCACATTACAGAATCACACAGAGAGATAACACCGTCGCCTACCTCGCAAGGGACAGTAAAGATCGTCTCCTCGCATACAGGGCCGATGGCTCTCGCATTCGTCGGTACCCTGTATCTACTCAGCCCCGTCAGGCTTCCTCTCCGTCATTGACGCGCCGTGGGGCGAGTTCTTGTACGAGCCTCAGTATTGATCAGGTCAAGGCCTGTACGTATTTCTGAACCAATTTCCTCAGATTTGGTACAGCAGATTAAAATTTATACCTTGAAGTGCCGGCGTTTTCGAAAATACAGCAGTACGCGACCAATACGTTTGGAAGCGGATCAGTGAACATCGTAACGAACCCCTCCGATGTAAGTTTGCTTCAAAATCTGTCCAGTGTCGTGTCCAGTACTCACACGACCGCCACTGACATCTAGTTTCCTGATCGAGGCGCTCTCGCTTGCGTCGATACTTCAAGCCCTGTGGCTGTTTCGACATCAGGTACTATATACATGCATAAATCCCATTTACAATAACTTCTTATGCCTGTACTTCAGGAAATCTCCAATGCAGCTCGAGCAGTACAGTTACTGGGGTAGCATCTGGAGCAGGGACCAATACTACTGCTACTCAGTCGGTTCAAGTCACGACGACCAATAGTGGGAGTTGGACAGTGACTCGTACGTATCCGTGTTCTTTCTACCCCCATTCACCCTTGAAGAATTTAGTGCTAATACGTAAATCCTCAATTTGAATGCTATTTCAGAATCTTCCTCGATAGGAGCAACCGCTGAGTTCAATGTCGGATTCTCTATCCCTGACCTGTTCGACGTTGGAGCATCCTTGTCGACAACAACGACGTTCACGAATGAACAGTCCCAAGGGTAACCAACTTTCGTAAATTTCCTTACCTTAAAGCACTGAATGCCTTTAAATATCAGTTTCTCTACACAAACTTCTGTTTCATCCTCGTCAACTGTCAACATTACGCCTGCCGACGGTAAAACATGCAATATAGTGGTATGTATACTTGCTTGCATAGCATATTTTATGTCATTTGTACTGATATTATCATTCATCGACAGGGAAACCTGACGACTTGCAACGTCCAAGGTACGGGTAGCATCAATATGCTCGCCTCCGGGTTTGTCTGGTTCAACTACGACGATTCCGTCAGTCTCTTCCTTGATCGCTATTCTTACAATACGTTCTGAGTAATTGTCTAAACTAGCGTCCCCTGGTGTCGGACCCGAACGGCGGCTCACACTTCAAATGTGCGTGTTGAATGCCGTCCTCAGACTCGTATCATCTCACTGACGCAACCATCATTTTCGATATATATGCAGTTCAGATCGAATCAGTCCTTTCGAACGATGAGCGCTCGAGCAAGGTAGCGTTCCAGGGTAGTATGTCGGGACAAACGACTGCGGATTTCAAGACCAAGTGTGATTAGTAAATGCCCTGCGCCATTTATCTTCATTCGATGCGGCACGCTATCCCATCCGCACTCTACGCACCTATATATTATCTGTATTTCTCCTGTCAATACTGATGATACCCATGTGGGATGGCATTGTTTTTACGACCTCTCCTTCGCTTCGCTAAAACAGTTGGCACGTACTCATCTATCTATCCAGTTCTGTGATGGCGGCGGTTTTGCGGTTATCACTTTCACACGTACTTACCAGGTTAGCTGCCGGCCATCCACGGACAATGAGCCAAGCTGACCCTGCCGGACAGTGGACACTGTTACATCAGTAAATTGTGGAAATCCCTATCTTGCAATATGAGCATACAAAATGCATTATAGAGTGCCATCGGCGTTATGAGCTTGTTATAATATTATACATCAACTCGCAATGCCAGAAATAGCTAGACAGTAGCAGGTCCGGTTAATATTTCAGGTGATGTATCACGAGGTTACCATAATGCCGGCGCATCACTGCAATTTGATATCATGTCTGGGTATGATGACGAGCTGGTTGCAATATTTTTCATGGTTCATCTACAGGTTATAAGATTCTAAAATACTCACAGAGCAGTATCAACTTTCAACGAGTTCATATTAGTCCACATCATTACAAGAAACTGGACTGTACTTATAATTACTCGCTTCATATCAAATCAAATAGGCAGAAAAAAATAATATATTGACTATGTAAGATGATACACTGGATAATAGTAAAGAGCGACATGCTAGCACGGAATTCTGAGACCTCAACCTCGAGCTCAAGAGTACCGGCATGCTACGTATGCCTTCTCGTGACATGCAGTAGGAATGATTTGTCTGTAAATGCAATCATTAGTCAACCATTTGTTGATAGGATAACATGTCACTTACAATGATGAGGAGCATGAAAGTCATCCTCTAGAATCAGAAAGATGAGTGACAAAACTTGCGTACAAGTAAACCTGCGAGCCCGCAACTTGAAGCAACAGCAATGGATCAGCATAGCTGTTACAGCAAACGAAGCATCACATACCGGAATGGCAGCATATAACTGGGGCGGACTCCACTCCTTGGGAATGAGAACAAAATGAGAGCTGGTCCTGAGAGACGGTAGAGCGTCAGATGAGATCAAAGTCAAAGAAATGTTGAATAACTTACCAGCCCTCGCAACCGACATCAGGCAGTGTTGAACAGGGTGACGAGGTTAGACTGCAGCTGAGGCGGAAAGCTGTACATACCGAAGGACCGACCAACCCATATCATTCTCATTCCAGCAATCCATCCCAGCAGTCGGGTAAAGAGCCCTAATGGGGTGTCGTTCAAACCACAGACCTGTAGGCGGCGGTGTCAGTGTGGGCTAGGAATCTATTACAGAAGGACGTCAGTAGGGAATACAAGGGAATGAGCCGCATTTACCTTGATGGCAATTTCAAGCGAGAGAGACAGGTGGTATGAGAGGGGGTAATGAGGGTAAAAGGACAAGTTCAAGTGGAAATCGAGTTGACGACGCGAATTGAACTTATATCAACAAAGTCACGTGCGTCGGAGTTTGAATGAACTTCGAAGAAATTTCGATCGCCAGTGCACCCGCAGCAGCATTTGCCCTCGCGGCGCGCGCTCGTGTCAACCTTTAGAATATATTATGTATTGCCACGTAATGCATTTACAAGTACTTGTGTAAGTATCACAAAACTCATTGCTCACAGGGCATGCCATCTTCTCCCTTACTCTCACTCTCCCAATCACCATGAGGATGAGGATGACGAGGATTCTGTTCGCAGCAGCAACGAAGACCCGTCCGATGGGAAGGACTTTTGATGATTTAATTATGCTTACACTTTACCTTAGCATATTTATTTCGCATCTCGCACTCACCAGTTTCAATGACATCGTTCCATTTTCCGGTTGAAAAAATATCTCGTCTTTGGAATGAAATGTGACTTGTTTGCCAGCTTATACCCGTGTTATATCTGGTCTACAATCCTGTATCATCATCATAATGGGCGGTGAACCATTCAACGTCTGACATGAAATCTGTGATTTTCCTATGAACCTGGCAGCCACATCACAATGGAATTACAACCTTCTTGCCATATTATAACTGCCTCATATTTTGAAAGGAATATTATAGACAATCTCTGATGTCACCGCAATCCTATGGACAGCAGATAACCGGTTATGAGCTGTTGTCAGGACGTTATAATGTTGTGACAGGTTCGTGATCGTCATATTGCTAAATCGGAATTTCCCCGATTTCCTGATGACTAAGCTTCAGCCCGAGACCGGGTTTTCGAAAGCCGCTTCGGTATCGCTTAATTCTCCTCGATTTCTAAGCTCGTTTCATAGACTAATGGAAACAATTTCTCAGCTATATTCAACCTTAACGTAGCTGCGGAATCAACATATGCATATGATGTAGATCCGAGTTGACACCTTCTAAAAATAAGCGCCGGTGATTCTCCCACCAGCAGCAGTGTCTACTTTTTCCATCCACCGTCCACGGCTCTCGAGGAGGCAACTTTAGCCTGATTTTCGCATGTAAAAGGTTAGGTACGTTATTATTTCATCCTATCATATCTCATCTCACCTATTTCGGTGTTCGTTCCTATCCATGTCCCTGCCCAGAACATTCTCATCCCATGCTTCGTCAACCTGGCCAAGTGTGCCGCGTTGATTCGTAATGCTCAATCCCTCTGCACTCATCCGACAGTATTGATTCTCACGTCCTGCAGTGATTCCCAAGACACCTCGACACCGAGGATATCATGATATCACGAAGGATGTGCGGGTCCCATTCACATTCTTCGGATGCCTGTCGGTCAAGATGTTGTCGCTTTATATTCCAAGCTCTCTGCCTCGTCCTCGAACCTACACATAACTCCGAATATCAAATGGAACTGCCTTTGATTTCCCTTCAAAAACTACAAAGCCCATCACTAGATATACATGTACATGTAGCGAATATCATATGTGCCAAGAAACATTGAATGAGGGAGAGGAAATGCAGTGACTCACCCGCATCAGAATCTCTAGCAGTCGGGCAAAGCAGGCAAACAAGACGAGCGGTAGAACCATCTGCGGCGCTGCTGGGGTAATCTCCTCGACTCTGTCAGGAACCGGCTCCACAGATAACTCATCCTCCCATTCGTGCGACGGGCACACGTAGCAAACGTCGTTCTCAGGCCTGTGCGAATGATCTTGAAGACGGTAAGATTGAACACGTTTAGAAAAATATGCAAATTGCACCTTGATGTAAACCAGACTCGCGACAGCCAACTCGTGCTGGGAGTCTTCGAATACTTATGCTGGAAAAATTTGAATCCTCCGATACGTCGGGAATATTCCTAATCACGACAGAGGACAGGATGTGATGGTATAATGCATCTAACTGCGCGGATGGCGTGTCCGCGTCATTTTCCGAAGATGATAGCCCGAGAACGACCTTCAAGCGGGCACAGGAAGGTTATGACGTGAGTCAATGTACTTCATGACAGTCGACGCATATATGAACTGCCCAGAGGGTTTTTTGACGAGGTGATCAATGTCTTCGACACTGGGCCAGTGGGGGGAAGATAAGCCCGCGATAGATGATTCTCCTTCATCTTGATTTCCAAAAAACACGCATGTCAGCATCGGGCGCGTAGGAATAATCCAACGGAATTCCTGTCATTAAAGAGCCATCGACAAGCTATTGAACGTTTGTCGAATATCGTGTTCTGGACGAGTCGCGACAGGAAGAGAAGGGGAAATGTCAATTGTCTGACAGCTGCCGAGAGAGCGGCCAGAATTTCGCTCTGCGAACTCGCATCATTGCACTCGTCCAAACCATCAACGATGATCAACCGGGGTCGCACGTTGGAAGAACCTTGATTTCCGTACCTCACAGTGGTCTGGTTGAGTGGTTTGATGAGTAGCGCCTGTGTTTGGGGCGCGACGGAGCGAGAAAAGAGGGATGGATCGTGGTCAACTGCCATTGCAACATGGACGCGTAGTTCTGGGATTGACAGACATAGTTAATAGGCAAGGCTTGGGATGAAATAGGCCTTGTTGTGGCCTGCCGCCGTGCAGGTGGAAAAGAAAGAGACGGCAAGAACTCCCGCTTCCGCGCACAACTCCCCGATGGTCTGAGCAATGGCTAATTTTCCGCATCCAGTTGGACCATACATCCACAGAAAATACTGTATATGTTTAGGATCCTCGAAACAGTCTTTTCGTCTTCCTTTATTTACCTATCTGATCTGTCCCAAGTTCAATTTCTCTCAGCGTCTGCGATCCCTCACCTCACCATCCTTGAAGCTTGAGCGCTTGAGCTCCCATCTCCAAAAGTACTGGTAGAGAATCATGAGTCGCCTCACCCCTCCCGCCCACCACTATCTGTATGACACTGTCGGTTCCATTTCCAGTTGAAACCCTTTTGACAACCACGTCTTTTACACGGAAACCCAGTCTCATTAGAGCCCGAGCCCAGCCAAAGCCGAGCATCATTGCCAAATACCATATAAAGTGATTTCGGCTTTTGGGCTTTGCCTTTATCGTCTTGAATTTTTCTTGACATTTCTGCATAGCATCTGCTCGTCACCGCAATTCTCTTTGTGTAGAGGGTAATGACGACTCATAGCACGGTTCTACGCCATGCTGCTCGTCGGTGGCAGCATCTGGATTTGATGATTAGATTGCCTAGATCGGGAAGGAGTCCTAGTTGCCATTCTTAAGCTCCACTGGCAGCTTCATGGCTGAAATAGAAGATGAGCGTCTCCCAAGTCCAGCTTGCGATGTACATGGTACGTTACTTTGATGAGGAGAGAGTGGGTCCTGAAGAAGAGTGGTAGGAGGACAAGCCTTTCTGTTCTTGTCATTACAATTAGAATCGAAACCCATGTGACCCTGCCTGGAGCCCGGAACGACAGTAGAACTTCGTGAAGACCTTGGAGGACTGAGTGGACTTGCAAGACCTGCAAGAAAAGAAATTTCGGTATGAAATATGTCGTCAGACTCTTGGTCAGTCATATAGAAAAAAGAAGCGAGGACCGTAGTAGATTGTGGCTGAGAACGACGTATACCTGGAAGTAGATGGTGGACAGGAACGCTCCAAGGTTTAACTGCAGTTGAGAACGACACAGGCGATCATCAGTCGATTCCTAGGAACATGCATACACTCTTTCTACAACTCAGAATTTATCAAACAATTTCAATTAGTGGTGGCCAATATTCTCTGGGAGGTACATGTACGTCTTTGGAGAGAGCTATGTACCATCTGACTGTGTACTTATACAGGGTACTTACTTCACCGACATTATATAAAGACCATGTCGACTTAGCTCTGATTTGATCTCATCTCACACTCCCTATCACCGTACGTCCACCACTTATTGGACAAAATTCTAAATTTATCAAAGGAACGGAAGGCCGCCGTCTCTCGAACTCCTTCCTTCCTTCCTTCCTTCGAAAGTTCGAACTTCTGCGTCGAGTAGTGTTCGATTTGATTTGATCAGCATGCCGAGCCTCGAGAAACGTGGCGTGGCGCGCAACGACGCCACACCCATCATGAGGCCTAGGCACAGCATGCGCCACACTGCGTCCCACCGAAACCGAAACCGAAACACCGAATTCCACTGGATATATATCGACAGTCGTCGAAGGGAAGAGGGGAGGAGAGGGGAGGAGAGAATAGAGATATGCTATGTGTGCGATATGTACAACAGAATAAAGAGGAAAGCCAAGTACAGCCTCTACAAATGAGCCTATCAATATACTTACTGTAAATACCCTGTGGAAATCGAGAGGAAGAAATAAAGGGAATCCGGAGGGAGGAAGGGATGGCAGGGAGAGGTAAAGAGGAGGGACGATTATACATAGGACCCAGAGGAAATAGGATGGAGATCGAGCAGAGAATAACGTGACAGGAGAGGGAATAACTATAGAACAGAGGCAGAGGCGGGGGGGATAGATGATGATGATAGTATGGCACAGTACTAGAAAAAGAGATCCATGAGAAGAGATTTGAGATGGGTGGTGTGGTATGCTGTTACGATGATGACGAAGAGGAGACGGACGAGAGTTGACGTTAATCAAGCGGAATGGGTGGCCAGAGAAAATTAGTGCAAAACATCGACACATGATGCCAGAGGACGCGAAGAAAGGAGCCGATCGAGAGTGATGGCAGGCATGGAGGAGGCAAAAGAAAGAGAGAACGCAAAAAAGAGTATGGATGGTAACTCAAAAAAACCCAGGACTGGCCCACTAACGCGGAGCCTAATTGCTAAAAAAAAAAAAAAAAAGCGACAAGATCCTTTCCTCCTAACCAACCGCCAGCCCAAGCCCAACAAGCCCACCAACCCGCCCCTCACATCATCATGACATTCTCCAACACCGGATCGTTCAGCCTATGCGACCGGTGCGGATGCGTCGTATACATCCCCACCGCCGCCATCGGCTGTTGTGGTTGCTGCTGTGGTTGCTGCTGCTGCTGTCCATGCCCATGCGTCTGCCCATGCGTCTGCCCTTGTCCTAATCCCTGCCCACGCCCTAGAGCTCCATAGCCCGGCCCACCTCCACCTCCAACCGGATCATACCTGCCCTCACCCAGCCTACCATCCCCGCGACCATCGCCACGATCATCATACTTCACCCTCGCCGCCCCTCTCCCCGGCCTCTCTCCGCCGTCGCTTCCTCGACCTCGACCCCCACCTCCACCGCCGCCCGCACTCCCACTCCCGCCCTCCGTATCAACGTCGACCTCCATCTCGCCCTCGCCCCCGCTGCTGTTGTCGTTGCTGTGATCGCTTCTGCCTCTGTCGTGGTGGTTATTGGTCGATATGATCCTTCCACCACCGACACCCCCGCCGAAACTCGTGCTCGGACCCCCACCAGTCCCGCTGCTATTGCTATTCGAGCCCTCGGCGCCGCGCTCGACGTGTCTTTTCGACTTTTTGCGGCAATATTTATCCCAGTGGCGTTGCAGCGCGTCTTGTCTGTAGAAACAAGAAACAAAGAGGGAAGGAGGGAGGAGGTGCGACAAGGAAACGAAAAATTAAAAATTAAAAAAGCAAGAACCACGCAAACAAAACCCAAAAACCCACCTCGTAAGCACCCTCCCACAAAACTGGCACCTGCAACCACCCGAGCCGTCCGTATGCCTCGACTCCTTATGCCGCCTCACATCCCCGCTGCGCGTGAATATCTGCCCACACACATCGCACGGGTACCGCTTGACCTTGCGCGACGGGCGCGCGGGGGCCGCGAAGGTGTTCGTCTCCGACCCGCCGGGGCCAGCGCGCGGTGGGGGCGTGTATCCCTCCCCCTCGTCGCGCTCGTCGTCGTCGTCCTCCGAGAGGGATATGGAGGCCGGGGCGGACGCCGAGTTGTTGTTGTTGTTACTGTGCGCGTAGTTGTTCGCATAGTTGTTATAACCACTCCCACTTGCACGCGCATTCTGGTTCACATTCGAAGACGAGGTCGTCACCATCGTGGCGTCAGCAGTAGCGTCAGCAGCCTCCGCCGCGGCCAGCCTCCTCTCCGCCGCCGACGGCCGTGGGATCACAGGGACAGGGCGCAGCGACGCCGAGGTCTTGGCCGCGTTCTTCGACAGGCGCGGCTTGGGCATGCGCGGGGGCTTGAGCACGAACTGCGCCCCGCCGACGTTGTGCATGTTCAGCAACAGGTGCTCCTGCGGCGCGAGGGGCGCCTGCGCGGGGTGGTGCTGCTGCATCGCGAAATGGTGCATCGTCTGCCCCTGGTTTTGGAGTAGCGGGTGGGCGTGGGGTTGGGGGTAGTGTTGGAGTGTTGGGGGTTGGTGTTGGGGGTGATGGCGCGTGGACGGCTGTTGGATATGACGTGAAGAAGAAGAAGCAGGAGGAGGAGGGGGCTGCTGCTGCTGTCGTTGAGGCGGGTATCGCTGATGCACCAGCGGCGGCTGCGGTGCAGGAGCAGGAGGCGGAGGAGCGTGGTGATATTGCCGATAATCCCTCGGCGGGACATCCGAGTCGGGATAGTCAAATTCACGCGAGTCGTTGGGGTAATCATAGTCGTACGATCCGCTGCGCGGGGGCGGAGGGGGTGAGGGGGAGTAGCTCCGGCGCGGCGAGGCGGGGTAGCTGCGATGGTGCTGCGGTGAGGCCGGATAGCTGCTGATGGACGGCGATCGCGTCGAAGGGGGCGGGGGATGGGACTGGCGCGGGTGTGGGTGATGGTGCTGGCCCGGTGGGGATGGTGCTAACAAAGGGCGCGTCGACGAGGAGGACGCGACGGGGCGGTGGGGCTGTGTAGCGCGACCATGCCAGGCATAGGAGGGCGCGATGGGCGGGTCGTGGATGGGGGCAGGGGCGGCGCAGTCACTGGAGGTGTCGCGGGAGTGGGAGAAGCGGCGGTCGCGGTCATGGGGGCCGATGTAGGAGGGGCGGGAGGCATGTGACGGCGGGGGCTTGACACGTGTTTCGTCGAGGCGGTGTCGGTTTTGTGAGTCAGAGGCCCAGGGAGGACTAGGGATGGGCTTGAGTTGTTCGTCCCGCGAAGGCGGCGCTGGTGCGGGCTCTCTGATCACTCGGAAGTCTGCAAACGGCTTTTTCTTGTCTTTCATCCGCATCCGGGGAGGCAAAGAGTCGGACGGCTTCTCTGCTTGGTCGTCCCATGTCGCGGGGGAAAGGGTGGGGTTGACGGGGCTGCGGGGGGGCGAGGGTGGGGAATGGGGTGTTTCGGTGGGATGGAATGATTTATGGTCAGAGTTGTTGTCTGTGGAGGGACTGGGAGACGAATGATTGGTGGTGGGCATGAGGAAAGAGAAGGCCAATGTTTGACTGCGCCACTCTTTTCCCTATAAGTACAAACCATGTGGCCCGGCTCTCGGTTCTCTTGCTTGCATAAGTAATTCACGCCGCACTCTGTTCGTGGAAATCATTCCTCTTCCTCCGAGAATTTTTTGTCGCCCGTGTTGCCTAGAGTGTGGAGTAAACATCAACAATCCATCCCAACCAACCGTCGTTCAACATGCATGTCATCGTCACCAATGTCCAGTTGAATGATGAAACTACGCCCGGCGAAGATTGGTACCGTGCCTATTCTCCTCTCCTCCTGTGCCTTCCTGTGCCGCCACACTCTCCCACCACGCCATAAAAAGGCGATATCACTCCTCGAGCATCAAGCCGCCTCCTTACCGCACACACCGCAACTGGACCCACGAAAAGCAATGCCGAGCGCTTGTTAGGCTGCTCGGCTGTCCAGCACCCTGTATCGATGGGGTTGTCCCCCAGCACCGGTCCATCGATTGATTACTGCATAAAAAAATGAGGCGCAGTGTGAGGCGCTGTTGTCCGTTTATGGCGGATTACACGCAACAGGCACCGAAAACAGTCACGCGATCGCATCATTTGTGTGGCGCGGCCCGAAAGACCGACGAAAATTTCCAAACAAAGGTTCATCCTTGTCCCTTTCCTGCGACGCCTCGCACCTCGATCCAAATGACTTTCGACGCCCTCGACAAGTCAATATTTCAATCGCTGTGTGGTGTGGCACCCTCGGTTCTGCGAATGATCATGAATCATGATCATGATCAATCAAGCGCTACTGCCGCCACAGCATCGTCCGGCATCCAACGGCGATAACGTTTGTTCACGTAACGAATTCAGTACGTTAGGTGCGCCGCTTTAGCCTCGTTGCGACGCGAAGAGGCGCATAGGCGCCGAGCGTGGGAGGGACGGGAATCGTCCATCCGACTCGGAGGATGTATCATTGTCAGTCGTGCAACCACGTAAGTACCAAGATTCGTGTCGTTTAACGCGGTCTCAGTCTGCTTAGAGGCGATGCCCTGGACGACCTCGATGCAGCTTGGATTACGCCACATAAGTATTTTTACCCCTCCCCTCATTGTCAATCTACTTATGTCGTCAGCCTTTCGTGGGTGGCCTTCCTACTTTAGCACTCTACAGGGCCCCGGACAACTGTCTGCCTGCAAAGGCCGAGAATTGTGGGAGATGGTGGTGTTGAAACCCCTTCGAATATTCAATATGTCGTCACGGGGAAAGGACGTACGTCTCCATGTGCCCGCGTTAACGGTCGTCAGTAATTAATCACGTCTGACAAATTCCACTTGAAACTCTAGTGTTGAACGTTGAACGTTGAACGATGAGCCCCTGATGTTATGATGGGCATATCCTCAGTGGTTGCCAGTGGCGGTGTCAGTCAATCTCGGACACAAGGATAATAATAAACATGCACTTGGCTTTTTGTGATACATATGAGTTACGGTATGGTATAGAGAGATCTTCGGGCTCGCTGACGACTTGCCATGTACGTACGTATACCAGAACTAGCGTCGAGAGTCGAGATGATGGATAGGCTGAGGGATAGTTACGCCACATATGTATGTACGTACTCTTACCCTGGGTCGCTCCACACGTGGGAGGTCGAAAATTATTTGCCGAGGCATATGTTGGTCACTGCATGTAGCATGTAGCATGTCAGATGATCATCCTGGCGAGGTTTATGAATAGGAAGTTTGAACCTAACTCACGGACTGAGTACTTACCTGTGAGTATGACTGAGTACTTGTGAGTATAGACACTTTAATTACTTCAACCGAGATCACGCATGGCAGGTGGGCCCCGGACCTGTGATTTGGTACTTGTCAAAAGGATGTCTGAGCGCTTTGGACATTGGAATGGGGTTAAATATGAGTTGAAGATGAGAAATAAATTTAGTGTCGCCCAATTACAAAGACAAGGACCGAATTTGCAGAAAAAAGGAAGTAGGCTGACAATTCCTTCGATTATGCTGTGTTTGCGAGAAGATTCTTGAAGCAAGGGAACTCGAGACGGTAGGAAAAATCATTCTGAACATCTTTTCGGATATCCAAATTAACGGACGGATTTGGGACAGATATTTAGTTGATGTCATTCAATGTTACTGGTTCATCAATGTTACTGGTTCATCAATGTTACTGGTTCAATTGAGATTGTGGATAACCTGAGCGAACAAGAAAGACTTGTGCAAAGTTACGATTCAAAATTTATTCTAATAGCATGCATAAATGCTCTTTCCAAAGAATAGCGGCATGAAAAAAACAAGCGAGTAAGTTATTAATATCTTGCGAGAATAAATTGGTATTGGAATGGAACAAACGTGGCGCGTCGAAGTGTCACGTGCCTTGAAAGCTTCATTATAACGATCAGTATCATTATCATTATGTTGCTGTACACAGTCCTGTTCCATCAGGAATTGTGCCAGTGGAACGGTGTGGGATGTAGAGATAACAATCTAAGCGCCCACCCCGAGTCATTATCTTCCCACATCTGGGTTTGCAGGGACCGAAAATGATCCTTGGTCACGATTGCTGTGTGTGAATCATGCCCCGAGTCATCGAATACGCCTCGCGGCGCTCAGAAGCTTCACATTAATTCATTCTGCCTCTCCACATCCTTGACCGCCTCTGAAATCCTTCTCTTTCTCTTCCGCTTCACGACTACGACCACTGCCGCTTGATGTCGAGCTTTGAGGGGGTGCAACGTGCTACCAGGAGAACTACCGGTTCTTCCTTGTTCTCAGATTCCAATGCCCTGACGCGCATCATGGGGTTCTCACTCGTCGCCTCGCTGTTTGATGGCCTTGGAGGAAGTGGAGGAGGTGCTGGTGGCGGAAATTCGGCGTTCATGAACAGTGTGAGGCTGTTCATCTTGGGCACGATTATCGAGACGGGGAGGAGGCTCTTTCAGTGGGTTATCGAGAGATTTAAGCTCTTTCGTGCGTGTTTTTTCTCTTATTCGTTCTCCTGAGGTGTATTTGGGTTGGGGTTCTTTCGTTGCGCGCGATGGGGATGATTCGTCTTGTTGTTTCGGCTTAGAGTTGGTTTTGCTGGACGTTTATCTTCGCCTAACCTCCTCTTTCATGCTCTCATCTAGAATACTCGATAACTGCCCAGTTCTCAGAAGGAGACCCGGCGTACGAGTGGTTAATCTTGTTCTTGGTACTTCCCATCTCTCCCTTCCCCCACATGAACTAACCTTCAACGCAACCATAGACAGAAGAGAAAGTATGGACCCGTTCGCGCCAATTCCGCGTCACCGCGACGAGCTCTCTGCGCAAATGGACCGTTAACGTCAATGACGCCTCAAGCACGACGCCCAAAGATGCTAACGCCGAGTACGTCCCTACGTACGAGGACGCGCAACTGTTTAGGTGGAGGGGCTACTGGGCAGAGATTCGCAGGTCCAAGACTACGACTTACAGCCCGGCGATGATGGGGAATCAGGTTACCGGGTCGTTGTATTTGACGTAAATGTTTCTTTGCGTTCTTTGGGTCTTGGTTTGGGTTCGAGTCTCGGACTTGAGCTGAACGACGACCTTGTGTGGACTTTGTGCTGATGATGGTGTTATCTTTATAGATTATATACACGCGATATGGGGGCGCTCTCCGCGCTGGTCGACGATGCTCGACAACGCTACGTGAAGACCAGCAGGCCGCACGTTATTGTGCACTCAATCGACCAAGTCCGTCACTTCCGTCTTGTCTTCCGTCCTCTTTTGTTCTTGCCTCCGAGTCGACACTGTTCTCTCAGGCCGTCCTCTCCTCTCTGCTTCTTCCATCTTATATCTTCTTCGCGCTACTTTGAACTAAGCTGACATCCCACCCTCTACCTTCTTCTAGGTCGGAGGATTCGGCCACCCCGGCTCGACATGGAACAGTGCAAAGCGCAAACAACGCCGTCCACTCAGCTCTATCATCCTGCAAGAAGGTGTCATACATTCACTCGTGGAAGATGCGCGAGAGTTTATTCGAATGGAGGATTGGTACACCAAAGCAGGGATACCCCATCGTAGAGGGTATCTCTTGCATGGACCGCCTGGGACGGGCAAGAGTATGTCGCTTTTCGTGATTGTTCGGGGATATTCTGACTAAAAAAATTATCGTGGCAGGTTCAACGATTTATGCTGTTGTGAGTTTCAACCCGTCCTTGCTCTATGGCTTCGCGAGTTCTCATCTGCTTATGCTGTTTGTTCTGATAGGCGGGCGAACTCGGTCTCGAGATTTATTCTCTCTCCCTGGCTTCTGGGTTGTACGTGCCACTCTTTCCTTCCATTTTCGCCTTAACCTTAACCTCAACCCTCTGATAGCGTCGATGACTCTTTCCTCCAACGAGCTGTAGGCGCCATTCCCAAGCAAGCCATCTTCCTTATCGAGGATATCGACTGCGCTTTTCCTTCGCGTGAGGAGCTAGAAGATGCTTCGGACAATGCACATATGGCAGGGGGATACTCTGGCATGGTCGTACCTGCACGACCAGGACATAGACAGCGCTCGACCGTTACACTTTCTGGGTTGTTGAATGTCCTGGACGGTGTTGGCAGTGAGGAGGGGAAGATATTCTTTGCTACTGTGGGTGTTCATTTTTACCTTCAGAGATGATTCGAATAGTTGCTGAATTTGCATTTTTATGTATTATAGACGAACTATATCGACCGTTTGGACGCAGCCCTCCTCCGTCCCGGACGTATTGATAGGAAGATCCAGTACAAGCTCGCGACCAAAGCACAAGCAGCGGCGTTGTTCCGCCGATTCTACCCTGAATCATACACGACCCTACTCTCTGAAAAAGAAGAACCTCAATCCAACGGCCTCTCAGAAAAGGCAGCCCTCAACGAATCTCCATCGCACACAAAAGTTACTCCAGCGGAGAAAGAAGCAGCACTCGCCGTTCTTGCGGAACAATTTGCCTCTCACGTGCCTGAACACGAATTCTCCACCGCCGAGCTGCAGGGGTACCTCCTTTCGTGCAAGCAAGAACCGGAGAAGGCCGTTGCTGGTATCGCCGAGTGGGTCGAGGCGGAGAGACAAGAGAGGGAGGAGAAGAGAGTGAGGGAAGAGGAGAGAGAGGCGAAGAAGAGAGAAAAGAAAGACGTAAGGGAAGCGCGGCAGCTGCAGGGCTCATTGGCGAAGTTGGGAAATATGGGAGGTTTGAATGTCTTTGGAGGCACCCCCGGTGCTGGTAATCCTAGCCCGGTACCCATGACGGCGAAGACAGAGGTTAATGGTATTAATGGGGTTGGGCCTGGATTTGGTCCTGCCTCTGATCCTGCTACCCCTGCTGCTTCCATTCCTGCTGCAGCTTTGACCGTATCGTCTTCCGAAGATCTTTCTGATACCTCATCGAAAACCGGTGTGGTCCTGAATGGTTCGAAAGATATGGTTGAAGCGGTGGGTATCGAGGTTGCGAAGCAGGCGAAGGTTGTTCTGGTTAATGAGGTGGAGGTCAAAGCCTAGGGCAGCGTTTGCAAATAGCATTAGGACTATGCGCTTGTGTATTCGAGGATTGGGCATAGTGAATGTTGTATTGGAAGTTGTAGCATATGTAAATCTAGACATTGGAAAGTCTTACTTAGTGTGAGCTCGCTGAATATTCCGATACGGGTGGATCACTTCATTTCTCTCATTTTCTTCATTCAATGTTTTCAACATTTATGATATTCGCTACATGTATATCTAGCAATGTACCTCTGTACAAATATCTCTTCTTGTATTACTTATCTTGAGGTGTATCGATTACAATTGGCGCCGGCTAAGCGCCCAAGTGCTTCTCATGTACCATATCCGAGCATCAAGAACAATGAGTGCTGCAATTAGATCGGAGGACGAACGTGCATGTAAAAACAAATATGAGTATGAAGGATATTATGAGAGCTATGTGCTTTCATTTGAACCCCCCAGCAAGCCAACCATTAACAGCATAAAAGCCTGTTACCTTATTCGGTTCAGTTTTAGCCAATAGGCTTCCCCATGGATTTTGTTTAGGCCCGAGATCTGCATGCAGAATGGCTCCAGCACTCTCAAGTATTTTAGCCTCGGCTTGGGCTTCTTCTTGGTTATACGCCTGCAAGAGAAAATCAGGCGCGTCAGGAGGCAGCCGAACAAATAACTGCAAAAACCCACGGTAAAAATGGTCGGAACATTGCGTTGAGCAAGAAGAACGAGAGTGGTCTTCCAAGATGAAACGTCTTCTTCCGAACATCCAGAATTGAAGGCCACCGCTAAGTCCGGCTTGACGTAACGACGACCTTGACTTGCGACAAATTCGTGATATGTGCTGTATATTCGAGGTAAGATTCACAATAATTGACATATATCTATCATTATATTTTACCTTGGCTGTATATCTTGGATTCTCTTGCGCTTCTTCCTAGAGCATTCGCTGTTGAACATTCGCCAATCAGTCAACCGTTATAATTAGATAAAAAGTATACATACGGGCAAGTATCCATTTCAGTCTCCGCTGGATGTCGTCCACTAATAGCGCTGAGTTCTGGTCCACAGAAAGTCAACTAGATATGAGGGCGCCGCTTTCGGCGGTGAGGAGGTGCAATGAGTAGCAAGAAAGAAGGTATGTACCCTTATATTGTTGACATCTGGAAGGCGATGCAGTATTTCTTCGAATATATCAGCACTCAGGACCTCTATACTGGCTGCTCCGAGTACCTAAGGCGAATAATTCATTCATATGCAATGAACTCATCAGAAAGAACGCAACGACTAGTCAAGAAGGCTTACGTGAATATTTATGGTATCTTTCTTCGTCCATGCATCATCAGTGTTCAGGTTTTCAAGAGCGTATAATATCGTCATGGGCATCGAAAGACCTTCAGTGACCCCACGAAGCACTGTTTCAAGCTTAGCCATCCTGTCTACAGCAGGACCAAAGGCTTTTTTCAGGTTGTCCGAGAAGTCGGTCCAGTCAATGTTGCGCAAGGACGTCCAAGATGGTTTGGTACGTTCAGGTGCCCACTTGAATGGGCCCCCGTTCGCACCTGCCATGAAAAGTGCAAATCTAGCATCCTGAAGGTACAATTGATTCATGGCACAGTGGGAGAGACCGTTGCGACTGCCTTGACAAGGAACTCCTTGATGAGTTGACTCCACACTTCTGCAGTGATCCTCTGAACAATAGAAGGAAATTTTACAATCAGGACACGGTTTCAGGTTTGGATGTGGTGATTGTTGCCCTTCAGAGGCCTCGAGACGAGACATGAGGTCCGTACGACCACTTCGGATTTTGGGGTGAGCAATTGACCATTGAAGATGAGATTAATCCATACCATGCCAGACAGCGGGGCTGCCATCCGACCAAATTCCGCTCTTCCAAGCTTAGCGGGCGCTTTAACTCGCGTTCCAACATAGTCACTTCGACGCCCGAGACACTATGTGTGCCCTCATTAACCAGCTCCACATTGCCGACCTGGCTAAGGATGAAAGAATGGAGTTTGAAGGGAACCAAGAGTTCGGAGCCATGTTTCGATTCGACAGCCTTCATTGTCTTGCAGATTCCTTTATGTTTAGACCAATTCGCCTAGTGTCGATACGCGTCAGAAATCACGATATTGTTATATGCAATAGTTAAGATGCATACTTTTTGGCACGCTAATAAGCAAAAACCGTAAGTATTTTCATTCATAATCTATGAATGGACGAGACGCACTCGATCCACAATAATAGACACGAAGACATCCACCACACCTGTGCAGAGGAGCTTCACCTTTTTCTCGATAGCATTGATAACATGCTTGACCGAGGCTGGCCAGGATTGGTGGTATCCGAACTCCATGGGTGTCCATGGCACCTTCGAGAGTCGTGTTGGTAGGAGAGTGAGCTCAAATTTGAACCCTACTTATGTAACGCCTGCGTGCATGGAGGGCACGGACCAGTTAGTAGTGATATCATCGACGCGTTTGATGAATCTTTCGCGACAATTTAGAAAGTGTATTGCTGAGATGAGCTTTGAGAATCGTGTCCGAAGACTTTGAAGTAAGTAGGCGTAGCCTGAGGCCAGCCGAAGCAGATCAGCCAGGCTCTCGACAATTTTTAGCATGTCAGTCTAGATCTTTGACATCTCTGCAGGGTCATGAACGCCAATGGCTCTGGAAAATAATAAATGCAAAGGCGAGAACGCCCCGGAATCCGGATTCCGCCAGCCAGTCTAGACATTGTCCGAGTCCAACCAGTATTTAAGATTCTGAACTTGAATGAAAGTTGCACATATCTAAAGTTATCTCCATCTTCTATCCCATAACTCACTCGACTTGAACACCAGACATGCTAAACGGACTACCTTCGACAACCGATGTCGTCTTTGTCGACACTCTTCGGGTAGAGGCCAATCTCGGACCAGACTGTTGGGGACGAGAAAGGGCTCAGCCTATTGAGGTCACCGTGTATCTTCATCTAAAGGAGTCGTATCTTCAGGCTGCCGGAGAATCCGACAATGTACTGGACTCCGTCCATTATGGCCATCTCACCAAAGCAATCAACACACTAATAAGGTCGAGAAGCGAAAGCGATATGCCGTGTTTCAAAGGCGCGGATGACTTGGTCAGAGCCGTCACCGAACGTGCATTCGAGTTGGCTGGAGAGGCGGCAGCGGAAGTGCGAGTGGTCCTGGATGTTCCCAAGATGATCTTGCTCGCGAGCGGGTTTCGCGTCGATGTTACCACTGTGAAGGGCACACCCACCCTGATGTCATCGAAGAAGGTCCTAGTCAAGGACATCATTCTGCCGGTGATCATCGGCATCAACCCACCGGAGAGAGAAGAGAAGCAGAGAGTTGTGATCAATATCGTCTTCCACGAGAACGACAGCCAGAGCCCGGCGGTTGATTATCGAGAGGTCATCTCGAAGTTGTCTAAGGTGCGTACTTCTTACCCATTCCCCCTGAATCTTATCTAACAGAAAATGATAGGAGATCGAGGCATCATCATATCTTACTCTCGAAAAATTCGTGATGCAGATCGTCCGCTCGTCATGCTTGTCTTCGGACAAAATTGCCGCAGTGACTGCCCGAGCACAGAAGCCCAGCGCCCTTAGCTTCGCCCAATCTTCCGGTGTGGAAATCACCAGGAGGAGAGAAACCTTCTTGCAGTAGTCTCGCGAAGGATCCTTCCAGGATGTCCTTCATATCGTAACACAGATTGCGTTCCCAATAAATATGTATTTTTATGATCTCTATTGGTACCACCTTTCTCTCAACCTTTTCCTCTCCACCATGGGCCTCGTGACCAAGATCGCCAACAGCAACCCTGTCACGGTGAATACCAGCTGGACCTTGTTGAAGCTCTCGCTGAGCACGTCAAAGGTGTTGGAAGGAGAGACCCGTGTAAGGAACATGTCTAGACCATAGGCAAAGACAAGAGATGTCGATTCTAGGAGAGCAGGCGAAGTGATAATGCGCTGCACGTTGGCGACCTGACAAGTAAAAAAAAAAAGTAAAAAATCATATCCTAAAGAAAAATAGACCGGACGAACATCGTAGTTGTGTGACAGAACTCGTCGAGCATCATTGGGAATGATAGGATCATATGGCATCAAGAACTCTTCTTGTTCCTCCGCAGTAACTTTTCGGTTTGGTCGTCGAGGATCGAACACACGCCTTGGGAAAGATTGCACTCTATGGTTCGTGGTTGCCACTTCATTACAATTGGTTAGCACGAAGTCAAGCAGAGACATATATAGACGAACCAATGAGGTCTTTGCTCGTAATGCCGAACTTTGTCGAGGTAGGTGCCAATGCGGTTATAGCATGCGGGAAAACGTACGCCTTTTCAAGTGTCATAAAGTTGGCGCTATCGTTCGAATAGGATGAAAGGTCCGAGCTAGTGATAGAGATCAGCTGAAACGAAGGCAGAGGCGAGTTAAAGAGAGAAAAAAATACCTTTCTATTTTATTGTCCACCTGCTGTCCTTCATAAAACTCAACACTGACCATCCTGTACCCCTTCGTGCCTCCAACAGTCCCGCCAGCCACCTCATCTTCATAATAATGATATACCAGCCAATTCTCGACAAGCGACGGCTTGATCTCGCATCCCTTGTTGGTCGCCTTAACTTCAGCATGATAAACCACTGTCCCTTTCGTGCTGTCCACCACATAGATGCCGCACATCGACCTCGTAGGCGATGCAGTGAGAACAGTAAACAAGCGAGGATTAAGGTACTTGTATAACGTCGTGCGATTGCCAAGGACCTTTCCGACGGAAGCTACCGGCCCACGAGTTGCTTGAGGGACAAGCGTCTGGACGTCTTCGCCCGGAGGGAGAGTAAGAGACCACGTTGGGTGGGCGATGGGTCTATGCACAGTGTCGGACAAAGCGATCTGATGTCCCATAACTCGGTGGCGTCCTTCGACATTCGTACGAAGCGGGAAGGATAAGGTATCTGCAACGCTGGTAAAGGCGGCTCGAGTTTTTGGAGTGTCTGGGTAAAGATAGACCTGCGAACACAACTTACGATTAGATACATCAGTAAAAAGAAGAGAAAGGACGAACCTGCAAAAACTCATCAAACATAACCAGGAGCTTCGTCTCGGCGTTCAACAAGTAGCCCTCAACAAGAGGACCTTGAATGATATCCTGTCCCTCAAAAATGCCACCGTCCGCCGATATTCCTGTAACATCCGCACCGGTCAACGCGTCCATATGGAACACGACAGTGTCGACCAAAGACTACAAACACACGTCAGCCTAACCCAACACGGAAAGTCTGAAAAGGCATACGTTGTCCGCCCTTCTCTGGCCAACGAGGACGACCTCAGGATCACCGCCATCGCTGACTGTCTTCGTCACAAACAATTTTACAGGCTGAATGCTGCCTCCGATTTCTCCTGCCCAACCAAGACCAAGCACGCGACTCCACACGATCTCGCCGTTGCTGGAGTCAATGCCAAAAACTTTCCCGTACATGGTGCCAGCAACAATGATCTGGCGGAAGCCAAAAGTATCTCTGGATATACCTTCCGAGTAATTTGCGGATTTAGGCGCTGCAGAGTCAGTCGCGGATGCATAGGAGCCTGTGATGAATCTCTTGATGAAATTGACCAGGTATTGTGGGAAATCCTGCAAGAAACTGTCATGGGCGGAAATACAAACAGAGATGGTATGCTAAAACGCACCCGAGCGTCAGAGACCTGGCGCATGAGACGGCCCACAAATCCTTCCGTGGCGGCATTATCACCCAACTCGCCCACAACTTTCTCAGGAATTTCGACCAACTCGGCAACGATTGTCGTTGCCAAAGACTCCTCCCTGGTCCATTTGAGCCCGCTTTGTTCCCACAGCTGGACCGCTCCTGTGCTCGTCGTAACCAACAAACGCGAGGTTACAGTCCATTCTGCAGGGTTTTCTGAGTCAAGGGCGACCTTCGAGAGCCAATCAATTAACGCAATGAGGACGAGACGGATGGAATGTGTTGCTTACATGACCGATAATTCCATTTGTCTTGGTGTTGAATGGGAAATAAAAGCCGCTAGCGAGTCCTTGACCTGACACCAAATGCCCGGCAAAGACGTCCGCGGAACCTTTCTACTCAAATACTTTTTAGAAGCGAAAAGTCAAGCTCAAAATGCGGACACACCTCCATCTTATGGGACCAGTAGACTCTACCGACATATGGACGTCCATGAGCGTCTACTCCACCCGCATATGTTGATGCTGCATTCGCGTTTGAATTGGCCTTGGACAATCGCGTCATTTTAGTGTTCCATCCATGACCGTACAAAGAGGAACTTACGGAATCCTTATATTCCCAAACTGCCTTAGGATAGCCAGTTTCTCCATCAATTTTGACAACAAAACTAGAACCATCTTTCCGAACGATCACAGCGTGTCCATGGTCGTTCAGGCCAACGTCCAGAATGTGGGCAAATCCCATTCCCTTCATCGCCCGTGATTTCTCTTTGAGGGACGGATTTAATGTAAGATATCGGAGCGTGCCTTGTTCGAGCCATAGGGCAACTGGATCTGACATATTTGAATGTGTCAGGGTGATGAATTGGGACAAGGGGTCGATAATGCTAGAAATGACGTTGGTGGATTTAATGACCTCGCCCTTCGAAGGGGATAGAGAAGTAATGTGGAGGGTGTAGGATGCAGTGGATTTGGCTACGCCGACAGCGTATATTGTGTCAGCCGTGAAGATGAGTCTTGAATGGATGACCAAGGATCTGGCAAAGGTATCGTAAGGAAAACAGAGCTTGGAATTGTAACCTCGCGTACCCTTGATCCGGAGACGTCCACGTCCATTTCACCTCTCCTGTGCTCCCGTTTATATTCCTCACAGTGCATCCATTACTGAGGACATATAAATCCGTCGGGTTGGGCGAAAATATGATGTGTTTGCCGAAATGCAATGGCTCTGACAAGGCCCCCACCTCGGGTGCATGGAGTCTCTTCTCAAGCAGCAGCTGTCCAGTGAGAGCGTCGAAAGTTCGTAATGTTGCCCCCCCAGGAGCAGAAAGTGTGGCGACGACTATAACGATATTTCAGGCCTTCTGACAAAAGAAATTTGTATGCCAACATGGCTCACCATTATCCTGTTTGTAGTAGCCTACTATCCGATCCTCTGGATCGAAGACATACCTCCAGACTGATTGAAAAATAATGACAATGGCGTCCAATGCTTGCAGATAAAATTACGCACGAACGGATCCATCTACTGGTTCCAGTGCTGCAAGAACATTGTTGCCAGTTGCAGTAAGAATTATGCTCCTGTTTGCAACCCGATGAAATGAAGGAGCTGTCGTTATTGAGCCGGTTAGTGGTACACCAACGAGATGCTTGTGCCAATCCACGACGCCGACGTCAGATTCATGAAGAGCCCAAGTCCCGACACATAACGAAAGCAAGGAAACCACAGTAGTTGGAAGCCGCATCATATACGGTTCTGTGAGTTTACCGTGGTAGCCAGAGAAGACCTGGGTGAAAGTAGTCTGAATACGTGGAGATTACAGAGCCTGCTCGTCGCATAACGCGTCCACGGAAACCTTCCCACGGCTTCAATTGGGTCTGTCTCTAATCATGAGAGCTTTCAGTGATTTATCCACAACGATTTAGAGGCTCTTCCCATTTTACAAACTCCATCCTTTTCATTAGAGATACTTGCCAAATTACTGTCAGATAACGGCGTTTCGACCTCCGTCTCCACCTGCCTCCGTGCTTGAGCCCCAACCATAATGACCGCCGACACTTACGATGCGGACAAGTGGATCGAACAGCTGCGCACATGCCAGCATCTACCTGAATCCGACATGAAGAAGCTTTGCGACCGGGTCCGAAACCTTTTGCTCGAGGAATCCAACATCCAACCTGTATCAAGCCCTGTGACGATCTGCGGAGACATACATGGTCAATTCTGGGACTTGCTGGAGCTGCTGAGAAAAGGCGGCGAGGTTCCGCAGACGAGCTACATCTTCATGGCACGTATGTTGTCTCCTAGCCCTTGGATATGAGGCGTAGCTAATCACTTAGCTTTTGCTCCATCAGGGTGATTTCGTGGACCGAGGTCATTACAGTCTTGAGACAGTGTCTTTGCTGCTCGCCCTCAAAGCCAGGTACGTTGACAAATTTCCGTATCACAAAGTCTCAGCCCTAATCAATGATACCAATGCTACCTTGATAGATATCCTGATAGAGTAACTCTTCTTCGAGGAAACCATGAAAGCAGGCAGATTACACAAGTTTACGGGTTCTATGGTTCGTTCCAGTCTCGAGATCGTCCCAGAAATGACGCTCATTTCTGCATAAGACGAGTGTCAGCAAAAGTACGGCAGCGCATCTGTGTGGAAGGCATGTTGTGGGGTCTTTGACTTCTTGAACCTTGCTGCGGTATGTCTGAGATATGGCTATATTTTATCCTTTGCCTCTCACATCTTGAATCCGATCTCAGATTATCGATGGAACAACTCTTTGCGTTCATGGTGGCCTTTCACCCGATATTCGTACCCTTGACTCAATACGAACATTGTCAAGAGCTCAAGAGATTCCGCATGAGGGTGCTTTCTGTGGTATGTGTCGAAACCTTACATCAATTCCAAACGTAACATTAACAGTCACTTCTTTTTATGAATAGATTTGATGTGGTCTGATCCAGATGATATCGACAATTGGGCCGTAAGTCCTCGAGGGGCAGGATGGCTTTTCGGAGGTAGCGTCGTGAGGGAGGTCAGTTACCTTCTAATGTCATTTCTTTCTTATCTCCTTATCCTCAACATTTTCCCCAGTTCAACCACGTAAACGCTCTGAACCTCATTGCTCGCGCACATCAGCTTGTGCAAGAAGGATACAAGTACATGTTCGACGAACAACTCGTCACCGTTTGGTCCGCCCCCAATTATTGCTATCGGTGCGGAAACATGGCCTCTATCATGACAGTGCACGATGACGGCTCAAGAAGTTTCACCGTTTATGATGCTGCTCCAGAGAACGAGCAAGATAAAGTTCAAGGGAAACGACTAGTAAGCTGTCTGCCTTCGTTGAATCGCTCTCTTCTTATTTATATATGATTTCAGAATAATATGCCCTATTTCGTATAATTTGTGATGCTTGTATGTGTAGTGTAGTCTATGATTTGTATCCTTTTCTTTCAGCTGTGCCCTCCATCTTTGACTGCTCCGTGCTGAAATCATATACAGGCAGATATCTTTATAATGTGCTTCTTCATTTACCCTCGGTTGGTGATGGAGGGATTAGCCCGTTATTGCCTTTTCCTTTGAATGGTTTACTGGAGGCACTAACTTCAGCGCTGACGCCATGTCCCAAATGTGGCTGCTGACTAGCGCTGAAGCGCTGACTGCTTACGTCGCCACCAGCGCGCTGGTGAGTACATTATTACAGTCTCTTAGTATTTCAGTTGAAGGTAAACTAACGCGTCCCTTGCAGACGTTATTGCACACTGAACGCACGCATTATCCAGAAAATAAAATCAAATACTCCCTAGAGACGTTGCACTGTACTTTACATGTCGTGTGGGGTCTTTTCTCGCTCGACCTTCTTCAGAAGGCATGTGTTCTGACTGGCTGGCGGCAGAGAAAATACTCACAGATGAACATTGGACGGAGTTCTCGGGATGTGGCATTACTTTTGACTAGTTCATCGTCAGTCGTCTGACATTCGCTTAGTCGCTTAGTCCAAGGTGTCTGGACCTCGTTCTTTCTAGAGTGTCTGAAAGCCCTCGATCCCTTAGTTGAATACCTTTTCGACTAATCTGGTACAGTGTAACGGCACTCCTTGACACACCTTACTATCAGCCTTTAGGACATGCCCATTTCTCGCCGCATTGTCAACGTTTCTCTGATGGTCCTATTCTTTGCAACAAATTTCCTTCGCCCTGGGTGTCCTCCTGCTGTACTTACAGTAAACTTCTCCCAGCGTTCTCTGCTCTACCAGAATATTTTTAGAGACAACGGCGAGGTTATCCCCCCGTCGTCGGAGGTTGAAAGCAATGACACTGGTCATGCAGCGCATCTGCACCCCTTTGCCATTTATCCTCGACTTCTGTCGTAAGTGCTCTAAAGCTTTTTCTGTGACTTGCAGATTCTGAAACCTCGCATCAGCATGTAAGTACGATGGCTGTGTGCAACCATTCATTTCATTTGTCAGGTCCTACCAAAAAAAAGTGTGGCGCCCGTCAATTACGAGACTACAGCTTTCTCAATCACTCTTCCGCCACAGAGGCCCACGTTTACTGATAAATCTATGGAGCCAGGAGATTGCCGCCAAATGGCTTCTCTCGGATCAACCCAGTACATAAAATGTACGGCATGGCACAGCCTTGTGTTCAGTGATGAGTCCCCTGTTATAACTCGATCACGATCTCGGGAGAAGCCGGCGATTCCCGCGCCCTCCTCCCGCCCGCAAAACCGGCTGCATACCGCTGCAACGTACCCTGCACTGCCGCAAACTTGCCTCCAATATGTTTATGGGGCCATTTCTCCACAGTAAATTTAACTTACATCGATTTGAGAATACATAAATTTTGAATTTCCAACACTTCCTTTTCGGCCGATTTTATTCAGACTTTACATGAGTTTTCAAACCTCTCCCGGTGGTCAGTAAGCATATAGATAGTCTGAGCTTGGAGAATCAATCAGGCTTGCTTGCATGCGGAAAGAATTGCAAAGTGCAAGAATAACATGAAATACATCAAAATTCCCGTTTATGGTGTGTTGAAGCACACCTCTCCGTCAAACACAATTTATTTCATGAATTTTCCGGAAAGGTTAGGCGCGTCGGGATCTTGAAAAAACGTAGAGAAATAAGTTTAATATTTTAAATATCAATAATCTACAAATAAAACAGTTGTCCCATAGTGCTCAAATTTTCTGGTATTTTATGTATGTGAATTAGTGCCCTGCACCTCAGAGTTAGAATCTTTCTGACCTGTGGAGCGGGAGGCATGGCCGGGCGCTGACCGACACTTGCGGAGCGCCCTCCGTGTGGCGGGGCGAGCACATACTATTTAAGGCGAAGCACGTGCAAGATCTGTGATCGAGATATAACAGGGGACTACTAACTCCCTTGTGTTCCTTAGCAAGCTAGCGCCAATGCATCTATCTTTACAAAGTACATACATACTCTAAGTATAATTATCTGGTCTGCATCAGCCGATTGCATGTTAATATGAGTGCGCTGACGACATTAACGTATATCAGGCACAAATACATTGATTCTCATTGCCGCCCAAAGGATTGCCGAAGGATTCGAATTTCGCGATGTCAACCTAAAACTAACTGGAACCAAGGTAAGTAACTTACTGGTTGGCATTTTACTGTTTACGTTCTCCGCGCCTCCACCAACTGATACTGACATCTTGTCTGTTCTTTTTCCTCCGAGGTCACCGCTCAGGTCAGCCTCAAGCGCTCACGTTCTATATTGGTTTTCTCCTTTCAGATAATAAGCTCCCATAAGCTCCCATGCCCCATGTTTCACGTGGGTGTACAATCGCAAAAGCGGATGCGCAACCAGCGGTGCCTTGTTGCGATAATCTTTTGGGCACCGCGCCGTTATGATCGGAAAACATACGTTTTCGTTCCATGGATCCATATTTATTATGGCCCATTGCGATGCTCGCGTAGACTCTCCCCTCCCGTCGACACCTGTCGATACTCATCCGTTGGCGACTGCGCCTTGGTCCCCTCATTCTTCCACCCATGTCAAGCATCAGCGAAAGCCAGTACGTTGACCTGTACGAAGGCAACCTAATCCCTCTCCGTGTCGTTCGTACGTTTGTCTGCTTCTATATCGGGAAAAGTCGTTTTGATCACGAATTCGGTGCTTAAAGTTGCTTCCCTGGTTTGGGTTCTTCATGACTATTGTAAGTTCTTGCCTTCGGAAGCATTTTGCCCTACTTAGCATGAATATTTAGTCGTTACTCTGGAAGATGAGGTATGTATCAAAAAACGCTTCTCCGTGGTCTTATGGTGTTACTCTGGTCTAATGGCGAGTGAAACAGGTTCGCTACATCTGGGTCAGCATTTCCTTCACCCGACTCCGAACATCTCAGCGTCCTGACAGCTGGTGGGATCTAGTCACAAAAACCTAATTTCGGTCGATTCATGTTCCTTTGGGTACGTCGGTAACGATGGCTCCATCGTCCTGCCCATCTGACAATTTTGATAGGTTCGCTATTACACTATATTTCTTGTCGGATTCGATGTACTCCAAATCCACACGTTTGCAATCCCTGGCGTCGCCTCTCATGCATTGTCCGTCATTCTTCGTACCTCGATTGAACTTCAGTCTCACAAATTGCGATAGATGTGTTGCCGCGGATCCAACGACGCGGTTAGTTGGTGCGGTTAGCCTATGGTCTGTGGAAATCATCATGCAGCTACGGATCTACATTTTATACAACCGGTCGAAAAGGGTTCGTAAAGTAGTTTATTCTCTCCTCGTGTCCCAGCATTCTGAGCCATTGAAATAGGTCGCATTATTCAACGGAGTACTTTTTCTTACCTCTATAGGCTTATTTCTCTGGCTTGTGATAGTAAATGCGGTGCGAAGAAGTAATGTACTTCGAGGATCAATCGCCAAGTTACCGCTGCCAGGGTGTCCTACGGTCAACGGCGGCACCGAATGGGCGCAATGGATTCCTGGTACGTCCTTTGGTTTACTAAGACTCTAAGATAACGTCTAATCCATTTCAGCAACTGCGTTTGAGGGTGTCCTCTTCGGATTTGCATTGTACAGAGCTGCTATGTCAGTTGCCGCTCGGACGAAACTAAATCAACGGCTGTCACTCACGGCTATCCTCATCCACGAGAATATTCTCTACTTCTTGGTGTACGTTCATTCTTTAGAGAAACATTCACCCTCTGCTGTGAACTTGGTATACTGACATGGCGTTTTGGATGTAGAGTTTCATGTATCCTGGTCCTTAATAACCTCATGGTGGTGGTAAGCCGTCTGTTTATTAATCGATATTGGCAACGTAATATCTCAACATATACTAACTAATGTCTCTCTCCAGGGTGCAACGCGAATCCCATGGTTTGGATTTGGGTAAGGAGTTCTTGTCCATTATACCTGGACAATCATCTAAAGTTACACCAGACCCTTCCACGCAGCAGTCGGTATCGCCACCTGCCGCATGCTGATCCATCTCCGGAAATTCGCCATCAAGAACCTAGACGGGCCGAACCAGACCTCGAATAATACCAAGATGACGGCGGGAGGACCAGTCTTCAATAGGACTCAAGAAAACCAGGAGAGTTATTATACGGAAGATTCGATTCCAATGACCACGATATCGGTTGACGCGCCGAGCTTACGAACCATGCATGTATGTATTTCCTACCTTTGACTGCCTTAACGTTGGTACATATTTTGATTGTAATTTTCAGGAGAAAACGCCTGCCCAGCCTTTAATATTGACATAGCACAGCCCACCGTTTGTGCGTTGTGCATACTAGTCGCTGCTGGCCAGCGCTTGCTCTTGTTACAGTATTGTATTTTAATTGGTACTAAATATTTCGCACCGCCATGATAATCGACTGCAATATCAACATAATCTGCATTGCGAAGCCTTCCTAAGAACTGTATTTTCAGCTTTCTGGTGGAAGTCTAGTGTGGAAAACCCCCCATCCCTCCTTCGAAGTTGGTCTTGCGACTCCTACATGAAATTATGCCAATCAAATTTAGTCGCAAATTATAATCGACATCGTCCATGGCCACATCCCTATCTCAGAGAACTGTTCGCCAAAAGAGTTAGCACTAATTTGACGAGATATAACTGCATCAAGTAATGCTCGCCAACACAGGGCAACGCATAAGTTCAGTAGCTATAGCCCATTGAAATAGATTATTTCTCCACGACGGAGTCGATAATAGCTGGTCAATTGTGACAATGCGAAAAAAGATATACATAATTTACTAGAGATATTCATTACAGACAACAAATGTCGTAGTTGTATGATTCCACGCTAGGCTTCTAGGGTATTTCGGACGACTGTCGCGCCCATCTAGTTGGGATAGCCGATTTTTCTTTGGTGCGAATAAGCCCAAGAGGCAGGCAACATATGAAGGGAATGAGGTGAGGCGAGACAACCAGGCTGTCAAAAAAGAACACAGACAAATAGAGTGGAGGGTCGAGACGAGAAAGCCGAGCAGTGGAAGAAACATCAAGAAGAGAAAAAAGAAGTTGAGGCATAGGACAAGCCTGCCAGTCAAACGCAAAGCGATGTAAACCCAAGAAATCGCATCACACCTGCACGAATCATCCCAACTCCGCCTTCCTTCATCGCTCCGTCTAAGCATCCTCTCCTCTCTACTGCAGGCACAACGAGAGCATCAATTTACACTCGCAAAGCTTCTCAGCACACCCACAGCCTCCTCACTCTCCAATTTCCACTTGGCATCCGTGCCCTTCCCACTCGTGCTCACCGTCTCAGACCCATCAAACTCGTTCAGCCTTCTCAACAGCTTCTCGTCCGAGCTGATGGCCAGCAAGAAGTCAGTGTCGTGTGTCCCTCCGCCGTCGCCGCTGCCCATGTGACCGAATCCGCCATACCCACCATCGTCGTTGCCAACGGGGGAGAAGCTGCCGTTGCTCAGACCAGAGGAGGATGGAAGCATCCAGGACCCGTGCGCCGACCCGTGCGAGCGCGCGGGTCCGCCGGGGTGCAAAATCGCACCGACAGCGGTAGAGCGCGAGACGTTGTTGGGCAGGATGAGGAAGCTGTTGCGGCCTGGGATGATGCGGAGGCCGTACCGTTCGCCGAGGCTGGTGTTTTTGAGGGTGAAAAGGGGCAGAGAGGAAGGCAGAAGAAGGAAACTGACCTGTCGAAAATGTGGTTCTGTGCCTCGGCAGCTTGCCTCTGTGCCCATTGCCTATCAGGGTGATCAAGAGACTCGCCGGTCCAGAATCGCCAAACCAATGAAACCTGACGCTCTTCAATGAACGAGCCAGGTGTGCGCTCCGTGAACTGTCATTGTCAAAGTTCAAAGGAACATGAAGCCGTAAACGAAGAAAAGAAAAAGCAGGTATCTCGATCAGTCATATTGCCACAGGATAACTAGGAACGAAATCGAGAAACTCACGTAGTTGAGGATTTCCAAACAAGCGCTCTTCCACGTCAAGTTGAAATTCGGAACCATATTGATCCAGTCTCCGCCAGTGGGTTTGCCATTTGCGTTCACGCCACTGCCAACGGAGCGCGTCTTAATAAAGCACCCATTCTCCGCTCTACAACCACAAAAGGCAGTCAATGAGCGACAGCACGAACGACGAAAATATCAAACAAAGGAATGCAAAAACACAAAAAGATAAAAGTGAAGGAAAACGAGACACCCACACAATCCCGACCTTCGGTACCCTTTCAGCAACAGCCTCCAGAACACCCTTCATCTGCAGTCCGCTCAACAACCACACCTCACTCCTCCTGTCCTCCGCCAACTTCCCCAGCACCCCAATCGCATCCTCGACTTCCTTGGGCAACTCCACCTCCGAATTCCCTTTGCCTCCAAGGAACTGCAGAACGCCTTTCTGAGTGAGATCGCGCCGCCAAAGCGTGCCCTCAAAGTCAACCAGAATGAGTCGTTTCTGCGAGTGCTTGTACTTCGGGAGGAGGAGCGAGGGCGTAAGGATGGGGGCGGATGACGAGGAGGAGGAGTTGGAGGGATCGTCGAGCGAGGCGGTGTGTTCAGTGTTGGCACGCACACATCGGTTGAGGAAGGACGTGACGAAGGCCTGGGCTGTTTGGGTAGTGACGTGGTTGTGCAGGTCCTGTGTGGTGTGATGGTTAGCTTTTAATAGAAAAAGAACTAAAAAGAATTTAAATGAACCGCGTACCTCCCATCGAGAACGAGCCTCTTCGTCGCTCATAGTCAGTGCCTTTTAAACAGTACGAGATTGTTAGCTGTGATATATGCCGCGCAACAAGAACAAGGAAAGCATACCTGCTGGATAGCATTCGCCGTGCCTCTCGTGTCCCAAGGATTGATCGCAATACACGATCTGAACCCGCTGTAGCTGTAGCTGCCCGTAAACTACACAACAGTGAATACACAATACGAAAGGAGTCAAGACAAGAAAAGCCAACCCACCTCACTCAAGATCAATGGCCTATAGCTTCCCTCCTGACATTCCACAAACTCATGCGTGCGCAACGCCATACCCTCCTCAAGCTCGTCACAATAAATGCATCCGCCACAGTTAGCAGTGCCAAATACTGACTAAACGTTAGATCCTGCGTGTGCAGAAACACGACAGGCTGATAAGTGAGGGTAGAAAAACGCGAGTTGATGCGCGACACGACGTCAGTGACGCCACCTGCGGCGGCCTCATTGGGCTCGGAGGTCTGCAGAGCGATTTGGATGAGGACGACTTTGCCTTGCCAGGAGGGGTATTTGTCGAGGAAAGCTTCGAATGCGACGAGTTTGTGTCGCACGCCCTGGATCTCGTCCAGCTTGTCTCGACCGACGACGATCTTCATCCCCGAGTATCGCGTCCTCAACACCTGAACCCATTCGGCCACCTCCGGTTCGCGTCTACATCGTGCTCAGGCGCGAGAAGCAAAGAGAGGGGAATAACACGCACTTGCGGACATGCAACTGCCTCACATCAATACCCATGGGGAACACCCCAACGTCAACGAACCTGCCCCTCTCAACAACCCCGTCTCTGACCCTCTTCTCCTTTCCCACCTCTCCCTGCTCCTTTTCCGCAACCGTGAGCCCCTCTCCTTCGGGTATCTGAATGCCTCTCGGCAGCGCCTCAAAGCTCAGGATCCGACTAACAGTCTGCCTCCAATGCCTCGCATAGTTCGCCGTCTGGAACCCAACCACATCCGCACCCAGCATCCCACGCAACAAGTCCTTCCGCACGGACAGGCAGCGGAAAATCTCGGATGACGGGAACGCGACGTGCATGAAGAATCCGATCGGTGTACTCGGCGGGATTTTGGGCGAAAGTCGGAGGAGGGTGGGCAGGAGGAGCAGGTGATAGTCGTTCACCCAAATGATGTCGCCGTCTTGGTAGTTTGCGATGATGGCATCCGCGAACCGCTGGTTGACGGCGACGTATTGCCTGTACGATGCAGATTCGTAGAATAACTTCGTTTTTGGCGCGTCAGGGACGGCGTAGTGAAGGCATGGCCAGAGGACCTGTAGATAGAAGTGTTAATACACTGCACTTCTTGAGATTCCATTTCATGTAGCCACTTTCATAATATAGCCTCCATCGTAGATGATCCCATTCAACAAGAGCCGGGCAGCCAACGACAAGCGCAGCAGCAAACTTGATTCGTGACTTTCCGGATATTTGGCCACCTCATCCCAGTTGTTGCCAAGGGGAGAGCCGCAAAGCCAGCAGCGTCCAAGAACCACATAAAACGATGGCTCTAGAAAGTGGATCTACGGCTGCTGCTCGATATTAAACAGATTATGCCAGATCTACAGCAACACAGTCATGGGCGATCTAGCGTTCATGGCTCTGTTGCTGTTGCACAACCTCGACAGTTGCAAGGCATAAAGAAGGGGTAGAAAGGGAGGCTATCCTTATGAAACTAGCGGCACAATAGAGAGCGCACATACCTGATGACAAAATTCGTCGTAGCAGCTCTGGAACTCTGCATCGGGAATCCACACTGGCAAACTGTTGCGCTGAGCCAGCATGCGGTGGTCGATGTCCTTCCGCAGTTCCTCGCCAAAGCTGTCCGTTGGCGTCCCGAGCGTGCCGACCCATAGTCTCTTCTTCATCCGCTCACCAACACTCTCCACCGCGTTCTTCAACCCGCCATTGCAGTGCGGGTTCGGCTCCATATGCCATGTGTGGAACGAAGAGGTAGGCGAGTCGGCGATCGGGGAAGTTGCAGCACGAGCGGTAGACGGTGCGCGGCGCGATGAGGACCTGCTGTGTTTCCGGCGCAGACGCGGCGTAGATTGAGAGTCCGGATGGGTCGTTTGATGCTTGCGCGGGGCGGGTGAGGTGGGCGTCGCAATGCTTGGCTCTGGGTCGAGCGCAAACCGGGTAAGCTTGGAGCTACCAAACGGATTCGACGCCTCGATCGTCGGCGAGCGGGTTGAGGGTGTCGCGAACCGGCTCTGTGACAACAATGATGAAAGGTTTGCACGCATAATTAAAGCAACTCACCTTGTCTTTGAGGTCATCAACAATACTCTTGAGGGGACCGCTCGCACTAGATGAGCGGGTGTGCGAGTTGTTCGTGATAAGCGCTGGTTTCAGTGGCTTGTTCTTCGCAGCTTCACCCGACGCGTTGCCTGCAGTAACGGCGGCTAGCCGGTGAGCAACGGCAGGAATCGTGTTGTCGGCATCATTGTGAACAGGCAGCAGGCCTGCCTCTGGCGTGGGGGGTGCCGACTCGCCTAGAACGGCGGTAGTCGGGAGGAAAAGAGAGGCGATGACAACACGGTGGTTGCGGAATGAGGACATCTTGAAGGACAGAAGGTGAACTGGGGGTTCATATACGGGATACGACGTCACGATCGATGACAGTCTATGCACCTTTTGGGATTTGTACCAGTTCGTTGTTCGTTATCGGGATTTCTCTCGTGTAGACTCGGAACTGCGTCTTAGGATTTCGTGTTGTAGTCTTTCTTATAAATACATTGCAATCATCCTATATAAAGGCTTTAGGTAATGCAAAAATTGGCTGTTTATTAGGACTCACCTTGGTCTTTGGCTTCTGTCCTTGAACAAAGTTCCAACTTGTATAAACTGAAATTTTCAACGCTGGTCATGTTACGGATTGACCCCGTCGCGATCACAGGGCCATTTTTACACCCGCTCGAAGCTGCCCGACATCATTCTCACGCAGAAACCCCAAGTAAATCACCGAGGTTTTTCCTCACCCACGTTCTTGCCTGTTCTTGCTCTTCAGCATTTCTTCCGATGACAGGTAACAGAGATGAAGCGATAATGTTGTCAAAGAGGTCCTTGTAAGAAAAGGAATGGGAGACGGTAAAGAAAAGCAGACTTGAAGCAGACACACCATATTAAACGCTTTGGGCTTCCATCGTTTCGTCTTCTGTGCCTGCCGTAGTCTTTGCCTATCGCTCCTTGCTAAGCGCTTCGTATGTCTACAAGCAAAATATGTGAATGTATGCTTAACTTCGGTGGGGAATTTCTAACGCAAGATGTTCTGCCGAGCTGCCGATTCGGATTGTCGGAACATCGCACGGCTGTGCCGCATATATGCACCTTTTTAAGAAAAACAATATCATTTAAGGTCCAAAGACTCCAGATAGAAAACATATTCTTACTTCTGGAAGATTCCCGGAACCAGTGATTTCGGTCGCTCGGAAATGTATGCCGTTCGAGCTTCGAAGTATTGCAATTACTCACCACTGCTGGACAGCCGAACAAACACAGCTTTCACATTGCTGCATATTTCACCAGCGCGACAAGGCTGAGATAATAGCAAAGTTAGGGAGGAGAGGGTGGTGGGAGGAAGAAAGGGGGAGGTTCAGAGTAGGTGTAGAAACTGACTCGGAACCCCAGTAGGAACAGATGCTGTAGATGCCGCAAACTCGGCATATCCGGCGCGCTCAAACTGAAGAGCTCCGGCTAGCTCAGGCCGGGAGAATTCTCGCAGATTTCACAAAGATCCTCTCGTGAATGCGATCCTGAGCATGCGACGGGCGATTCAGAGCTACCCTCTAGTTTAACAGTTCTTGAAATCTTCGTGGTAAGCCACGACGGTCATCGCTCTGTTGTTTCTTTTATATATACAGTAATCCCGAGGTCTCCGCCTACCATTTTTCTAATGCTATCGAAATTTCTCGTCACTGCCTGTATCATCTACTGGCCAGATTAAACTCTCTCGATTTACGAGAATTCCAACTCACTTCATCGGAATCGCAAAAAAACAAGCCGTGAATCTTGAGTTCAACGGAGAATCCCAGCCTTCAAACTGCCTTGGGATATATTTAGGAAGCCCCACCTTGCTCCTCCTTGCTCATTACCTGGATGGCATATCTAGAGACTGGTATCTGCAGGGCGAACGTGGCTTCATCTTACTCCGCATTATCGGAATAATCGTTGAAACCTCTCTTTGGACAGAAACCAACGCCGTGTGCGTCTCGACTGCTCTCCGATGTAGATTGATTATCGTATCGTGACACTGACCCATACGGAAGATGATCCAAGTGTTGATTACTCGACCGGAAGGTCCTGCCATTCCTACACTAGTTGCTAATGATAATAGAATGTTTTCCACCGTCCAAGAGAACGGACTTGGCCTGATTCTCCGAAGAACGTATTCGTATCCCGTCGATCACAAGTGCTTCCAGAGCAGCTATACCCTCCGGAAGATGTAAAATACCTGTTGTGCCTTCTGGAGTATTTACCTCCAAGGCGAAGTTGTTAACATGGTTATCGGGAGACATTCCGATGGTCCACTGCACTCCAAACCACCCGAGCGAGGTCTCAAAGCCTCCTTCCGCGGCTGGTAAACCACCATTAATATGTGGCGAGATAGCCCATGTCTTTCCTTGCGGGGAGGTGACAGTCAGCCCCAGAACGTAGAACGTCAGTGCAGACGTTGGTCCAGAGCTCCAGCCGTGACTGTGCGAGGTGTATGCTGGATCATCATTGTATCCCTGATAATATCGATACCTACAGGAGCAAGAGCCAGAAAATATTAACGAGAGCTTTCAAGGGTCGTTGGAAGATAAGACTCACGCGATTGACCCGTTAGCAGTGAAACCTTCTAAGAGGGTGCTTTGAACCGAAATATCGGTATATAGCATGTACCCCCATGTACGCCGGATAAGATCCATGGCGCGTGCGTCGTTTCCAGCCTCGAAGTGCGCTTGCACCTATACCCACACACCAAGGGGCTTTCAGCAAACATACTGACAACGATACTACTGACATACCTCAAAACCGCTGATAAAAGGACTGATCGTATCAGGAAGTTCAGGCGCTACGGGCCCAAGGTCGTTCCAGTTCTTCTCCAGGCCATCGCTGACGAGCTTGGCTTGAGCAGGAGACGTCGTGAGGTTAAACAGAATGGCGAAAGAGTTCGCGTCCTGGGGACAAAGAGTAGTCGTTTGGTTATCCCGATACATCCCAGCGCTTTCAAGCCAGAAGGCTTCATTGAAGTTTTGCTTGAGAGCGCTAGCATTGCGGCCCCAAGCGGCGGAGAGGTCGGTCACGTTCAGGTATTCCGAGAGTGTGGCGGCTGTTGTAAGAACCTAAAGCTTATTGCAGTTGATTGGCTGAGGAACGAGATATATAATGGGCGGACCTTGTAAAGTATTGCGTTACCTTCGGCATTGTACCCTCCTCCACCTTGCCTTGCCCAATCCCGAAGTCCAGTCACATCCATCAGACCCGTACTATCAACTTTTCCCTCAAGAAAAGCGACAGCTTTGGTATAATTCGCCCAAACATTCTGGAGCCAAGCCGTGTCTCCAGAGAATAAATAATAATTATCTGAATCGACGAGGAAACCCCTGAACAATATGATATCAAACAACATCAAGGTAACTTACACGTTCCAATCAAAGTCCAGGCATGGTAAGTATCCGATCCTTGCTGGTTCAGAGGAGGTCCAGATTCAGGCAGGGCACCTGTTTTAGGGTTTATCGCTGCAAACATTGTGGATAACGCATTCCTGGTTGGCAGGAGGTCATTCGTCGAGACAAACTGAGTCGGAACAGCGATTCCCATATCGCCTGTGTGCCAGTGCTCGTGAGCTTATCTCGTAGCCTGTCAGAAATTTGAATTGGCATACCAGGCCATACGGCTCTGTGAACATGAAATCGGAATCAACTTTGAATGAAAATTAATGTGAATAGAGCAGCCTACCTATCGCGCTTAGCTCCGTCAACGATGATCGGGCCAGCAACACCCAAAACGGCATTGTTCGCCCAAGCTGCAAGTATATAGAAATTTATCAGCTCGAGATGAGTGCCTTACGTTGTAACCAGGACTCACATCCTGCCGGAGCAAACGGTACTTGACGCCCCGTGTCGAGAGGAACCGTGTTTGTTTGGACGGTATATGCTCCAGCATACCAAACTATGAAATACAACAGGATTACAAGTGCTTTCTCTTCAGATCCCAGATATTGCGCACCTTTGGTCAAAAAGTCCATGTCATGCGATTTTGGGTCGGATGCATAGAAATATCCAGCATAACTCCTCAAGTCGTCAACATGAGGCATGAACGATATAGCACACGAGACATTCGAGATCGTAATGGCCGCCGCGGAATTCGAGACAAGTGTGAGATATCGAAAGCCACCTCGGAGTGCAGCAACTGGCTGCGTCCAATAACCGACTTCCAACGGTGCATCGACGTGGAGCACACCATCGTAAGTGGTATTCGCAGATGGAAAAGACGAATCGTCAGACGCCGTGGGTCGAATGAAGAGGGGCGATTCAGTGAACGACAGTGACAGATCAGATGATGAGGAGACGGTGTCAAAGTTCATGGAAATTAATCCTCCGACCTAGAGTACGCAAATTAGGATATATCGAACCTCCAGTACAAGAACTTGGGAAACATACTTCAATGCCAAAGTCCAACGCAACCCAAGAGCCATTTCCTGACAAAGTCGCGCGTCCTTTATTCTTCACGAGTAAACTGGCATCTCTTACAGATCCACTGGTCGAATGGATAGATGCAGGGTAAACAGTCTTCGATGTAGGCGCATAATTGAAGGAGTCCCATTTTCCTCTGGGGGCCATCCCAGATGCAATACAAGCATATGCCAGGAGAAACAAATACGAGGATAGCACATACATCCCGATGTCAATGATGATCCGCACAATGGAGTCATCGTCGAGGTACATATATACAAAACCGTGAACCCTCAACGGGCCGTGTGGCAGCACGCATGACCTGACGAGATTTAGAACATAAGAACGGGAGGACAGCTGAGAGTTAAACATCCAACAAGAAGGCATCAATGACTTCCAGGTTCCTGTCACGAGCGAGAAGCATGTTCGAGGGCGGCCCGAGTTGAAGCAATAAATGGCGGAGAAATCAGAATCCAGAAGACCGCAACCCAAAAGACACAAAAATGAGCAGATGGCACAGGAAGTGACTAGTCAGACTCCTGATGAATTCGATATGTTTCGTCCAAGCCACACCAGTCACAGTTCAACGTTCAATGGCCATGGCCGACAAATCGCGACAAGTCGTACCACTGACTCGAGGCGTTTTGGCGCGAGAACATTAAGTTCAAAGTTTGCGATAGAAAACAAGGAAAGCTAGTCGACCGTCAGCCTAGCATTTTTATACAGGCACTGGCGAGGTAGTATTCGGGGTCCAAATGATGTGCCAATCTTTGTGCCACTTGCTGCCACTGAAAGGGATTACTTCCTGGGAGTGGAGGACAGCAGACATTCGGATGACAAATTATTCAGGTAAACGTGTTACTATCTGGCATGGCGCTTGATATTTTCTGGGATGTGCTCCGCAGGAGTACATCGCTTTTGGAGATTGGAAAGTTGGAGGATCATTGTCAGTGGCACGGTTCTGCGTCCGTGGGACTCCGAAGAGCCCTCGTGTTCCAAATAATGCACAACACAAATTTCCTAAACGGGGACATCTCTCGATCACATGCAAAAGATCTTGAAATCGGATGTGAAGCGCTCTTGTCTTCTGATTCAATTTTTGTAGGCTAGGACCTCTTTATGCCTGTGGCGAAATATCCGATTTTTTTGATTATATACAAGTGCCTTGAAGATTTTCACCTGAGTTAATCAAGAGTTCATTTATTAGACAATATTTACTATTATGTAAGCGCTTGACTGATTGTTTAGTGGCTTGGTTAGGGCTATGTTTAATTACCTCTCTTCATCAGACAGTTCGACGTCGTTACTCGAATGGAGTCTCTCAACCTTAACACCCTCGTCAACTCACTTCCAACGGCCCAGCAGAATGCAGAGAAAGAACTCCTCAACGATTTCAAAGGTACGCCGTCTTTTTTAGTATTTGAAAGGCAAAAGTGCTGACTCGGCACCGCCAATTTTTGTTGTTCTCACCAGCTGCTGCTTTGAGCATAACGACACTATATCGTTCATCGAGAAAGAACTCGAAACGGGCCTACAATGCAGGATATGCAACTGCTTGTCAGGATATGTTGAATTTCATCCAGCAGGGTGTCTCGGCGAGCGATATCGGCCAGTTGTTGTCGGGCTCGTCACAATCTGTGGAGGGCGGTGGCATGACAATTGGGAGGGTGATGGACTGGACAGAAGCAAGATTGGACGCGATCAAAGCACGGGAAGAGGAGGAGGATGAGGACGAGGAACGGGAGAAAGACAAGGAACGTGCCCGGCCGCCTGCAGGAGCACCTGTCGCAGTCCCCGTCGTAACGAAACCAGAAGGCAGGAAACAGGTGCCACTAGTCTCAAGGAACACAAATCATCAGCCCAAAGACGCTGTGAGTTTCATTTGCTATGCCCTTGTGCTTATCACTAATTTTCTTTTAATCGATAACCCAGGCTGTATCGCTACCGACGCCGAACTCACCTGTTGCTCACTCTAGCACACAACCGCCTTCAGAACCATCGTCTCCTTCGCCTCCTCCTTCCAGCACACTATCTCGCACAGGTTCACGTCCAACCAAAGTCCGACCAGCACCGACAAAGGAGTCTTTTAACCCGACAGTACAACCGACACATTTCACTCCATCCACATTCCTTTCCGAGCCATTCCCTTCTACCCCATCTTCTGTTCCGTTCCCTGAAACACCTATCGTCATCGGCGCTGGTGCTAAACGGCGGCATGCTGTGATGATGATGCTCGATTCCAACTCTCCGACGATCTCCATAGGCGGTCCTTCCTCTGCTGGCTCCTCTCCCGGCATTACCGGAGGCAATCACGCAGGAACATACTCAAGCAACGCGGGCTCTAGTCTAAGCAAGCGACGGACCAGGAGTTCACGTAACCTCAGTCAGCTACAGGCCCATAATCCGAACATCAGCGTCATTCAAATGGCCCCAGAAGACATGGACGTCGAGGAGGATGGTCGAGAACGGAAACGCGTTGCCAGAAGATAATGCATCTTTTTATTTACAAACAATAAACTGGAGAACTTTCTTTTCCTCTTTTCTTTGTTTCTTACGTTACCCATTCTTCACATCTTATCACCATACTGCGATCCCGTTTCCTGTTGTGTAGCAATCCCGATTCTCTCTTTTTGCATACATCATTCATCATCAACATCATCATCTCACACATCCCAGTCATCCCCCTCATCCCATCATTTTAGTATTAGTAGTAGTAGTTTTTTACCGTACACTCTTTTACGACACAATGGCTTACGAATTTCAACTCTTACGCCTGTTCTTCACTTAACACTCTTTGCCATTCGTAAGGATCGTCTCTAGACACGATAGACGCTTGCGATTAACTCGGAGTTTGTAGATATAAGACAGCGCATATGATAAGCCAAATCGTGTATGTATCACTTTCTGCGACCTACCAGTTGAGATCAAAGTCATAAATTTCAGCTCGTCTTGCTAGCCGAAACAGGAAAAGAATTCCAAAAGAATGCATGTACCCGCAGTGGATAAAAATAAGACGATGAATTGCAGCAGTCTATGCGAGTGAGAGTTGGGCAGGATCATACCAGCGTTTTGGCATCTTCTATACTCTTCTCCACTTTCTTCTCGACCTCCTCTACCTTGTGTTCTATAGCAACCTTGGCAGCCTCTACCGCCTTTTCCACTTCTTGTGCCTTCCCCCTCTCCCATCCTAGTGTCTCTTTCAGCTTCAAACCAGTCACTTCCTGAATCTTGTCTACAGCCACCACAGCACCGTGATCGAGCTGTTCCCGTGTACTCTTCGTCGCCTCCTTCACCCGCTCCCAGGTCATCTGCGAATGCGCCTTTGCGACTTCATGCTTTTGGGCCAGGGTGGGGAAGTAGGTGTCCTCGAGGTCACCAAGGTATTCGGACAGATTACCCGTCGTCTTGGGAAGGAAGTGCTGTGCAGAAACAACGAGGAAAATGGGAGGTAGTAGGAGCCGTGTGGGGAGCATGCGATTGCGGGCGAGGATAGAGCCGGTCAGAGTGGCGATGCCAGCGTACAGCAGGCCTGGTGTCAGGGATTCTTCAGGAGATATGATGGATTTTACGCGGTCTGTGGGGCAGAAATTTGATAAGTAAAAGTATGAAAAGTTGGATGAGGTGACACACTTTCTACTGCGTGCTCTACGCCGATCCATTTCGACACCCAGCCTTGAACATGTGCGTGGGCGTCGCCGTATGTCCGTAGGACGTGTCTGCGCACCACACCGATCTCTTTCTCGAGCCTTGACGGTGAGTTTACGAGCAGAATCTCTGGCGTAGGCGAGGGGTATATCGACAGCTGCAAAAAATCACATGTTTAGAAGAACTCTTTTCGTTGAAGCTTTGAAGACCGACCTTCTCTTGGGGTTCATGAAGCCCAACAGCCGTTCCGGCGACTGTTGCAGAAATAATTGCCCTTCTTGGCTGCGAAAGCAACGTTTAGCTTCATTATTCATCATATTGAGGTTGATAGTCCACTCGCCACTCGAGAAGCTGTCCGAAACATGTTTAAACGGAGAGAAACAGGGAGCGTAAGAAATGTTTGCCGTCGGGAATGAACGGTCCATTCAGACATTGTTTGGCTCAGAGGACGTTGAACAACAGAGCTGTCAACCACGAAATCGGAAATGTCCGAAAACCTTTCGATCCAGGTTAACGTTCTTCCGATTCGATTCTTGTAAACGACTTCTCGCGCACTCAACCCTCTTCCGATAAGGAAGGTTAACTAAAATGTACATTTTCCGAGCCCCATTCACTCCAATTTTCCAAAACAGACGGAAAATTCGACCAATTCATGATCAACAACCAGTACGCACTACCGCATTGTTATTCCATTGCAACGTGCATAAAATTTCAAGCATGGTCCGGAGACATTTTACCTTATACTCACCCGAGTACTATTTTCCCAACCATGCTGGCCGCGGCCCCCCTCAGTAATCTATCGAAGGCTAGCGCGACTAGTACCACTTGACTCCCCGCGGGAGCTACCTTGATTAGGCTTCAGAAGCTGGCACTTTGTACTCTCAAATTTTTGATTATGATATTCGCTATCAGCTGATGATATCATGGCCTTTCCCTTCCATATACATCAATCAGAAATATGTTCTTTACATAGCTGTGGATAGCGGACATGTTCTTGATTTGGAGGACCTAGCGATGAAGGTGTGTGGGTCCCGGCTGACAGCTGTTGCTATCAAATGTTATAGTACTTATCTGTATAACAGGGTTTATTCGGGATTTCTGCGGAATCAAAGAAGCAACAACGGAGACGGCACATGCCATCAATAATGCGGCATTCTGGTAAGAAGCCACGGGCGCTTAATGCGTTGCCTTTGTTATAAAAGCTTCCCTTTGTGCTTATCTCCCCCCAGGCAGCTGTCTCGTCCTTCAGATCATACCACCATCTTCCATCCTGAACCCCCATCTGAAAGCCGGGACATTTTCCGTTTCAATCCTGCTCTTCGATTCCAAATCAGAAATATGTCTTTGTTCGATACTCTGCCTCCCTTGTCGATTGGACATCGAGGCGATCCGCCCACCGCCGACGACGACCTGGACGCAGAAACGTCCGCCCTGATCGCCAAACTCGCCTTGGACGACCTTGAACAGGTCTTTACTGGGAGAAAGGGCAAAGCTCGCGCTGACGCTCCGCTATCGGACGAAGAATACGCGTATCAGTTGCAATCCGAACAATTCAAAGAGTGGCTCTCAATCGCAGAGGACGCAAAATACGCGAGGAGCCTTGGTGTTGCGCTGACCACCGATGCTGCCTATCTCGATGCACTTATCACAGCCGAAGAAGCTGCCGCCCAGGACAGGCGCGTAGCAGAGATGGTTTCGCGTGGTGAAGAATTGCCACCACCAACAGCCGCTCAGACTCGTGTGGAGCATCCTGCATTCGTCATGCACCCCGATCCTCCGAGTTTATCGACGACTGCGTCGAACGGATTTCCTCTTTCTGAGAAACAGCCGAAGAAGGTAGAGGTATCAGCCGACGATGATTCTGAATCTCTGCTCAGCGACTTCGACCACGAGCAGAATGCTTCTTTGTTCTCAAGTATTAAGCCTCTCGCCTCTCACATATTCGCTCCTGGACCGAGCATCAATCGTAACAAATTGTGAGTGCGTCTTACAAATACACTATGTCGCAAGCCAACTGGAATGTGCGTATAGGGTCAATTGCACAATCTGCAAAGATTCCTTGAGATACCACGAGGCGCTTCACACTCCGTGCGATCATTGCTACTGCAGTGACTGCGTCGTGACTCTGGTTAATCTCTTCACGCGGGACGAATCCTTGTTCCCGCTCCGCTGCTGTCAACAACCAATACCAATTACGGATGTAGTTCCTTTCGTCTCATCGACTTTACGCAAATTGTTCGAAGCGAAACACGCCGAATTCAGTGTTCTTTCTAAGGACCGCATCTATTGTGTCAGCCCGACTTGCTCGACGTTCTTGGGCTCATCGGAGGGTGTCGTCGGTACAGGCGTTGTGTGCCCTGCTTGCCAGCGTTCTACATGTCCCCGATGCAAACAGGCAGAGCATGTCGAAGAAGATTGTGTAGTCAACGCCGCTACCGTAGAACTACGGGCTCTCGCGCGCAGAGAAGCATGGCAGACCTGCCCGGGCTGTCATACTCTCGTCGAGCTCTACGTTGGCTGTTATCATATGACCTGCAGGTGCAGAACCCAGTTTTGTTACCTATGCGCCGCGCGATGGAAGAGTTGCCAATGTCCGCAGTGGGAGGAAAATCGGCTTCTCGCGACGGCACAGCAAAGAGTGGAGAATGAGCTCGGACCCCAAGCAGTCCGTCGTGCGGCTCCTGCAGTTTTGGCACGTCAAGTCCAGGAGCGAGTCCAGAGTTTGCGGGTCAATCATGACTGCAATCAACACAGTTGGACGTACCGCCGTGGAGGAGGCAGATGCGAAGAATGTCATTATAACCTCCCGGACTATCTTTTGGTAAGTGGCCTCTACTTTTCATTAATATTGTAAAAAGCCTCATTTCTATTCTTCGACAGATCTGCCGACACTGCTCTCTCTTGGCTTGTGTGCGCTGCAGCAGGAACCGTCTCTAGCTATAGGCATATTCATCACGTGCAGCTTGCCAGGCTGACAATCGTCAATCGTTCAACTCAAACGCAACTCGTCCGTCCTAATTCATATAACCCTACTAATTTTTTTTGCTGGGTTAAATGTGTACTCATATATGAATATTTCTATCGATGGTAACTTACCTCTCGCAATGTCCGCTTAGGAGACTATCGTGTTCGCATTCAATTCACCTGCTTCTGCAGATTCGTCGTGCATTTGACGTAATGACGTTAATATCACCCAGCCGTAATGCTTGCTAACACATGGCCTGAAGGAAAGGTTCTCACTATGAAATATATACAGGATGTAGAGTATGAGATAAGATCCAGAACCCAAGAAATTCGAATTGAAGTGCTGAAAGGTATAGATAGGATAGAAAATCCCTTCCAAATTGACCAAACGGGGTCTCCCGTTATCTGATGTCATAAAGACAGATACGCCGGAGTTCTGTTTCAATATTTTTTGCCCAGCGGAGATGCAGAAATCTGGTTTTGTTCTTCCAGATCCGCAATATCCACCGAGTTGGTCAAGTCATCTAGTAGGTCCTCTTCCTCTTGAGGGAGGGTCAAGTTCAGAATAACGGCAAGAATTCCAGCAGCAAGGACTGCGATAATGCATCGTCAGAACAAATCCTTTGCATTACCATTACGAGAAATGTCCACTTACAAGGCGTGCTGAGAACGATGGTAATAGAATTGAATAAGCCTTGCAATCCGCTGTTCGGATTCTTGACTCGGTCGAAGAGGTGCGTGAAAATGTTAGGAACAAGAAGGTCCGCGACACCGAAAGAGAGCGCAGCGCCAAGCACGAATCGGTCGCGGCGTGTATAGCGCGCGAAAGACAACACTCGGAGACCAGACACCTTCACGGCATAAAATTAGACCAGACAAATTCAAAATTTTGATTTTGGGCTCACCGCGACCGAGGCAAACAAAAAGGTCGTCACGCCTCCCAAGACTGGATTTGGGACTGCAGAAATGTTAGATTTTATCGAACGCACAGAACGTTATCAACTTACTAGCTAGGAAGGCACCGGAAATCTTCCCCAGGATTCCGAACAGAATCAGGAACGCACAGCACCAGCGTCCGGCCGACCTATTCGCACAGCGAGTAATGGCGATAACACCGTTATTCTACATTGGCAAGTTACAAATTCAGTTCACTGCGTTGCGGAGCAGACTATCCACTTACCTGTGCGAAGATTGATAAGGGCGTAACTGTAAATAACGCGGACATCAGTCCTCCAAAGCCGTCACTCTAAAGAAGGTATCATTAGAGGGGCAGTTCAGATATAACGTAATGGGGCGTACTAGAATGCCCCCCTGGATCCGGGAATCGAATTCCAGGCCTCGGACATCGACACGGGATGCTTCAGCAGATGCAGTTATATCACCAATTGCTTCCATCGTCAAAGAAACTGTGCGTTCTAGGTTAGTTGGGGACGGGTGCGTGAAGTAGACAACCATACTGTATACCGCCAACACTAGTTTCATGCACATTAGAATAGACTATATAATTCATAACATCTCGAACGCACTTGGTAGAATAGCGGGGGGGTAGACTCCAATTTTAAATGTATGAACCCTGTCATGCGAATTGAATGAACGGAAGTCAGACGACAAAAATAAAACATGCATACCACAGGAATGTAATGGCGGGGGCGGTCTTGATGCTTGAACCATCGATATATCCTGTTGCTCCCGCTACGATACAACCCATAACCAGTCCAACAATGATACTGACATTCTTGAGGAAAGGGGAACCATAAATTTCGGTCAGGATGATGCTAATAAAGGACAAGAATCCGATTCCAATGAATTCGGGAGATCCCCAGGGAAGGGGTCTTGGTGCCAATGTCGTCGGACAGAGTGCAAATATGCCGCTGGTCGCAGTCGCACAACCGTTGGAGCCTCCAGCCCAATTCGGCGCACCGGATGACCCAACGAGAGACGCGCCGATAAGCAAAACGACCATACCTGGACAAAATGTTATATAAGTAACCTGATATTGTGCTGGGCATGATACGCACCGGTGATCATAGGAGGGAATAATCTCTTCAATACTCGAGGGGGAGCGAATGCGATGCCAATTTCCAAGACCGAGCAGATCAAAGACGTTCCTAAAATTATCGGGTCAGAATTTCGATACACCAAATATAACGGGGTATATCCAACCTAGGACCTTGCCGTATGCATCAGGACAAGGATTTCGATTTACTGTGCCGTCGGCAAGGGTGGTCGAGGAGCAAGTCCCGTCCCGGTACATGGCATCGAAAATCTGATTCTTGAGTCGCAGGCGTATTCCTTAAAAATGGAAGCTACTTACCGCGTTTGCGGTCGACAATGTCGAAAAACTGGTTCCAACCACTGCATCCCATATGAGCTTTGATCCCTTTCTAATATGTGAGCCTACGAACCTGAAATAAGACCAGTTCCCAGATAGTATCCTCCGAATAATGGAAGGCGGGAAATCTGAACCAAGCTTAAAATTCCTTGTTATTCATGACTAAGTAAGCCTATGATGGAGGTTTATGGTTCAAAATGTAGCGCACCACATCCTATCAACGATGCCGATATCATGTATGCAGATGTTGCACTATCCAGACTTAAAGCACTGGCAAAGATGATAGGTGGCGTGATCAATCCTGTACGATAATAATTACTCAAATATGATGAGATTAGGTAGTATCTGTACTCACCTGCGAGCATTGCCAATGCATGTTGCAAGCCGGTTGCAATCGCGACGGCCAGAGGAAGCTCAGCATCCAGCGCGTAAAACGGAGGGGGCTTCCGTTTACTCTTCATGAATGGAAGAGTGGGCGTGCAAAGCCACCCATAATCGTAGTCTCCAAACCAGCCCTCACGAGTGAAGATCTTGTGCTTGACCAGGTCCAAGGTGCCCTGCACTCCTCTTTTGCCAGATTCATGGACCTGAGGAGGTGGAGTAGCCTGGGGTTCTTTGCTGGTTGTCGAAGGAGTCGATGACATTGATGAGGTGGGAGATGAAGACGGCGGAAGACCTGCAATTTGCGCCAGACAGAAGGGAACTAGGAATTCGATCGTTGATGGTGCTCCGCATGGAGTGTATCCCTAAATTTAAGTACAAGACTTGATAGCATCTTTCCTTTTTCCCAACTGACTGGCAGAGATAAGTAAGTATAGCATGATGTCGCTGCTTTCCAGCTCGATTTTCGAGGGGCCAGCACATTGGTAAGTATTGCATCCGCCTGTCCGGCATTTGCCGGTGGTGTGCTCCTGGTGAGAAGACGTCCACAAGACGCCCATGCAAGCAACCAATTCATGCTGCATGCCACTACATAACAGTAGTAGGCAGGATTCTGTGATGGTGATGAGAAGGATACAGCCTTGGCATAACCGCGACTGCTCGGAAGAGATCGACCAATCTCAGCACACAATCCATTAATCAGCTGACTTTCCAATTCTGGCGTCACCATTCCGCCACCGGAGGTTTAGGTAAAATCGTCACTGCACCTTCACTTTCGACAGATATCGTAGATTCGTAATGGAAGGGGAGCCTTAGAACTCCGAGGAGCCCACACTCTGACAATCTAGGGACAGATGGTAAGTTGCCCCACTGCGATCTGATTTCTTTCTTTTCCATTCTTTGAAGCAACGCTGAATCCTTTGCATTCGATTTATTTATAGCGTTGCCCAGAACTCAGTAATTGGAGTTAAGGTAGACGGAATCCGACATCTCTGCGGTCAATCTGCGGTGCCCACAGTGACACCACTAGCTATAGAATGTACTGGTAATAGCCTTCGAGGACTAGCAAGGTTGAGGAAGGTCAGGAGATTCCCCGCCGAGGTCGCTTCTAAAAGGTATGATCGATAAGAGACGTTCTAATTTTGGAACATGGCTTCATAAAGAGTGGGCTTACATCCGTCTAACCCATACCAGCTTCCAGCGAACTCGAGCAATTACACAATGGCTGTAGAACTCTTGCCCATCCCGTTACCTGAAAGTGCTGATCCCACGAAATTTAAATCGTTTGGACGAGAAGTTAGAGGGGTCGACCCAGCCAACCTTTCACCTGAAGAGTTTGCTACGGTAAGAGCAGCACTGTATACGGTGAGTCCTTCGTTCCGGACCTTCGAGAAAGGCGAGGACCTCAATCAACCGCCGTTCACGTTCAGCACGATGCCTTATTATTTCGGAATGCCAGTCTTACTCCTGAGCAGCAATACGCTCTGACGAAGGTACACCGAGTGCTAGTCCATCTGTTTTGCTCTAGGGCTGACACTTCATTACAAGGCGTTCGATCCCCAATCTGAGAATTACGGCCATGGCAACAAACAGACAGAGGCAGACAAGAAATCTATCCTCCATCCAGATCTTAAGACGATTCCACGCGTTCCCCAAGTCCAATTGATTGGGAATGGGACGGTTTACAACCACGAAGGACTAGCGGAAGCTAAGTTGAAGCATCCGAGCCACAAGACGTTCCACAAAACCAAAGTAAGCCCGGAAGACGAGGCGAAGGGCGTGACCCGATTTTATCGCTGGCACATCGACGCCGCCTTGTACAATTTATCTCCACCTCGAGTTACCACTCTCTATGGCTTGGAAGTGCCCCAAGGCCCCCGCCAGGTTGTTCGCTACGACGACGGCAGCGGACAGGAACTTCCCGTTCCGCTTGGAACCACGGCGTTTGTGTCAGGAAAAACGATGTTCAACATTCTTCCCGAAAACTTGAAGAGCGTCGCCGTGCGTGGCAGAGTCAGGTACTCGCCCCATCCCTACGTCTGGATGACTCCCGCCCACGCCAAGTCTACTGGATTGGGAATCGAGTCTGAGGGACTGGAGGTGCCTCTCGCCGACTTGCCGCCATGGGACGAGTCCAAAGTCAAGATTTACCCCATCGTGAGCGTCTTTTTATTCCATAATCAGCTTAGAGTACTGATTTCTGTGCGAAATATTCAGCTGTGGAAGAATCCTGTAACTGATGAACTGTCTTTCCAAGTTCACCCGTGTGGCGTAGCCGAACTCTTTATTGATCCCTTGCCCGAAGGCGCGAACCGCGATGGAGCCTTGTATCCTGACGGTGCGCATCTCACCGATTTGAAAGAGGTGAGGGACCTCCTCTATCAGATGCAAAGGCCTGCTATCAACCCAGAGGTGAGCCTTTATCTCGACTCTTCTTCTCTTCTTTTGAGGCCACACAAGCTGAAACCCTGCGTCCGTTAGTTGGTGTATCCCCACGACTGGTAAGCGTCCCCGATCATGGCGGGGCAGTAAATATTCTGAAAGGAAGTCGACCATATTTTAGGCATGAGAAAGACCTCGTTCTGTTCCATAATCGCGGTATTCTTCACAGCGTGGTCGGCGCTTTTACTCCAGATCAAGTCAGAGCGTTCCATCAGTGCAACCTCGCCGCATCCGACGAGCCAACTGGACCCACTCCGGAAGATGTCAAGAAATGGGCTTGAAGATGGTGTAATATAACAGCTCGATGTATTTCTTACTCGTATTGTACTGTCGCTTGTGAAGAACAGTTTCGTTTCACGTCCTGGACTCTTACCAAACACTTGAATGACTTGGAGTGCACCTTTCGGCTTGATTTTGAGTAAAGGCTGTGTTCAGAAGCTTCTTCGTCTGCTGCTTCATTTCCGTTTGACAGCTTGTTGATCAAGGCGAGGATGATAATTACCTGACTTCCTTATTTCGGTGTACTCGAAACCCGTGAAAAACTGTAGTTCCAATGTCTCCGCCGTCAAGACTCCGACTCAACCGCAATATGGTATTGTCAAAGAAAGTCGATATCATGATTTTTCAGGCTCGGCTAGGTAAATTTCAACCTTCCAAGGCAACCCGAAGCTCATATAATATGTATTAAACCAGAATCGTGCGATTGTCGAAGACGCCGACGACAAAGGAACGTGTTTTTTTTTCAATGCCTGTATCAAGAATTCTGACCATTGGACCCGAAAGAATACTCAACAGTTGGATTTATGCACGCGCTCACCAGTCATCAGAGCACGTAGAACTTCTTATTCATCATTTTCAGGTTTAAAATAATTTTCGTCTCTCATGAAAAGGCAATATAAATATACTTCAAGAATTTCGAAAGAGACGCGAGACAGCCGCTCTTTCAATAGCAAGCGCAAGCCATCTGCAAGATCATAAATGATACCTTCTGTATCAAGGAAATTGAACGCTCCAGTGCGACGTCTTTTTCCCCGTCGTCCACGGAAATGAGCGGTGGTTCTCAATCCCTGCATTATATGCCATAGAAGGATATGACGCGCACAGAGTTCATCAGAGATAGGTCACCTTGGCCTTAAATCTTTTACCTGATAGCTGATATGTAGCTAGTAGGTGTGATTGGCTGATGACAACCTGAAGCTTAAGTGGCGTGGCATATTTGGCATGTGTCTCTTTCAGGAGTTCACAACGATGCGATGCAGCATGCTACCTCTTTCAACTGAAAGTCGAATTCGGTCAAACTGCAAGCGGATCTCGTGCATGGTAGTGAGTACATCGGTATAGTTCTGTGGGATGGATCTCACCAGAGAAATGTTGCTTGCCCGAGTGCGCCCATGGATCGGCCATCCGTCCAGACTCCACGGAAAGCTTCTTCTCCCATTCTATTGGAGAGACGTCCACGAGGCATTGCTTCCTATAAATAACAAGAGGCAAGTCAAGTTCCCAGTGTATCCGATGAGACGGTTCTCTAACAATATAATAATATGTTCAGGAGTTGATTACGATGATATCGAAGACACCCACCCATCGCTTGTGATGCTGTAGTTAGTATAAGTTATCGCACCACCTCTTACCGATTACATCACAACCAAGTCTCCCGACCTTTTTTTTTTCACCTTCCCAGCAGTACGCGCGAGTGCAAGCAATACGCGACATGGCAGAAACGTGTCTTCCACCCATCCCTCCTGGTATCGCTCTGATGTGCGTATATGTTGATTTTACGCTCGCCAAATGTTAAGCGATAAGCGCTCATCGCTGAAATGCCTCTAGCACGGGACCAACTGTAGGCGGCACTCGACATGTCCTGCCTCCCTCTCTAACGATGCTCCTTCACTCAGATGGTCGGCATATGTCTGAACTGGGGGTTCATGGGCGTACTCGCCGTCCAAACGTGTACTATTACTTTCTCCGATGGTACCGGTCTGTATACTAATCACGATATCTACGAGTAGATATCTACCATCTCAACTTCCCCAACGATACCAGGGCAATAAAAGCACTCGGTCTGTGACTCATTATTTTATCCCTAGATTATTGTGAGTCGCGCCTGACATATCGGCTTTCTGTAGTTTATGGCCTTGTACTTCTCGACATGCTCCAAACTGGAATGGTAACGGCCGACGCCTTCCATTGGTTTGTATTTGGATTCGGAAACATGAAGCAGCTCGACGATACTTTCTTGAATTCTTGGGATGTGCCGATGCTGGACGCGATCGTCTCTCTTATCGTTCAGAGTTTCTACAGTTGGCGCATCTATATTCTCAGGCGCTCCTTCATATTCCCCGTCATTATTGGCATGGTACGCTGTATTTCCACACGCAACTTTCTCGTATATCATCTAACAGTCTACCCAATAGATTTCGCTATGTCAATGCGGAGCTGGTATTGCGGTTGCTGTTCAGGTCTGTGATACTCTGGTGACTTTGCGCACCACTCATTTTCTATGTTCGATGTTACAGGCGCATAAATTAGGGCACCTATCACTCATTAGCACAGAAGTAGGAAGTCAGACGGTATGTCTTTTTATTTCATGCTTTGCCCATTCCTTATAAAATGTTTGATAGACGTGGTTGGTTGGCGCCACCGTTGCAGATGTGTCGATCACTGCTGTTTTATCTTGGACGGTTGGTTATCAGCATTATGCCAAATGCGCTTCTTGTCTAACGTGGGGACGCCCCTGGATAGCTCCTTCGTTCTCGCGGCAGGGTGCACGAAAATTCCCGAGGCATGATAAACCGAATTGTGTCTCTGACAGTGGAGACGAACTCGATAACAGGTGTCCATTATTGGCCGAGATCTCCGCTGAGTATTTTAGACTGACATTCTACGTTGACAGCTCTTACAGCTGTAATCGCCTTGATACTGTTCCTTGGTGTCCCAGTACGGATATTTCTCGACAACTTTTCCGTGCAATTATTGACCTTTACATTTCCAAAGCAACATTCGACATTAGTGGTGCCTCCGTGAGTCATAGCAACGTGCCAAGGGTGTCTTTGAAACTGATGATATGCCACAGCACTGCGATCATGGGCAAACTGTACGATCTTCATTACATTAGAGCGCCCTATTGATACCTAACCTTCTCTATTAGATATACCAATTGTTTAATTGCGGTTTTGAACAACCGCCAGATCAAGACTCCATATGGTACCACTAACAGCACTAGTATCCGGTCATATACTGCTCCGAGAAGCAATAGACCGCAGGACATAGCTAGTCAAGTTGAGGGACAAGAGGGGCTGCAAGTTCAGGTGGTCAAGAATTTCGAGCTTAAGCATGACTCTGATTTCGAGCTAAGTAATATGGACCGAGTGAGTCGTTCGCGTTATTATGGATCGGCTGTAGCATGTGGTTGATTCTGTTTTCCAGAAAGTGAAACTCGGACAGAACCTTGAAACTGGCCTGTAATGCCATGGAATCGAACAGAGACTGAACTTAGGTCTTACCAACCTTACCGAATCCTTTCATCTAGTAGAATCTTCAAATCTTCGTTTTATTATTATTGGGTTTACGATTGGGGTGCAGGTTCTTTTGTCAGTGGACAAGTATTTAAATGCATTCTTTAAAGGGCGTGTACTGCATGTGTACCATAGGTGCATATGTTCTCTTACATTCTTACCACCCTATTCAAGGGAGAGGATAAATGTTGTAAAGGCAGTTATTAGATTAATGGAGAACTGGGGTCTCGTTTATGCGCGCTTATTGCAATTAGGCCAGGCGCCAGTGAATTACCGTTTGATCGAGATTGACACCCGTTTCGAATTAGTAGAATTGGTCACGGGGTTGTGGCCTGTTCCTTAAATTAGTGGTGAATAGGGAGTGTATATAGAGGCTCAGCGCTCAGCGCTCAATATTCAATTCTCATATTCGCTTCAGCCTGTAAATGAGTTTGTCGTGATATTTGGGACGACCTAAGTTGGTTTTGTTTCGCACTTGGACATTGGGTAGTGTCTAAATCCGAGTTGTATCTGTGTGAATCTTCATCGAAGTGAGTTTCTTTTATCGGCTCTTGCCTATATATTTCGGGGGTAGTGCTCCGCAAGGTGGGCCAGGCAAGTTCTTTCTGGTTTTCCATTTTTGTCTGACGCGTCTGAATCATGTGACAATGTGATTACGCAACTATGTATTTATGCGACTGACTTTGGGCACAACCTGGCCTTGTTTTCCAGCATGCAACCCCCTTCGTCGGCGGTCCACACGACGGCGAGCACGCCGTCACCACCACTAGACACCATCAAGGCATCTGTGAGCCACCTGCTCGCCAGGGCCTTTTCTTTGCCATGCTCGACAGCAGCGTTGGCTTTTGCTCAGCTCGTCCAGCCGACCTCGCGATTCCAGCTGGCTCTTGACGCGTTGTTGCCACTTCTCGATTCCAATACCGAGGTATGTTTTCCTTTTCTTCTTCAGGCCTTGGCTTACATTTCGCAGCTAGCTCAACGGATCTTGGTATCGTTCATCTTGTATTCGCTGTACACGCCACACCCGGTCACCATCAACCCCTTCAAGTCTGCCCTGTTTGTTGCATACGTCAGGGAGCGAGAAAAGGCCGTCACGATCGCCAATGAGGGTGGCGTGAGTCCCAACGAGCAATTTGTCTGGGTTTTATGGAAGATCCTCAAAGGAGATGGGAACGATGTGAGTTGACATCTTTTCTTGTTCATGACTTTATCTGATAGAAGCAGATTGGCCCATATTCCCCCAGCACGCTTTCCCGCTGTCCGCTTCCACCTAAACTACGCGCGATTAATCTTGTCCTCGACGAACACCTGTATAACGACATAGACGACTCTACTTATTCTTATTTCCAAAAGCGATCGGCCTCCTCCGATACTAATGACTATGCCCCAATGGCACGCATAACACCCTCGCCCATCAGCTTTGAGGAAGACCGCAAGAACGAGCGACTCGTGCACGCGATGAAGCTCCTTCTGGCTGCGCGTGACCGTGTGCTCAGCCTTTCGGAGCAACGCACCCTTGCACCCGTCCTCCAGGAGCTGGCAACCACGAACATCATCACTTCGCTTGATCTCACGCCTATCATCGCTCACAACCCTACGATCGCCCACCCGCTGCTAGTTGGCCTCCTCGTGAACCCGAATCCCGAGAACAACAACCCGCGGCCATTCCTGGATATTCTTCCTTTTCTGCCCCCCACTTTGCCTACCTTCGACCTCTATGGCAGGCTGCTGAGGGACCAAACACGAGTGACAGTGCAGGGTTACTCCACCGTCGCTGATCTTGTTCTGATGGAGGTCCTGGGCCGTTTTGTGCACGAATGCATCAATTGGCTGGACCGTGCGGAGAGAGAGGAGCGGGAGGGCAATGTGAGCGATGACCGATTTGCGAAGGGTGTGCAGAACGTGAATTTTCCCCCGAATTTATCATTCAATCTGCTATTGACATTTATTCTTTCGCCACTAGCTCTGTCGATTCTACCATAACCTCATCAAATTGTCGATCGTGGATCCGACATCCGATGCAGACTCGACCGAGATGGCGCACTTCAGCTTACGCAATGCAAAGTTCGAGGAGGCCAACATGCTCTATCGCGTCATCGCTACATCCCGCTTCTGATTGGAAGCCCTGACCTTTTTTTACCGGCTCATCTATCTTTCGGCCCTTGGACGTTAATTGTCTTCCGTCACTTGGCCATCTCTCGCCTATCTGATACGCATACCCATCAAGCAACCACTCACTAGCCGCTATTCGCTATTGTTCCACTCAACTGTTTACGACCCGACGCTGATAGAAATATTCAATCACAGAAGAAAAACAAGAAACATAAAATGATACACTTTATGCAACGCCACGTGTACGATCAATGAAGTTGGATCCGACGATAGGGGCGGATGTATGTAATGAGGACGAGCGGAGTAAAGCGGCGACGGAGACGCTGAATATGCAACTATGCTAACCATGCGGAATCATCGAAATGGTGGACTATCTTTTCTCTTTTCCCTTGTATGTATGATCTTTTTATGCGCAGTTCCATTTTTACCACGTCAAGACTTCCTTTCGCCCTTGTTTCCTTCAGAATCCCTAGGCTCCGATGAGTTATTCGAGGTGTCGATGATGGATTCAATCTTTTCCCTCTTCGCCTCGTTTCCTACTCCGTCCATCTTGCTATCCTCCGCTTCCTTCTTTATGCCTCTCATGCTTGTACTTTCATTGTCCCCACTTTCTTTAAACCTTGTCATCCTGGAATCTTCAATCCTCACAAATAAGATCAATCGCAATATACCAGTCACTATACCACATACATTCATATTCCATCGCACATTATTGACAACTGTCCTTTATGTAGTAGATAGACGCTTCCTTCCACATTAACCTTACCTCTCATCTCATTGAAATCAACTTCTCTTTGGATTCATAAATTCCCCCCTTAGTTTTGTTGAACCTGTAGTACAAGATTAGGTAGTTAGTCAGTTATTTATCGACCTTCTGCATCTTATGAAAAGGAAACTCGGCATTTTTGGGAAAGCTTATGGAGCTCGGAGTCTGCTTAGGACAAATCAATGAAGGTGAGGCGATCGTGGTGCAAAAAAAAATATCTCTGGATCTTTCAATCATATTCGGATACGGGGAATCGAACCCCGAGCTGCCGCGATCTTGAGTGAGAGGCGGCAATGTTAGCCGTTACACCATATCCGACTATCAATATAACTCGTTGTGACTATATATGTCTGGCAAGCTAAGTAACCATATCTCGAAAGTCTTTCACACATCTATGTACTTCCAAAGTGATTCTCTAACAACGTCGAACAGATAATATATGAAAGGTGATACTGTGCATGTCACAAGGAAGTATATGTACATGTATGGATTTCTCCAAATGATAAGTTATATACAACGATACTACGGTATACTCAAGGTATACTCCAGCCAGTCGAAAAATTAAATGGGAGCGTCAATGCCAGGGATGTCAAGATGGCCAAGTCAGGATGAGTACATATGGCATTATTTGAAGTTCTAGATGAAGTTGTCCAACGTCGTCGTCGAAGGCAACTCGTGACCGAAAGAATTTCTGGTTTGGGATGATCGTTTACTTGAAAGTAGGCATAGTAGGCATGCCACCCAGGACATCCGTCGCGAACATGGGCATTGGAGAATCCCTGGGGGGCGCTTTACCGAGCTGGAATGCACGCAGAGTGGCCTTTTGCTTCCTGTGAGCAAGGCAGGCTAGAAGAATGGCCGAATGAGATAGAGTTCACCGCGCATGAAACGGTGTCAAAACTTGCCTGGCTTGTGATTCGGCCAGTCGTCCTTCTGGCATGCCACGCTACAGTAAGAAACCTATAAATCAAATCAGATCAGATGGGTTGCGCGCACTAAAGAAGACAGTATGACGCACAAGATGGCAGGCGGAGCATCGCTTGTACTCTGCGGCGCGGACCTCTCTCATTCCGCAGGCCGCGCGGCTGCAGACTTTCAAGACCACATTTTTAACCGCCGGGTTTGTATTCGCCCAATTCCAAACATCATCTTCCATCCAGAGATTTTGAGTGAGCCACAAGTAGTCTTGCGCGTCTTCTGGACCATTCATTGTCCGTGGGTCATTATTGAGCTTCGCTATAAAGATGCGGCGATAAGTATTACAACGATGTTTAGGGGGGGTAAGAAACGTACAGGGACGCTGGACTCGAGCAAGTATTTTCAAAAGAACATTTGGGTTTGTTTTGGCGGCCACTTTGAGGTACTCTCGAGATTCCTCGTAGTCTCCAAACAACTTGAATGACGCCAACGCAGCCGTGTAGAGGGTCGCCCCATCTGCCCACTTGAGGTCTTCCTTCTTGGATTTGAGAAAGTTTCGAACCGGATCTTTGAACGCGGTCCCACCACGAGGAGGTGGAGTACCAATTTTACAGGTTTCGTCGCTAAGCCACTCTTGGGAAAAATGAAGAGCATCGGCATAACGCCCATCCTGACACAATATGGACCCCAGCCAGGAGCGTTGACCCATATTGTCGCCTGGGCACAGTCGAAGCATTTCTATGATGGTTTGGCTGAAGGAAGGTACAATCAATGCTCCCAAGTTCATAAGGCGTGCAAAAGGACAAAACTTACGCAGATTCTTTGACCCTCCCTGACTCGAAGTAAAGTCGCACTAATGCCTGTAGAACGCGCATGTATGGACGTGTTTCCAATATCCCCCAAAAATGTCCCACTGAATCCCCCTCATCGTCGAAACAGTCATTACCCAGAGCTTTTTTCAAAATCACACGCCCTGGAATTATGGATCAGGTGTGGAAGACGAAAACCATGTCTAGGCAAGACACGAACCTCGAAGTTCGGCTGCTTCTAGAGCCTCGATAGCCCCTGGCATATCGAGAAGGAAGGCAACTTGAATAATAGCGTCCAGATTGTTATTATCTTTGATGGCTTTCAAAAGGTATGGAACTGCAAGGTTTGGTTTTCTCTTCCGACAGAGGTCTTCCGCTTTTTCGAGGCTATCTAAAATGTTAGAAACATATTGGTGTCGAGAATTGAAATCGAGCATTTCCTTACTTTCTTCGTGATTCCTCTGACACCATGCCCCCACCCAAACCCATCATTGCTTCCATCCCATGTCGTCGGTTCATTTTGTGAGTGGCAGAGCTAGGAAACCTATGCAAGAGCAGAGATACAAACAAAGTCTGTAATTTCTAGGACTATCGCCGTAGATCAGACAAGTATAGGAGCAAAGCTTGACTTGCTGGCAGAACGTTATTGAGATGGTTAGAATACAAAAAAAGCCAATTGATGAGTGACTGCTTTCAATGTGACGGCTTGCAATTAGTGTCCACGTGACTGTCTGTTTTCGCGTTGCTAGTAAGTGATTTCGCAAGTTTAAGTTAGTGCGTCGATATCGCGTCGATAATCAAGACACAGGCAGATTGACAAAACAAAGAAGTGGCTCCTGCCAGGTGAGCAGACCGATGACTTTAATGGTAATAAAACGCAGGTCCGCCACTCTCACAACTTCAAGTTGGGCATCATTGGAAAGCAGGTTGACAGCAAGTTGACAATGCAAGCTTAAGGTTGATGCTATATACTGTACGTTGGTTCTGCCCGCCCGGCGCCAGGACGTTGAGAAAATGTGCTGCTGCAGGGGGAGAAATGTAAACTACACCGAAAGATTGGATTCTATGCAGAGCGTCAACTGGCAGAACCTCGGTGTAACCGAAGTGTATACAATTCTCCGAAAGAGACTATGCACCCTTGAAGGGCGGAGGAACTTCGTTAGGCGTGGCATCAACGATATCAGTTCCGATATTAGCGTCTGAGATGCCAGTAGATCCCGTTGTTTCAATCTTTATAAATTCAAGACTTATCCCATTTCTCTCGCTTTCCGAAAGCTGGGTTTGATAAATGTCCGAACGCTTTTCCTCAAGCCTCACTGGCTTGCACCATCGCCCTGATCAAGCCGAGAAGATCGAAATGAGAGACAAACAGCTTACCCGAACTCTTCTTCCTGAGCTGATTAGGACGAGTCCTTGGAGACTTACATAGAAATGTGATCGATTGATTCTCAGTCATACTTTATGGATAACTCCAGAAAGGATTCCCTGACGGACTGAGAAAATAATATAGTAGGTTTAATCAATATAAATTACGGTACCTCCTCTCATTCCAGGTAGCAGATACACTAAGAGAAATCGATGATTGCATAATTCATCACCACATCTGTAACGCAAAGCTGTGAGCGTACAGATTCCAGAAGAGAATCATTCCCCGCTTGCCCCACCGAAATGCACAACTCCAATCTGAAGCAGTTATAGATGGCGTGATCCTGACTTCAAGGATGTAGCAGCCACACAACTCCGGTGACACAGGTAATCAGTATGCAAGACGGTGTGAATTAGCTTCACATAGGAACTCATAATACTAGTAGTAGGGCTGCGACAAATCTGTCCAGTCGGGATCCCGGCTCCGATTATGATGCGCAAATAAGATAGACAGGGAGGCCACGAAAATCAAGAGCCCAAACGGTCTAAGTAGGGAAAAAGCGGCTAGATGTCATTCTTAAGAGTTCCTCATTCGAACTTTGCAGTCAGCAGAAAAATATGCCGGATGCGTGGAGTCCAGAACATGAATTAATGAAACAACCCGGTTGAGGTGGACCGGAAGGTATACGGGGTTACTATATGAGCTTTATGGGGGCTTTGGAGTCCCAATGGAGACCGGAGTAACAAGTCTCGGAAGGTACAGCTTCAAGTTAATGAACGGCGTAAGTTCCCGAGTCGACAAAATAAATGATAACGGCACCTCAGGGCTTCATCGCTGGCCGTAATCAGGTTCAAGATTTCATCCCAGAGTTCTGTCGGTGTAAGGATTACTAGTACTTTATATCTTAAAACACACGGGGGCCAAAAATGAGTATGGCGTAGCCTACGGAATGAAGGCGGTCAGATGTACAAAAATTATATACGTCGAGTTCAGGAAATGTTCATTCTGCTTCAGCCCTGTTTTTCGGATCGGTTTCTGGGCGTTGCTGCCCCCGGCCTTGTACAACTGCGGAAAGTTCCAGAAATTACTGCATTGATTCTTGAGTTGCAATGGTATTCTTCCAGCCGCAATTTATATTGACATAATGCTCGATTAGCGCTCGATATTATTTCACGATCGGGTTTGCCAAATTGCCGTCCATAAGTACCGGCTGATGTATCAAAAGGCGGTTAAATAGATAAATTCATCAGGCCTTTATCGCACGGCTGTGAGATGCCATACGAGACGTAGTGTATACTTTACCGATGCACATTTCCGATCCGTACTTACTCGAGTCCGCAGTGCAGTTTCCAGGATCCTGAGAGTTAATCGCGAACAGATCAGGTCTCGGCTGTTTTATAAATAGATCAGGTACCCTTGGGTCGGCCCGACAGCGAAACAGTTTGAACTTTGTGGCCCGTGGGATGTACCTGAGTTTTAACGTTATGTACTCACTGCAGTAACTTATCCTGTGCTTTGAGAATTGAGAATTAAATTGGCTGGCTACGTTAATTGAGAATTGAGAATAAATATGACTGACTACGTTACATAAGTGACTACTAAAGTAGCTACCTCGCCAGCCCTTCATATAAAATAAAGTAAATGAAGAAATAAATGGTCAAGAAGTACAGAGAAATTACTGACGTGAAAAATATTCTAGCACACATTGTAATTGCATTAAACATTCAAGACTTTGAACTTACAAATATACAACTCGCGGGCTAACAGAATAACGACCAGTACATATCAATCGCACAGTATGAACATGCGTATGTAAACATGCCATATAGTCAAATTGACAAAGGCGGCATCATGATTACGTAAATAGACGTTGGGCGCACCATGGCACCCGCCAAGTAGCAACGTTCGTCAATACCTTACGTCGAGTCCGTGTATTCGTTCGCCTGAAACGCCAGATACGCTGGGGGTTTCCCTCGCCAGATCCGTACCTATCGCGAAAGCAGCAAAAAGATTCGAAGGTATTCATCTTCAGCCCTTGTAGATCGACACCAAAAAACAGTGTCAATGGCTGATGTTTTGGTCCCTATGGAAAATGTCTAATTTACCGAAGAGAGTAAGCTTACAATGAAAAATGCACTGACAAGAAACGGGACTCATCGGCCACGACACTCAGTATCCGCGCCAGTACAACGAAAGGGGAGTCACTCAATTGGGTTACAATCGCAAGACAGGTGCGGGGCGTTATAGGATAAATACTTGCCCACCATATGACGGATGACAGTGAGAAGAACGGGTCCAACTGACCCCTCCGACGTGGTCATATTTTTAACCATCTCCTCGCAGTGTACCAAAGCTGTGGTCGGGAGGTTCCCAGTGTCCTAGAGCCACGAACAGAGTCAAATTAACGGTAAGTTTCACAGATATGAGGCCCGAGTTCATTCCAAGGGTTTCGTACCTTGGATTTAGAGGACGACCCAGAGGCGCCAAACCCATCCCCAAGGTGTACCGCAGGTATGGGCGGAGCAAAAGTGCTGCCCCCGACTACGTGTGAGACTGAACCTACTGTACATTTCCAGCCTTGAAAACCGATTGCCAAACAATAGATGTTTAGCTCTTGTTTGAGAATGACAGTAGGCCATCTAAACCTCTCTGAGGGAGAGGTTAGGGCTTGTTAAAGACTTCTATGGCCTCTGTCGGAGTGAGGATACCAGATGTTGGGCTAGATGACTAATCAAAAGTTATAAGAAATGGTGTTATCCATGGTAATCTGATAATCTAACCGCTGTAATGGTGAGATTGACTTACCTTCGATCATCGAAGGACTTTAAACATCTGGAAGGCCGCAAATCGATAGGATTGCGCCTATCCCGAAAATATACTCCGGAGCAAACGTGGGTGGAAACGGTGGCTGGAGTGTAAAAGGTGCCGACAGGAATGTCATCGGGAGATCAAGTGCAGCCTTGCGCAGCCTTGCGCAGTGACGCTGCGCTCAGTTGTATTCGAGCAACGAAACTTGCCGCTTGGATCGACGCAAGACGGGTTTATAGACAGAGATATGTCCACAATTGAGGGCATAGACATTCAATAGGATGTGGTGGTTTTGTGTGAAGTTACTTCTGGGAAGATGCCAGCAGTGAAGAATATTTGATCGTTGAATAGGGGAAATATTTCCCACAGTTGACAACGACATTAGTCGACAAATTCAATTCTTCCTGATTCTTCCATCAACATCACATCCATGCTCTTCCCAGCCTCACTCACCTCGATCAATTGCTCAGGCTAACTCGACCGGGAACTATCGGAAAATCTGGAAGCGCGTCGCTGCTGGCTCTTCATAACTGACAGAATGTGGCATTAAAACCAAGATAATTTAAACATATGGAGCTTTGAATTCCCAGCTGCAGCTTCTCTGTTCCAATCGAACATCCACTTTCTATGTTCCTGTAAGCATTTTCTCGCAAACTCATGCTATTATTTGAGAGAGGGTGTGGCACACTGTTTCGTCGGTTGCTGGTCTAAGATTTGCTAGTAATCATCTCTCTCTTCTTGGTTTGCGGTAGTTCTATTGGGAAGGCGACCTTGTCAAATAAAGGTGCCACTCTGCCATATTGTTCAAATCTTTCCCTTGCCGTTGCGGTGTTGAGCTGCAAACAGCCTAACTAAACAACATCCCACTAGGGCACCCTTGAGTACGGATTGCAAGGTTCTATCTACCAGTTGGTCAGTGATAAGTAGCTCGACTGCATCTATAGTTGCTGTGTATCACTTTTTCCACTGGTTCACTCGGAGCAGCAGAACTTACGGATGACTCGCCGTTTCACTCTTGGATGTCGAGAGCAGCTCGGATCTTGTTGTTTACCCCAGAAATTACACGACCCCTGGGATGACTCTGTCTCAATGATAGGCGAATATCGTCAAAGCCTGGGTTGAAATGGAAAGGTTGCCATTCTTGCGCTCACCCCACATTCGAGGATTTCTCATCTCGCCGAGTGTATTTATTTTTCTCTGCCCCTAGGTCTACAAATGCTCGTCGTTCTCCCACTTCTTTTTTTTTAAAGAATATCTCACACGTTTTGTAACCAATGGCATTCATCCTGTTACCTTGGTGGTCTTCTTCGCATCTCACCATCATAGCCGATCGTGTTTCTCAAAGGACTCCTTGCAGAGGTACTTCATGTATATGATGAGATTGCCTCTGCTTGACATGTGTATGAGCCTGCACGAGGGAAAACAGTTCTCGAGAAAGCAACTCTCCTGTTTTCTGGTTTCCCGTTCTTTGCTTCCGTCTTTCCGAGCCTTTCTCGTGATCACCTGGACGCATGCAGCTATTCAATGTCGTAGACCACGACGTCCACAAATCGATGAGTGAGGTGTTATTGTCTGTGAACTTGAAGGATTAAAATACACGGATAAGAGTGTCCATTGTCGTTCAAGGTGTCTGTTTCGCTACTTTGATGCACTTGGCGCCCTTTTCTCCCGCGCTTACAATCATCTCGAGTTAGCCGGTTTAACCTATCGAAGTGCCAACAGACCCATATGTGTGGTTAACGCGAAAAAAGGTGATTCATAAGAATTAAAGACCTGACAACGCCTCCATAGTCATTGACCATGCCCTGGTCGCATGTTTCCCGCCCCTTTCCAAATTTCCATGGGATTGCTAGACAGTACGAACGCACGACCGTCAAATATGAGGGAACTTTTTGGATGTTGATTTAGGCTATTTCAGTTTATTTTTAATGTGTATATCCAGGAAGGAACCGTGTTGGCAGACGTCTCGGGTCAAGCGTCGTGCTCGTGACTCCATCGCAGTTCCCTCCGGTAAATTCGCCTCCATTCAAAAATATAGCGTTTCACATTGATTTATGACAAAGATGTATCACTACCCCGCCCAACGCAATTCCAAAGTAAGCAAGAAAGGTGGTGCACGAATGGGGGCACCGTGTGTAAGTCATTTCAGGTCATCTCACAACTGCCCGTCGCATTTTGATTGACAGCCCATAAACAGGCGCGGTAATGCTACAAGGCCGGAGGATGATGTGTCAGGCTCTTTTGAGGCTGTTTCGAGTCTGTTAAGCGCAAGCATCATATTCCGGCTTCCTGGCTTCCAGAAACGTGGATTTCCCTTGCTCGTGTGCCGCATACCTAACAGCTGGAACCTTGCCGTAAACCCAACCGGCACTATATATGGTACCCTCTATGTTATGGTATATACATAGTCGTAGACGTTGACTGTGATCACCCACTGCTTCCTTTACACACAACGAAATATTTTTTCTGATGACTGGGTCTTTGCTTCCTTATAAGTAAGGGACAAAGTGTACTATACATCTGGGAGTGACCACAACATTTTTCAATTCGGGGCCGTCTAAGCTGTACGATGATCTTACCCCATTAAATCGTTGCAAGTTGAGATTTTTCGACAAGCTGCGATGTTACAGGAATATTGACGACTGTACACGATTGATTAAAGCAGAAATTGACGCGGAACAGTAAACCAGGGCAGATATGCTACCTATGAGAATACGGTTCAGTAACACCAAAGAAACGAAACACTACCGGGACAGCAAGTACGAGTGTAGAGGTGTGCAGGAGGGGGGTAAAGCAAATAGACGAAAGCGGCAATGTTCCAACGAGACACCATCATGTTTGTAGTCATGAATTTGGTGGGTGTACTGTTATCCCTCCCGTGTCCTCCCCACTCGCCTCATTCATCGCATGGGTCGGCGGAGATCTCCTTGGGTCCAAGTTAGCGGATCGTGACGGGTTCAGCGACATTTGACCTTGGCCATCGCCTTCGTGTGTTAGAATGTCGACGCTTTCGGATACCCGGCTCGTAGGTTCGTCTACCGGCGGGTGTCTACAGTTCCCCACACCGAATAACCGAGAATGCAACTCTAATTCAATGTATTTTGGGGGACCGCCATAATTATCGTACGCAGGAAGCGCGTCCTTGTCGCCTAGTTCGCCATCAACATCGAGGTCTGTGCTGTTTCCGATTCCGCGCCCACTGGCATCGATATCTTGAGCATGAGTGCGTCTAATGCTATGCCCTAGATACGCAGCTGGGAATCCCGCCAAGTGTGGATTAGGATATGGAGGATACGGCCGTCGGGCATCAGGATTGACTGGGTGCAATCCTGTTGCCCGAGGAAAGCTAAGCAGACCGCGGTTTGGCGACGTAGTTGGGTAGTTACCATTCATATTGAAGAAAGACCTGTAAGGTTGATTTGTTCGCTTCAGGGCGGTTAATCTAAAGAAAGGCAATAAGGGAATAAGGACAGGCTCGATCGTTATTGGAGAGAGCGCCAGTTTACCTCCTTAGAATCATAGATGTCACGATGATAAGCGCAATTGCTAGGAATAGGTACTCCAATATTGACTATTCGAAATGTATACCAATTAGATACTTTGATGATTGATCATGGATTTCTCGCACCTTTGCCAATCCGCTTCTGTCGCCGTTCAACTGATCTGCTGGAAGCATACTGGGTCCGAAAGAAAAACCAGTGTTGGTGGGTGTCTGGCCCGATATTGTCGCCTGGGGTGCGCGAATGTCTAATGCATGCCGGATCTCCATATCTGCGCCGTCGAAATTGTTCTTTGCGAGTGTACGAGGAATCATTGTGACATAAATTTAGTGGAGAAGGTCTCCAGACTACACCAAGATTTTTGTGAACCGAGAGCAGCCTTCAGGGATATGACTGCCTCATGAGTGTCGAGGACAACATTCGGCATTCTGTGGAGGTAAAGTATGTACAGGATAGAATCGCGGAGCCTGGTATTTGGATTTGCTTGGCAGAGACACAGACACGTGACATTCCGAAAATCTTGTAGCCAGTTCAGTGACAGCAGCGAGCACCGCGACTCAACCACTTCGTACTTGCGGGATGCACCCAACCCAAATCATCTTGAAATCAGGTCGTTCAGCTTGGAAAGGCAAGTGGGATGGTGATATACTCCTTTCAAGTTCTTACAACTATATCCATAGGCCCTTACTTCGTCCCATTTCAAAACCTCCGTGAAGCTCTGACGAATCATGTTGCAATAAAGACCAAAGCTAGGTCTTGTACAATCTTGCCTAACTTCGTCGGGTATTTCATCTGAATGTATGATATATACAAAGGTGGCTTACCATCTCTTTAGAGTGAGATTCATGGTACATAATGGGAAGGAATACCTACCCGTACTCGTTACGCAGGATATGGTGGGACATAAACTAGGTGAATTTTCATTTACGAAGAAGAGGTTTACATACAAGTGCGTCATACTCTTTCTGTTCTTCTTCTATGAATGTTGCTGACTTCCTTTAGAGCAACAAAAAAGTAGATAACAGCTGTGATATTTGTTTTGCAATCCTCGGAGAAATGAGGCTCGCTTCGCAATCAACATCAGCTATGCACCTCATGGCATTTTGCCTTCCGTTAAGACGTCTGCAGTGCCTTTTTTCATTAAGGCAACGACCCACCTAGAATGGAGCCACGTTCTGTTCCTCGAATGTCTCAATTTCAAGGAACCCGTCTACCAACCCCCCATACACGGAGATGTCAACCGTTTTTCTGAAGCAGTCTTTCCGAAGAATATGCGTCGCGGCTCGACAGATTGGACAGAAGAACAAAGATGCCACCGAAAATTCCGCGTGGAGCCCTGTGATAAGCGCCTCTCTTGCATGCGTTCCCCTGCGTTCCCCCGGGATCTCCTTCTCTTCAGCCTCTTCTCTTCAGCCTCCAGAATTTCGTCGATGCCTCAATTATCTTTCCCCATTCGCTTCCTCTATATCCCAGATAATACGGCAGACGAGTAGTGCTGAAGTTTGCGCAGTAAGTGGAGCAGGGAGATAGTCGACATCACTGCGGACGTGCGAAATACTCCCAGCCACAAAATTTGCGTTAAAGTGCGCCTATCTGCATCCTTCTCTGGTTACGATCAAGGCCAAGGCTACTGGAGCGCAGCAGGTTGTGGGAGTGCGTCTGGGGTATGGATGTCGCTTTCAGAGCTTTAAACGTCGGCGTCAGATAATTACCTTCGAATCCATCCCCCCTTTTCAAACTCTTTTCGCGCAGTCAGTAAGCTTTTGATTGCCTATGTCACGATTTCATGTTTCATCGAGTCTGTGCATTAGACACCTTGACCCTCTCCGATTTCAGACAACTAGTAATGGCGCAGCACAGCATCACCGTCGCTCTGGTATCAGCGAATCCCTCCTGTTCCGTAGCGATGGCACACATTGACAAACCAGCCATGCGAACGTGGAGCAACGTCGTCCATGGTTGACGTTGATGAAAGGTGGTAAACGGGTGATTGGAGACGAGTAAGCCTCGAGTTTCAATTCGACATAGGCTGTTACTACGTTGCGACGCTATAGCCCACAAACGAGGAGACTGCAGCAACGCCTTGCGAGTTTCTTACATCGCCTCGATTTTCATTAATCTCCAACATATTCCGGCCCAAAGAAATGGGTTTTCGCCTCACCTGCAAGCGCTGGACCATAGCAAAACATATTATTCTTGACTGGCGCGTGTTGCTATCGGATTTTCTTGACTCGAGATTTTGACTATCGGAACATCATTTTCTTGTCTACCATCGAGACCTCAAGGCCTCATACCCCATCCATAACATCATCCGGCATCTCACGTTTCATCCCAGCCCCGACTCGCGAAGGAGATACCGACATCCTAGTTTATGTTCATCAGGCACTGCTGCACGCTGTTGAAGCGTCTATGCGTATAGCTGCACCGTAACTCTGGGCCTCTGGCTTTGACTCTATGTCCAATGGGATCCTATCCATTTGTAATTTCGGCTTGAGAACATTTCTAGCCGAAAAATTGTAACTGATGTCTTTTTTCACACTTCAAGTCAGTAAATGTGAGCAAATAGATGTTTATCTTCCGTTTCACAGGGAACTTAACAAGTAGTCGTTTTCACAGCTCCTTTTACCCCAATACTATTTGACCATGCGAAGTTTCAACGGGCATCGTCAAACCCGGGACTTCCGACTCGAATTATCACCAACGAAAATATTGACAGGTCAATCACAAGGGTGGCTGTGCATGCTTGTTATTCTGGAGTTTTGGTACGCCTCCCACAATCGCTGTCTGCCAACTCCCACCCCCATGGACTGGATAATTATATTGGTTTCGTTTGCTGTCCGTTCGCTTATCCTCGGAGTATTGGTTTTCCGCATGGGAATTAGACCTCCCTTATTACCGGCTCCTCGACAACTATGGCGAGCCCGATGCATATCTGATGATGACGTGTTCTTTAGGCTCTCAGCAACTGCTGTCCATCCTGGGACATCGAGCGCGACAGCTTCACGCTCTCGGACTCAAATCGAAACACGTCTACTTGTGCCGGAAAGCTATTCTTGTCTTACCCCTCCGTTCCTGTCCTACCGTGGAAATATAGGCATACCCGATCAACCGTCTTCGTCCCAGCATCACACACACTCGGTTTGTATGTTTCGATATACCTTTGCAAGTATAACGAGCTATTCCATACCTTCGTACCCTTCGCACACTCACTATGATCCATTGGGCTGGATCTATTTTTTTCGGGATTGACGTTATTTTTAGCTCTGCCTTTGCCATCGTACTGGTTTTCAAAATCTATGACTCTCATGTTACAGGGCCGTCATTAGAGGTCAAGTGTACGAGTATAAAAGACATCGTTTCAAAGGCCAAAGTCTTCAGGATCTTCGAGTCTTCTCCTCTTATCCACCGAACTCACTTAAACACCAATGGCTTTCGCTCGCCTTTCAGCTATCGTCGCTATTGCTCTCGGAGCATCCCAGCTCGTTAATGCTGGTCTCACAAAGCGCGTAACCTGCGCTACTGGGCAGACCACCGCGAACGCTGCCTGCTGTGGTCAGTACCACCTCAAACATCCATATATTATTTCTCTTTAAATTAAATTTTATTAGCTCTCTTTCCCGTCGTTGATCTCCTCCAGCAAAACCTTTTCGATGGTGGGGTATGCGGTGAAGAGGTACAGAAAAGTCTACTACAAAAATATTCTACTTCTCATATGTCCAACTTTTCAGGCTCACTCCGCTCTGCGTATCTCCTTCCATGATGCCATTGGTTTCTCCCTCCATGGTCCGTTTTTTTAAATTTCCTTTATCCATTCACGTTGCTTACACTTATTGTTTCAGGCGGAAAGGGAGGAGGAGCTGATGGTTCCATTTTGGCCTTCAACGAGACCGAGACCGCATTCCACGCCAACGGAGGGTGATTATTCTTGAATGTACCCCTCTTACATCATTTCTGAAAGGCACGTTATAGAATCGACGATATTACTGCCCGTCAGTTCCCGGTCTGGCAACAGACCAACCTGACCGCTGGTGACTTGTAAGCAGCGGATGAGACGCTAGCATGTCACATGTACTGATTTTCCTGGTTTCAGCCTCCACCTTGCTGCTGCCGTCGGCATTTCCAACTGCCCTGGCTCAGCCAGGCTCGAATTCTTGTTCGGTCGCCCCCCACCAGTCGCCGCCGCACCCGATCTGACCGTCCCAGAACCCACCGACAGCGTCACCAAAATCTTGGCAAGGTTCGCTGATGCTGGTTTCTCTCCTCCGGAGGTCGTTGCTCTCCTGGCGTCCCACTCCATCGCTGCCGCCGATGTTGTTGACCCGACTATCCCAGGAACTCCCTTCGACTCCACCCCCGGAACCTTGTAAGTGAAAACCTGTCCCTTGCAGAATTGATCTAACTAGGTAAACAGCGACAGCCAAGTGTTCCTAGAAGTCCTCCTCAAGGGAACCGCCTTCCCCGGTAACGGCTCTCAATCGGGTGAAGTGCTGTCTCCCCTCGCTGGTGAAATGCGTCTCCAGAGCGACTTCGCCATCTCCCAAGACTCCAGGACCGCCTGCTTGTGGCAATCCAACATCAGTGAGAAACACGCCACAAATTCGAACTCTCTTATCCTAACGTGATAACCAATAGACAACCAGGCTCGCATGACCGCTAACTTCAAGGCTGCCATGGCCAAGCTCCAAGTCCTCGGCCAGAACACTCGCAAGCTCGTCGACTGCTCCGATGTTGTCCCCGTCCCCGCGGCATTCGCCGGGCCCATCAAGTTCCCCGCCAGCTTCTCCAAGAGCAACGTCCAGATTGCTGTGAGTAACCTACCGCACAGAGTTTTCCGCTTCATTACTGATTGCTCTCCACAGTGCCACGACCAAGCCTTCCCCAGCATTGCCACTGTTGCTGGGCCTGCTCCCACCGTCGCCCCTGTTCCCGGCTCTTAAATATGGAGATTTTGAGCAGTATTTATTAAAATTTTCATTGCATAGATTCTCTCGTATGTCAAGGCTGTGCTTGATATCCTCTCTTCAATAATATTTGGAAATTTATTTTTCTCTGATATTTTTGTGCGATCTAAATCGAAGAACTATATCTGCAAGGAGGACAGAAGGACAAACAAGCACTGATTCCTCCGTAAAGAGTCTCAACTGTCGCGAACAGAGCTGATAGAACGTAAGGAGTCGTCGAGTATGTATATGACTTGACAGCCGCCGGCGCAACTACACAGCAGATTCTCCTTACCTCCGGGTCCGAACATGATGATCATATGGAAACAGCCGGCGACATGCGCGTCAAAGATGCTGGCACTGTGCGGACGCGTTCTCAATTCAAAGTTATTTTGCGTTATCGCTCATCGACATCTTCCCATCTGTCAAGTTTTAAGCTCGAGTCAACCCCTGGTATATATACTGTTATTATGATATATGATACTCAACATTTAAAATTACCATCCATCTTTCCTGCTTTACCTATTCTTGACACGATAAGAAAGCCATACAATTCGTAGTCGTTTGGTTCTTCTTTCTTTCTATCAGTCAATTTCTTGATATTTATTCTGATTACCCTGATATATCTGATCGTAGAAGCTCTATTTCGTCTCACTCACAACTACCATGAAGTGGGATCGGGTTTCCAGCTGTGACCACTTTTATATAACTTCATTCTTTAACATTTCCTGCAGTCTGGTACGTATACAAAAGCAATTCCAAATCACTGGCAGCGTGACTGTCTCCTTGACTACCTCCCACTACACTGCTGACAGAACCCAAGTCATCTGTGTCCGTTTGTTCCTCTTTCTGTACTCTCTTCGCCTCGAGGCCAGTCCCATGAACGATTAGTGTGGGACGCCTCTTGAGTCGTGCTTATTCTTATTGTGTTTTTCACCTGATGGGCTGTGCCTAAGTAGTAGTAGTTGCCTGTGGAACATCCTGTGATCTATTCGTTTGGAGACTTAGGGTTACGTTTGTAAACTTACACGCGCCTAATTGTCCAACCCCGACTCGGTACATCGGCCACTGCATAGAATGTCAGTGACAAGGCTACCCGGGCAGCTTATAACGCCTCTCATTCTATTTAATATTCCAAATCTCAAAGCACTATAGTCTATTCGCGGAAGTTCTGCGTTCCCTCCTTTCTTATCTCGGAGCATGCATGCCACTGGGCATGGCACGGTTCGATTAGCTGCGATAGCCAACGACAACGCAACCCAGGGTCTTGTATAAATAACAACATCTGATCTGTCTAACGCTCTTACGAGTTCCCGTTGATGACGGCCATCGACTGCTTTATTGCCAGCCCGTCCCTTTTGCACAAATCTTCAATCCACTCTAAAAACCCGGCATTTTGTCTTCTGTTTCATCACATTGCCCTGCGAGCGCTTGCGTCTGCGCTCGACCCCTTCTCAGCCAACACCATTGCAGCGACAAAACTTTCATACCAAAGCTGCGGATTCTTTCTGAGGCCGAATTGGTTAGTCGGGTTACACGGGTATTCTTGCATGGTCGATGATGCGAAGTCGAGATCGATGGAGGGATAGATTGGCTGGGTTTTTGTCATTTCCGAAACGATTAGCGCTGGCTGCCGCTCGTCTCTGGCCACAACCCAAGCGCCGACGAACGAGCTTAGTCTCTGGGTGGGAAGTCATTGCCATTGAATCACCTGAACCATATGCGCGTCCGGCTCAGCAGGTTACAAGTTCGAATGAGAATCCGACGATCGATAACACAGAACAACCACAGCCTGAGGAATCGACGGACGAGAGAAAGCGATACACTTTGACGGAAATTCCGTTTTCGTTCACAATACAATGCGCGGCTTCCGAGCTGCCAGAGGACATCGAACATATAATATTCGAGATGGCTGCGCGGGAGGATATGGCGGCTGCGTTGCACACGTTGGTGTTCGTCAACCATCGAGTCAGAAAATGGTGATTATGAACAATATCTTGCTTTACTTGTTTGAATATTTTCCCTGTACTTACCAGAGGTATTTTCAGGGTGGAATATGTCATATACGAGTCAGTGATTTTGCGGAATGCGAAACACGCTCGGCTCTTCCTCGATGGATTGGAGCGCAAACACCCAGATTTTGCAGCGGGCGCCGTGAAAATACTCGCGCTTCCTACGAGGGTATCTTACGACACCTCATGGAGGATACTCAAAGCTTGTAGGGACATACGGCATCTCTCGTGGCTCCCCACCAATCCTCTCGCCGTAGAGACTATAAATCTCATCGCCGATCTCCCTCTAATCTCTCTTCGAGCGCGATTAACATCGTTCTATAGCAATAATCCTGATTTTTCGGCTCCCCTCTTTGACCGTTTGACGACGCTGTTCGTGGCTGACCACCAGGATGTGTGGAAGACGTGGAAGTGGGATGGAGTCGAGGACCGGCCGAAGCTGAAGTGGATCGCGGTGAATCTGGATGGTAGGTTGGACACAGTTGCTGGCTGGGCGCCAGTGCACACGCTGGAGAAGATGGTGCTCAACCCGTATGGGCGCCCCTCCCGCGTACGGTTGTGTGTTTGCTACAGCTATAATCCGCGGGCGACAGGTGACAGGTGGATACACAGGAGTCGAGAGACGTTTTCAGAGGAAAGGATGGCGGTTTTGAGCCTTGATCATCGAATAGATGAGAGAGAGTGGGCAAAGAGAATTAACGGAGAGCGTCGAGATTTTGAGATTTCGGAAGAGTTGGTGAGAGAAAGGCAGACAGAGGACAGGAGGTTGAGATTTCAGCGTCAGTGCTTATTTTTATCTTTAGCAATATTTAAGCGCCCCCCATGCGCCCCCACTGATTATGTTCATTTGATAGTTTATCGGACTTCCGTGTTATTCTAATGGCAATTTATGTCGACGTCCTGATTGGAGCTGGACCGGGGAGAAAATCTTGGTGTATTACTAGTTTATTCCTGTTATCAGATGTTGATCCGACGGCGCTTCCGATAATTGCTCGCTAATTGTCGAGCTCTCACAGGACCCCGGAAAGTACACCAAAATGCCTGATCCCAAAACGCTGAAATTTCGCGATTTTTATCCAAACCGTTTTGGCCAATTTTTATCCGAATTTCGGACCATGCCTCCGCCAAACCCAATTTTTATCCAAATTTCGGATTAGGCATTAAAAAAACCGCTAGTTTTCCTTTTTTTGTGTTTCGCGCGCAGTGGGGCCTCTCTACGTCTATTAGCATCGTCGCGAAACAATTTGCAATGGCAAAATGTAGGTGATCCTTCAAAAATAAAAAAACCCGTCCAATCAGCCCGTTATTCCTCATCACAGTCTTCATCATCCAAGCCGGCTTGAGTGTTCCAACCCGACTTCTTGAATTTCTTGAATGCTTTAATCCTGTCAGATATTTTCTTTGGCTGAGCCTTGAGTCGCTTGAAAATGTCAAAAATGTCAAAAGGGTGTCAAGAAGGCTGCGGGAACATTGATGAACTTATGGGAACGTTGACGAAATTCTATGTAAGATTTAACATATGCAGTGATTTAACGGTATGTAGTGCTAATGGTTGTCACATATATGAGTATGGTTTGGTCAAGTGGTAAAATGTCGGTGGGTCATGTAATTAGGGTGTTCAATCCCCGGTCAAACCACCAATTTTTATCCGAACATGGGTCAGGAAAGCATGGTTTGAACCAATTTTTATCCGACTTTTCGGGGCTACCATTTCACGAAAAAATCTCAATATTTATCCGAGCAGCCATGAGGAATTTCAGCCAAAAATCTCAATTTTTATCCGAACCTTGCTTGGGGGATTTTGGTGTACTTTCCGGGGTCCTGCTCTCACTTCCTCGTCCGCCAACGCCGGGATGAATGTTGAACGTTGCAGCCTGATAAGCCCTGACTGGATTTCTGAGAGAAAGAAAGGGGCGGTTTCCTTAGAGACAAGCATGGGCCGGATAGATCCGAAGGATGTTGTAAACAAGGCCCATCCAAAGCCAAGTCTGCTCTCGTTTCAAACACCAGCTTGGTCATTTGCTCATTTGCTCGCCGCCGCCGTTCACGACGACGCTGACGCCCCTCAAACGACCCACTCAAGTCCCCAGATAACGACACCTGGCTTATACCTGGTCAAGGACCGCTTATTCTGCCTAACGATCGTTCGGTGTTACATCCGATACTGAGTTTGCATTGATCAGCGTCGCGCAATCCCCATACCACGAGAACAACTCGCTGTACATTTGACTTTGTAGAGCCATGGCTTACCACCAGGTTACTGCAGCGTCCCTTACCCCATCGCGCCCTGCCCCACAGGCGCCCCAGAGTCGCGGCATGGACGGCGCACCAGGCTACAGCACCAATGCCACTCTCGCAAGCGCGGGTTACAATTCGTCGTTCACTTTCACACCGGCTTCTCCTTCAGGATCGTCCTATGCATACCAATACTCTGGCATAGGTGGTTCTCCAAATCGTGGGCCGGACGACGCAATGAACTCTCAGGTTGTGCGACTGGGCGTGGTCAGCATGAAAGAGGACGGTTTTGGCAATTGGCTCTTCCAGCGAAAGTGGCTAGTACTCAAAGAGCAGATGTTGTCCATTCACAAAAGCGAGGTGAGTTTCTTACCATTTGCTGTTTCTGCCGACCAACTTTTGTTGTTTTCATTGTGCTGATTGGAATCTTACTCTACAGTCAGCACCCCAACAAAGCGTTATCTGGCTTCGTGATATCTCCAACATCGAGCGAATAGATATGAAGCCCTATTGCTTGCTGTTGGAGACTAAGGACCGTCGGTATTTCTTGTCGTTAAAGAACGACGAAGAACTCTATGGGTGGCTTGACGATGTATACTCGAGAAGTCCGCTTATGGGCGTTAGCAACCCAACCAACTTCGTGCACAAAGTCCATGTTGGCTTTGACCCTGTCTCTGGCGCATTCACGGTATGTTTTGCCGTCCATTTTATTTTTTTGTGCTCACTGTCCCCTGTGTAGGGTATGCCCGAGCAATGGAGCAAATTATTGACGAAATCTGCTATCACAAGAGAAGACTACGCCAAAGATCCGCAAGCAGTGCTGGATGTGCTCGAGTTTTACACGGATCATCAGAAACGAGAATTGGAGGATATGTCTCTCGGTAAGCTCTCCGCCGTTCCTTATGTATCGTGTTGCGTTGATCTCTGGTGTAAAGGTGCACCTGCTCGTTTTGGTGCTGGAACTGGGTTCGGCGGGGCCAATAAAATCGAAAATGGGAGGCCAAACCTTATGAAGCGTCAAGATACAGCGCCACCAGGCCTAGGAGGTGACAGTGACAATCTTCCCAGTGCCGCCGCTCGAGCAGCGGAACTTGTAAATGGTTCACACGTCGCCAGTGCCATTTCCACTGTGCAAGGACCTCGAGGTCCACTCCCTATACCTACGGCCTCTCGGGCGGCTCCTCCACGGCCCATCATCTCTGCTACGAGACCTGCTCCCCCCACTCCTGGCGGACCTTCTACATTGCCATCTGGGAAACCTGAACTTACCCCTCTCGCCGCCGATTTGCGAGCACGTACGAAAGCTCAAGGCCCTCCCACAAGCGCTACGATTCCGGCCAGAAATGAGTCTCTTCCGGATCAACAAACGAAGCAGCAGCAGGAACGCCAAGAGCAGCAATGGCAGCAAGAGCAAGCTCAGCGGCAACAAGAGGCGAGGACAGAGCAATGGCAACAGCAACAGTTGCAGGAGGAGAAGTGGCAGGCGCAACAAAACCAGCAACAACAGCAAGCTCAACAAAAGGCGCAGGTAGCACCTCGACCACTGATGGTGCCGTCGAAATCGTCCCCAGCGACGTCTACTCCTGCCACGAATCCTGCACCTGGTGCAGCTGGCTCCACTACTGGCCCGCCGCCTGTCTTGCCTCTTCAACCGGCGAAGAAGGTCCAGATTCAGGCGCAGGAGAAGCCTGTGAAAGTAGCTGCACCTGCGACGACTGGTGGTGGGGTGGCCGCGGCCGCTGCTGCTTTGGAGAAGCCCAAGGAGAAGGAAAAGAGGATCAGCACGATGACGGAGGTTCAGATCATGGAGAAGCTGAGGCAGGTGGTATCGGATGATGATCCTAAATTGCTTTATAGCAAGATCAAGAAAGTTGGACAGGGGTGAGCTTTTCAATCTATGTTTACTTCTTTTCATCTGCCGCCTTCGCCGCAGCCTTGGTTTCTTGCTTGGTTTTTTACGTCGAGTTTGGATTGATGCTGATCTGTGGTTCTTTTTTGTTCTCGCTTTTGTCTCGTGCTTCTATCGCGGATAGTGCATCCGGACACGTGTACGTCGCCAAAACGCTCGCGACTGGCAAGAAGGTCGCGATCAAGGAGATGGATCTCTCTCATCAGCCGCGGAAGGAACTCATCGTCAACGAGATCTTGGTGATGAAGGAATCGCAGCACCCGAATATCGTCAACTTCTTGGAATCGTACCTGGTGAAGAATAACGAGCTTTGGGTGGTTATGGAATATATGGAGGGTGGTGCCTTGACTGACATCATCGAGAACAATACGTTGGAGGAAGATCAAATCTCGAGCATATGCTTTGAGGTGATTTTTTTGTTCTTTCTTCATGGGATCGAGACGTGGATGCTAATTTGGAATCTGGCACCCCAAGACGTGCAAAGGGCTAGGTCACCTCCACAGTCAGCACATCATCCATCGTGATATCAAGTCCGATAATGTCCTCCTCGACGCACAAGGTCGTGTCAAGATTAGTACGTGTTCTCTTTGTCTTATCATATATGAGCTCTCAGCTAACCCTTCTCTTGCCAATTCTCAGCTGATTTCGGTTTCTGCGCCAAACTCACGGACCAAAAGTCCAAACGTGCCACCATGGTCGGTACTCCCTACTGGATGGCGCCCGAAGTCGTCAAGCAAAAGGAGTATGGCGCGAAAGTGGACATCTGGTCTCTTGGCATCATGGCCATCGAGATGATCGAAAACGAGCCCCCGTACCTGGATGAGGAGCCGCTGAAGGCGTTGTACCTCATTGCGACGAATGGAACGCCCACTTTGAAGAAGCCGGAGGCGCTGAGCAGGGAGCTGAAGGGCTTCTTGGCTGTGTGTCTCTGTGTGGATGTTGGGAGCCGAGCGACAGCGAACGAGCTGCTTGAGGTGTGTTTCTGCAGCTAATATTTTTCATCTTTGGTCGTCGTTGACGTTGCATTTTTCTTTAAGCATGAATTCCTGAAGAAGGCTTGCGCGTCATCAGGACTCGCTCCTTTGCTGCGATTCAAGACTGGGAAGCAAGGCTCATGAGTGCCTCTTCCGTCTTGTTTCGTCCTCTCGCGTCAATCCTTTGTGTCGTCGTCGCTCCTTATCCATGCCTACCTCGCGCGACCCCCTCCGCCCTCCTTCCTACCTGCTTTCGGCAGCGGGTCATGTCACTTACCCAGCCCTTTTGCTCACGTCTGCCTTTTGGAACATTTCGTCTCTGTAAGTTCTTTGGAACAAACCTAGTCCGTGATGATTTTCGTTATTGGCCGCCGCACTTACATTCCCGAATCTGCTTTATTCATCCTCATCCTCCTTTTCTAAATCCTTTCTCATGTCCTTGGGTGTCATTTTTACAATTGTGCTCCATTCCTTTTACACTTCTGCCACTCTTCCTCACATGTAACACATCGCCACACCTTCCAGTCAAACTTTCTCTTTCGGTTTGATATTTTCCATTTCCTACTTGTGTGACTTATATCTCTTGTTTGTCTGTTCTTCGAAAGCCAGTATTCACTTACTGTACTATTTCGATATCTGCCATTTGTTCGACTTACCCTCTTTTTCGGCATCATTTCGCTACCGATTCCGACTTTCATTTTTGCGTGGAAGATTACTGAGCACACAATGGGTCGTTGTACTATTTGGAAATTATGCAATGATACTGCTAGACCACAATGTCACTGACATGGGATATATTGATTTATCGTTATTTTGTAGTTTCGTACTGCTGAATGAAAAGAACTAATCACAGATCACTCGTCAGGAGTCTAGTATGTGTCTGGGTGTTGAAGTAGTCTCTGCGCGTGCGAGACAGTGTGAGTTGTCAAAAGGACGGTGAACGTAAATCTAAGTGCTTCCAACGTCCAATGTTGCTTTTGCTCATTCTACGGCTACAAACCGGCCCGTGCTCTTTGCCAGAGTGAATCACGAGCTTCAACCAGGCGCCAAACGAGCGCTAAATAAGAAAACGGCACGAATTCACCAAGCTTCACTGGCAGTCGAAGACTGTAATTCCTGTTTTCAATCGTTCGAAAAATATCTCTATTACTAGCCTGGACTTCACACTATTTATCTGTAATGCATCTCCTTATCACAAGATAACTTTGGAAGGTACTATCGACAAGGTATCGAAGTCGGCTCGAAATATGGCTCATTACTGCAAAGGGGTCGTGACTTCAGTAGAGACACGTTGAATAACCATGATCCTCCTGCCGTCAAAGTCGCCACGGATCGGCAAGGTGGTATTAGGAGGAGGAGGAATAGAAGGATCCTGCTGAATTCTGGATATATAGAGAAAGTTACAAATCTAGAAAAGCATGACCCATTGGACACTTACAGGAGGTTGTCAGAGGCGGTTTCGATGGTGAGGTGTGCATTAGGATTCCCGTATGTGCTGGTAGTTACGAAGAAAATTCCAACCCACCCGGCCTAGACACGATCAGTTCAGCGTTAAGTACTGTAATTCTCTTTCAAAAGCAGACAACACGTACCGTGACAGGGCTCTGCGGGTTTGTTGGAACCTCTACCGACGCATTGTAGGTCACATTGGCGCTAACTCTATTGGCGAGGTTCGCTTCGAGCGACTTTGTGAACGCGTCGCGTGTGATATTAGCACCATTGAGCTCGATGACGACATTCTTGGATATGAATGAATCGACGGCGGCCTCGAGGTCGGCGTTGGTGTTGGCGTTGACGAGGGCAGTAATATGCTGCTCAGTCCACTTAGTGAGACTAAGCAGCACAATATCACTGCTTCGCGAAGACAGACTTTGGCCCAAGGTGCCAAGCGCGGCCACGGACAAGACAACGAAGGACTGGAGAATGAAGGGGCGCATTGAAATTGTTGAAGGTTTGGAGTTTGAGGATGATTTAAACGAAAATGGGCTACGTGAGGTCTTTTGGACTCATTTTATTGAGGTATACACGTAATAGACCAGGGGGACTAACAGAAGTTCGAGTTTCATCTCGTAATGGAGCCGCGCACTCGTCAAGCGCTTCATTGCAACAGGCTTTAAAAAAATTGCGCAATATGACTGGTACACATCTCCGGCGCATCAAATGAGAAATACTGAAGAACGTTTGAAGGCGGCTCGACGATTCGATGAGTATCTACTGCTATTTTTGTAGTTCCATTAAATCCACCGTCTAACTTACCTATTAATAGTCATTTACCTCCATACTCTTGCTCCATGGTAGATTTTTACCAGGTCGTACTCTAACTTTGAGATCAACAAGAGAGCTCAAGCGCTAGAGATTAGTTGCCATTTGGAGTTCTTTTAGAAAATAAAAACATCCGTAGTGAGTGCTTTGACGATGGAATCTATTGAATTGCTGTAGATTCGCGGGAGCGTCCAAGGAGCGTCCATCACCTTGACGTTGGAGGGAGAGTTCCAGCTAGTCGGTGCCCGGCAGTTTTGTCACTGTCGACGTCGATGTGGGAGCGCATCAAACAACCGGGTTTAAAGGTGGGGCGGTATGTCAATTTCAACCGCCGAAAGTGCGGAGAGACGCTTGACCAGTGAAAGTCCTTATGAAACGTTTGCAGAAAGCTGGGGAGAGAACAAGAGTGTGCCTAAAAGATGATTCAGCCAGTCACTGAGTTTTATCGGACTCAGGTCCTGTGGCCCGAGATCATTCTTCCGGGTCTCTAGGCGCTCAGAGATCCCGGACACCGGAAAGAGCGGAGGTTTGGGTGCACGATGGGCACTTGTTGACTCGAATAAATAGCCTGATTTGACCACTACTCAGCATGGGCGTTGAGAAGGCCAATTTACAAATCAATTCCGGGTCAATGCTAGAACAAGTAGAAAATTTCAATAAATATTTAAGCTACAATGAAGACTGGAGAGAACAAGACGAAACAGTATACAGTGGTAATGTCCAATGTCCGACATCTCTCATCGCTCCCCCAACGCTATGAAGTACAATAACAGACGGAATTATACAATAAGATAAAATGGATCAACAATAAGAAATTCAATGTCCGGTCTTTCTTCATCTCCATCTCGACCACCATACACCAACACAAGTGCACAATAGGACCTCTAGTACACGACGTTCCACAGAAGGTCGACACCGATGCCTACACCGAACATGCCAAAGAACAGAAGACGCGTCCGCTTGGGTTTTTTAACGACCCGCTCCAGTAGCGCGTCGTCTGCGGAGTCACGATCGTCGCGTTTGCGCTTCAAGCCGTTGCCTTCAGAGGTGGGTATATTTGAGCCAAATGTTGAGCCAAATACATGCGAGCGAGGGCTTGTCTGATATTGCGGTCGGTCGATTTCCCGAGCAAGCTGCGCAAATCGCAACAAGGGAGTTGCGAGAGAAGGCCGTTTCAATTTTTTCACGGGTCTGTTTGACCTCGACGAGATGGTCTGGGTGGGGACAGCTTGGGGTTGAGGCAGGAGCTTCCGAAGCGGTGGCCAACATTCAGCATCGAGTTCGATGCCGAAGGTGGTGAGTAAAATGCTGCCGTTGCCGGAAGGAGGATCAGAGGCGGGCGCTAGATGATTGTAGATTTTCGGAGTCAAAAATGGCTGAGTGCTGGTGGCCCTTTGATTTTGTGGTACAATGACTTGACTGAAGTAAAGGATCGTCGCGAACGGAATCTCGCACTCTTCAAGAATGGGCATTTGGACTTCGTCTGCCTTCTCGTAGAAGACCTGCACCTTATTTCCATGGTAGCAGATCTTAAGGTCTTCTGGATTCGGTGTTTTCCATCCTTTGTAGAGGGCAACGTTGCTCTCATCCCTATTGCATAATCAAGATATGTCGCTGCGTATCCAAAAATCGGCAAGAAAACTTACTCGTAGTTTATAGTGTGAAGCAATCTTCTCAAAACATAGCGAGCCCTGTGAACTAGCATCCTGTTTTCGGACAGTCGTTCATGAAGATCGGCGGGAAGCGGAGTGCCGCTCATACGACCAGACTCGATCTTCAGGATGTGGGTCTCGAAAACAGTGTCCATTATCGATGTCAAGCACTGGTGAAGTCAGAGGTTTGAATGGTGGCTTCGCAGATTCGGGAGGAAGGGAAAGGCTGGGAAACAATTATCGATGCAAAGCGACCTTTTATCCTTGCGGTTGCACAGCAATCTCATCGCGCTTTACACGCTTTGATTCTAGTCTCTCGAGTGGCGTTGCAAAGCGTTTACTACAATAGGGCTATTGCGCAGTGCTTGCTTGATTTTGTATCACATGGAACGCATGTGTACCTCGAATCGCCCGCCTCCATAAAGGCGGACCTTCCAGATCCGACTCGCCTCATGGCAACGAATGTCGTCGGCAACAACACTAGGAGAGTTCCAGTTCCATTCCATAGATAAAGATCAGAGGGAGCCGTCCCAAAAAAGTTTGTTTGACCATAATTGAAAGTGTGTGGGGGTAGTGGCGGGCGCCACGAATTTGTAAGAGCGATGCACGAACATTACTCCTCCTGTATAATCAGGAGAAAGAAGCCACAAGCCTGGAGCCTTCTAGTATAGGACATTGAGGATGGTCCCGGAAGGCACAGATAATAGCAAGATAATAGACTGTTTTGGCTATTGTGCGCTTGCCAACAACCGGGCCCTATAACAGATGTTCAAACTCCGAAGACAACATAAGCATAAGTTAAAGTTTCAAAAACTTGCCATTTTATTTTAATTTTATTATATTTACTGGTTCCTTGTCAAGAGAGTCAATCGGCGCTGAGGAATGTCAATAGAATACGGAATCGCGTGCATCGAATCATCTGTAGAAGAAAGCCGGTAGTTGATCCAGACACACACCGTAGTACTCCCAATCATTTGCAATACTTGAACGACGAGATTCTTTCTACCACTCTCAGGATATAGTGACTAGTTTGAGAGCCTGAGATTGAGAAATTAGTATACAGTCTATAACAGTCGAGGTAAGGTGCCAACCTCAGTCATCACGTTGACGTCTAATCACAAGCGTCGCAGATGAGGAATCTGTCTCGCGTATTCGGATGCTCAGTGAGAGGCCGTGAACGAAGACAGACTTGGTGGACGTATTCGCGATCCTTTCCGATGCCGGTTCAATACAAGACCGAGTGTATTTGCCTGGCTGTATAGCGCTAAGTAACCCAAGACATTATTGACCGATGCTGCCGAGTGGACGTTTCCAGAACAAAAGTAGGAAGAAGCTTTACACCTGGAAGAGCTGAAGAGCGGCCTACAGGCTACGCTAAAGTAAAACTGTCGAGCTGGTCCTGTGTCTACCAGAAATGATCCATGACAAAGTCAGAACCAAGGGACACACCGGACCTCAGGTTGGGCCGGAAGTTGCACATAATACAAGTTCTTCAACGGTTAACGACCGCCATTGTGAGCAACATAAAACAGCCGTGAAATAACGCAAAGAGAGACCGCCGCAGAGTTTCGAACTTGAAGAGAATGTTGGATGTGAAAAGCCAAGAACTTCGTTTTGACGATTTCGTTAGTGCAGTAACTTATGTAATGCTTATCGGGCTTCGCCGCGTGCACAATTCAGCGGAAAATCTGTTAATAAGGTTGCTAGCTCCAGCTTAAGTGAGGGTATGTTAAGACGAAATGTTAAAATTTGAATGCTGGGCAGACAGCAACGGGGTCAAGCTTCGAACTGATTATCCATAGTATTATAATGTCGGATGGAAGTATATAGCGAATTAAACTAACAGAACACCCTCCTGGCAAGAAAATCACGACGAGGTTGAACGTCCCGACTCTCCTCAGAATAACTACTACTGCTAAACGGGGTTGGCGGTGCCCAAAGCCTGTGCCACACCTGCATCGCCCACGCCCGCCTCTATCCTCCTCTGTATCGTGTCCAAAATCTTCAGGGTATATTCAATCTTCGGCCACACAGTCGTATACAGCTCCCTGTTCTTATTCTCCACGACCGCCTCCACATCGCCTCTTACCTCCTCGACCAGTGGGCGGATGCTCGTTCGCAGCGCGTCTATAAGAGGTTCTTCGAGCGATTGCAGGAGGTAGGACGGCGATGGAAGTTTTGGCGACAACGGAGGGGATGGCGGACGCGTGGTGTAGGCTTTCAGAGCGGTCTTGAGGGTGTCTAGGGTATTGGAGCTGGATTGTTGGGCAGCGGTGTAAGCCTGCAGGCGTTGTTCGATCTAGCGGAGACGTAAGTCGCCCATGATCAGAAGTCGGGGTATACGGCGGAAGGAAACGCACCTGTAACACCCTCTCGAAGCTCTCCTGTCTGCTTTGCCTCTCTGCAACGACTTCTTGCTCCAGCCTATCCACGTTTAAAAGCATATCCCCAATCTCCGTCGCCAGCTCGCCAATCTCGCTGCCCGTACTCGATATCTTCTGCTGCATCTCCGCGATCTTCGCCTGGGTCGCAGCTTCGTCCGCCTCCCTCTTCCTATCCCGTGCACTCCGCTCCTGGGCATGCGAGTGTTGAATCTCCTCGATCTTGCTCTCAAGAAGATACTTGAAATTGTGCTGTCTTTCGCTCTCGGACTGAACGAAATCGTTCCGCAGCGTCGACAGCGTATGCTCATAGCGAGCGAGTTTTTCAAGGTATTCCTCCAGCTCGCTCTGCGTCGGCGTTGCGTCTTTGCGCTCCTGTGCTCGCCCCATGGTCGGACCATCAAGCAACTCGGACACTCGCCGCCGTTTCCGGGTGGGAAGTGGTATTTTGCCGCTCGTGGTGCTCCCAATTGGCTGGTCAACATCCATTGCCGAACCAGCAACACCGGCACCACCTTCCTCCTCTTCCTCGTCCGAAGAGTCGCCAGGCAGGAAAAGCGCCGGAGGCGGCTTGTACGTCCTAATATCGCCCAACATCTCCTTCATCTGCTCCACCGTCGTGTTGAGCTCGCTGACGAACTTGACGATCTCGCCATACTTTTCTCTGTCCTCTGGTGCGGTCTGTTGTGGTGCGACGGGCCATGAGGCGGCTTTGAGCAGCAGTTCCTGCGATTGCTTGTAGGACTGCCTCGCTTCGTCGCATCGGGAGGCAAGCGCGGCTAGTTGCGTGTTGAGTCGTGCCTTGGCATCCTCGTTGAGAGACGCATATATTCGGCTCTCCGTGACTTTCAGAGCTATCTCATACTCTTCATCGAGGACAGCAATACGTTCGCGGGCCTGAGCACAATCGGAAAAGATCCTGGAATTCGCAGAGATGGAAAAGAAGGAAAGAAGGTGGATTAACGAACTTGTTTCATGCTGGAAGTGAAAAGAAAAGGGAAGAAAAATGATGCTCACTTTATCCTTTGTTCCCACATCGCCACTTTCTCCTCTGCACTTGGCTCAGGCGCTGACGATTTTTCCGTTTCGAGTTTCAAAGATTTCGGAAATTCAGGCAATGGGTAAGGGGGCTGCATCGGTGCTGGGGCCTCTGGAGGCGGCGGTGGCGGAGCACTGTCAGGAGGGGGTGGGATCTGGACGCGCTAATTAGATACGTATTATCGGAGAACACGTGGATGTACTAGGATGAATGAATGAATGGCGACTAACATTGGTCGTTGTTTTGCTTGAATAATTGGTCCTGGGTTGTGTTGGAGGTATAGTGAGCGAAGAAAATGCTCCAGTCGGACGAGAAATTGACATATTCGCAAATATTTCTGTTGCGCCTGTGGCAGTCGTGGGTGGAGTTGGAAGTGGTCCTGTAAGGCCTACGGTGGTCAAAGAAGCACTTTCGAGGGACACTGAGGACTGTGCATTTGTGGTGGTGGTGGTGTTCATTGCTGATGCAGAAGGTGGTTGCGGTTGAGCCGCTATGTTTGGGTTCGTGTGGTTGTCGGTTACAGCATTGTCGAAACTCATTCTTCTCGACTTCCACTCCGCACCTGTACTCGCCGCGAAGCTATCCTTTCTTGGTGTCCGCGGTTCTCCACTAGGCGACCTCGACTCCCGCGATGCTCGAGATGAAGATCTCGACAACCGCCGACCCTCGAAAGACTGGCGTCGAGAGTCGTCGCGCTCAAAATCACGATCGTCACGGTACGATCGTCGACCAGAGGAGGCTACTGGACTTCGTTCGTCGTTCCAGCTGTCCTGCCTTGCAGAGTCTCGATCTCTATATTTGTTGCGATTAGTGGGATGACGGGGTAAAGTCGCTGTCTCCCAAGCGTCTTCGGATGGATGCACAAATGAGCAAGTTACAGCACGCCTGCACCCGCCATTTATCGGACGGCCGTCATAGTCGAAATGCTAAACGTGAAAGGAATGGTTAAGGTCATAAAGGAAGACGATGCCCACGACACATGGCGTAAATCATGGTTAGGGTTATTCACGTTCCAAAGTTAAATTCAACGTACGAAACATCGTATCTTGTGCTTGAACATAGTTAAACCAAGTTTTAGTAAATACCGCTGTCGGCAGATCTGAACTTGGACGGGATGCGAGAGAAGAAAAGAAAAGAATTTTTTGAGGATTGTGAGAATAGGCAGCGGAGTACTAGCTGTGAAACGACAGAAATACTTCCGTCCGCCAAGTTATATATAACCTCCAATTCACGATCTCCACGTTTCTTTTGTCACCCAACCTCGATCAGTGGTCAATTGAACGCTGAGCGCTGAGCGCTGAGCCACTGCTGATCCCTTTTACTTTACAAGTCTTGGCCAGTTGGATCTACCCAGTGTGCAGTTTATGTGCAACCATGGTACGTGTTCCCATCTTATCTCAATGCTCCATAAGCCGACTTGTCATTACTCTTCTGACCGGATGCATCGCCGAGAACGAGACAGAATGTCTGGCATGTGTGCGCGGCGAACATGTTGTCATTCGTGAGATCCGGCAGACCAACGAGAAGTTGGCGGACCAGCACGACGTTTTCCTGTCGGAGTCCAGGAGAGGCTTCGAGGCGATCGCGGCGTCTGCGTACGGGAGGGGTATGTTGAATGGGCCGCGGTTGGAGGAGGGGGTGTAGACCTTGATTATGGATCGTAATGATCAGTATACTATACCGTACGTTTTTCTTTACCTCCTTGGCTTGCTCATCCATCTGTTTTTTTTTATGCAAATTGCTTTGGATTGTTGGAGCAAGGGCCCTGCGTTCTCGTAACTCGGTTCATTATTGTTATTATTGGCTGCGGGTTATGTGGTGTATCGTGCAATGTGGACTCTACGCGAGGTTCCTCTTTCGAGGTCAGCTCTTGCACCTACTTCAGTCGAGCCGCTGTTTCCAACCGATGTGACTTGGTCAACTCTTGGTCCTCATATAAAAAATGGAACGAGTCAGAAATAACTGCAGAACGAGAAAAATTAGGCACATTCTGAATCTCGCTTCTACTCTCTTTGACCCTCTCAATCAACCACTCCTTCACAAGCCCAACACTCGGCACCCCATTCCTACTCAACGCCTAAATAACGCCCAACGGAGGCATCAACTCCTCCTCATCGATATACTCCAATATCCCCTTCACATCCTCCAGATGCCTCGCCAGCAGCTCCGGCGTCGACGTCAAGAACCTCAGCACAAGCGGATATAAGTGCGGGTGATCGTGCCATAGTGCATTAGCTGCTCGACGACCTTATGCGACGCCCCTGGGTTATTTCCTTGCTGTCTTTGTTCGTTCAGAGTCGCAAGACGTCCTCATGTATGCCCATCTTCTCCCACTGCAGAGCAGCATGAGACCGTCGGTGAAGCCTTACGACGAGCATAGGATTAGAGCATGTATGGAATCGTAGGAATGGTAAACACCGCATTCCCTTCTCCCGCATGACTTTCTCAAGGGTATTCCACACAATGACCTGATCCAGCTTATCCACCAGCCCCTCGTCCTCTTCCAAAAAAGCCAACGATTTCTATCGTCTGAAGGAAGAGGACATCTCCACCCTTACTGTGTACGAGAAACGGCACGGAATGTCTCATCTCTCAGCCTCCGACATAATATTAATGCTAAGGGACTTTATTTCTAGATTCGTCCAGCCGAAGGGCACCGAATTCACAGGGCTTATCGAGATGCACCTGTATTTTGAGCGTGATGTTGAACGTGAATAGTCTCGGCCTCCCATCCTCTTCCGAAACTAGAACGTGAAGCTTGGAAGGTGCATGCAAGGGGGTTCTGGAACCAGAATGCCGGACCGGGGGTCGGTTAGTTAGTCCGGCCGTAGGCCGCCCAAAAAATTTTTAGACCCCTCTACAAGTGCCCTGAAATTTGCGATTTTGGGTGATGCAAAGGTGTTTTATCACTCTCTACACTGATAATCTCATTAAAATAGGCTGTTAGTGCATGTAGAATGAGAATAGAACAAACAATCATTAGTTTGTGGCAGTTACCAGATGACTAAGCTGGTCCATCTGTGGCTGAATGCTCGCGATTTCCGTAAACTGCAAGTGTTCAGACCTTTTACCAAACACGATGGGTTTATTTCAAAGTCAAAAAATCAGATTTCATTACAATATTGTACTAATACATCTGTAGTGTCATTTAGAATGTATCAACCTTGAGAAAATCCCTCAGAAATGGGTTTGCGAGACGTGCAAGGGATCTTCAGGTGGGAAAGCACATGCGCTGGTGATGTCATATTACCATATCGGGACGTGTGCCTGATTACGTAGTTAGTTAGTCCAGCGAAAATGGGCGAAAAAAATAATTCGACCCTAGGTATTTTTTTTTGGTTCGCGAACCCCCTTGGGTGCATGGAGGTTATGACAATTTTGTCGAATAGTGAGCATCCATTTCTCATCCCTAGGTCTCACGTTTCGCCAACATATTTCTGTCTTTCTAGCCTATATTGTCTGTTAGTTTGCTGGGGAAAGCGTAAACCCAAACCTGGCAAACGACGCTGCCCATTTCTGGTGTCGCACCGGCATAAGGCTCCCGTGGCAGCTACACGTGCCGCTGAACTGAGCGTTCCCGCTAACTTGACCAAGCGCGAATCAGAATCGGCTAAACCAGTTTAGATTAAACACGCCTTCCTTTCCATTTTCTGTTCTCGTGTATTCTTTTCCGATGGATATCATCTTCAATTGTGCCAGGGCGGCACCGTCATGGGTTAGATATCATGGCTGGAAATTGTACCGTACTACCGTCTCCCGAATAAAACGTTTGCAAATAAGTCTCCAGTACACCCTGGCTTTGAGTGTTGGTACTAAGTATGTCCTTCTGCATACTGTACGACGATCTATGCGTGTATTTCTGCGTGATGCACAAGATGTTCGAAATGGAAATTCGGACTGTCGGGTTCGAGTATTGCTGACAGAAATCCCAAGGGCTCCCAGGGGCAAATTCCAAGACGTCCGCTTCCCTCAAACTTTGCTCAAACGCAACATATGACTGATTTACGGTAGCTTGTTCCGAGCCTGCTTCTTCTTCCGATGCTTCTTCGCTGCGTAAACACGGGAAATTTGGTCGACTTTGGAGCTCCGTTGAACCTTCGAAGAAGGCGCTCGGGTCGGGCTGACGAAAACGCTTACTACTATGTAGGACCGTGACATTCGCGATTCGCCACTCAACAACGACTCAGCCATTGCTCTCGCGAATTTGGGATCAGATGCATTCGGCTTCGCCCCACAAGCCCGCAATTTTTTTTTGTAATTTTTTTTTAACCTCCAAGGCCTGCATCTCAACTGGCTGTTATCTTCAACGACCTCTGAGAGCAACCAATCGCTTTTTTTTGTAATATAATGCGACCGGAGCACGTGGGCTTGCTTGAAACCTAGATTTAAAATTACGGTCCCTCAGGAACACGAACCCAATTTAGCGGTACCACCCTTTTTTGATAACCGCGCATCGGTTAGAAGGCCCGCTTCAAGCTACAACCTATCTGTACCTTCTGTCAACAGTAGGGAGTAGAGCAACGACCCATTCTCAAGTCTAGGCTTTCAATGACTATTATGACATAGAAGTCTTACTAGAATATATTGTCCGTTTTCTTCGTCGATCTTCTACTAACCAACTACTGACCTTCACGCGGCCTTCGTGCTGCGAACCACCAGAATTCTTCATCGGTGCAACATCGGTGGAAGTATATGGTACAACCTTCAGCAATGGGTTTCTATTTAATTTTGGAAACTCCCACAAGCTCCCAGCTCCCCAAATGTTCACCGCCAAATCACTGGCACAGTTTCAATTTTCTCAATGAATGATGAAACCAACCTGTCATCTTTTTTCGCAGAGAACAGCGTCGTTGGCGCAGAAAGAGACGATTCTCTCTGAAATAATATCTACATCTCTAATGACGTCGACCATGGTGCACGATCCATACCAATCAGTATCTTAATTTTAACTCGATCTTTCTTTAGCGCCCGTTATCATCCCGGCCCGCCGGTCTGGACGGACCGAGCTCGCTCGGTAACACAAAAGCGCCGGAGACAAATATCAAACCTCAAGCAAATCTTCTGTTTAACTTCTCATATCTTCGAATTGAAGCTGAATTGACTCAGCCCTCAAGTTCAACGTTTTAACTATTAAACGAAGGCAAGGTCGAAAGCAAGCAACCGTGGAACCGTTGTGTTTGTTAGAAATATCAGCGTCGCATTGGGTAGCAATAAGTAGTATGACGCAGTACCGAGTGATCGCCCTTTGCCAGTGCGTGTGTCGGACGAGCACGATGCACGGCAGCTTTAAATGACGTCGAGCGCCTAGGGGTGACTCTAGATGAGGTCAACTGAACACAATCCAGATTCATGCCTGACGGAATGTCATGAGTAATATAGGCTTAGCTATGTGTTCCATTCTTGATCTCTGCTGCTATATCCTATGACTGCCCGAAATCGAGGAGTTAGCACTTGTAATATTCTGTCTACGCCAAGAATGGATTGGCATGTGTGAGCCCAAAGTTATCCGAGCGTTGCTCCAGTAAGTGATTTGAATTCGTGCCAAGCGTAAGCCTCAGCCAGGATCTGCGTACTCTAATACACCGCAAGGCACGGTCAATTCATCCAGCTTCATTAAGGCGGTTTCATTGTCGGGATTCCCGCTCGAGGATTAGCGACGTTATAGGGATTGAATACATACTTGATCATGATCGACTCTGAACCGGCAACTCTGCTCCCGGTCATCCCGCCATCAGTCGCTGTCCCCACTTCAGGCTTTAGATTTGTACATCTTTTACTACGGTCCAACAACAACGAGTAAAAGCTATTGCCGGACAAGGTTTTCTAGCTTAATGGGGCGCAGCCGAGATGTGTTCATCGACACTTCACGTCAGACTTGCCGTAATGAACCTCCTCAGAAAGGCTATTTTTAACCTGGGTTAACGATCTACAGCCTTTCGAGAGTGATTTTCGAAACCTATCTGCAGAAACTATTGGGGATGTCTTTCAGGCAGCAGCAGAGTTCCGACTGCTGCTATCTTATTCTAAGTCTTGGCACGCCGATTGTCGAAACTCTCAAAAGGATGGCCGTCTTTCGCTTGATCTTTGGATCATCCTCCTTCTTTGGCCGAGTTTTTACTCTGCTTTTTTTACCACCTTTATAATGGCTGTTCTTTACGAGAAGGGCTCTGCGGACGATGTCGTGACCACTACAGTCGCGTCCTCATCCATACACAAGTCCGATTTGGAGGTGTCGCACCTAGAGACCTCCAGTTTCGATAGTGTGGACGATGCCGACATTAAGGCTGCGGTACGCAAGATGGACTGGACGATTTTGCCCATTATGACCATGTTCTACTTGTTATCGTTCTTGGTAGGGCTCCTGATTTCGTTCACCTATGATATTTACTCACCTGCTTGATTTACTGCTTGTTAGGATCGCTCGAATATTGGTAAGTTTTCGGATCTTACATTAAATACATGCACTCACGAAACGTCATAGGTAATGCTAGAATCGCCGGACTACAGAAAGGCCTACGTATGACAGATATTCAGTACGAGATCGCTGTTACTATCACCTATGTGTATGCATGCTTTCTTTTCTCTCGCCGCTCGGCAAGAAATTGACATTTCTTCAGGCCTTACATCCTTGCGGAACTCCCATCGAATCTCTTGCTCCGCAAGATTGGTCCCAATATACTCATGCCAACGATCCTTACCATTTGGGGTATTATCGTTACGATGCAAGGCTTTGTGAAATCATATCACGGGCTTATCGTTGCCCGAGCGTTCCTTGGACTTGTGGAGGGCCCAATGTTCCCTGGCATCGTGCTGTACCTCTCTGGTTTCTACACACGCGCGGAACTTTCCCTGCGGTACGCGCTTGACCCCATGCCGCGATTTCGGTAACTAATATTTTGTTTAAAGGATCGCTTTCTTCTTTTCTGCCGCGTCGGTGCGTTGATAGATCACGAATGTCGTTCCGTATAACTCACACTCTGATTGCCAGCTTTCGGGCGCTTTTTCAGGCCTTCTCGCAGCAGCGATTGCGAACATGCACGGTGTTGGAGGCAAGCCAGCCTGGGCCTGGATTTTCATTCTGGTTGGTCTTCCTTCTAATTTACATGCAGTTTAGAGCCAATTGTTGTAATAATTCCCATAGGAAGGCCTCTTCAGTGTACTTGTGGGCATTTCCGCCTTCTTCCTCGTCCCTGCAACGCCCAGGCAATCCAGGTTTCTCTCCGATTCCCAAAAAGAGTGCGATATTCTTTTCCCTGTGGCCTCTGAGATCCATGTTAACACCCTCGAAATGTAGGATGATCATGCGACGCCTGGAGAAAGACCGTCCATTTGTTAACCCCCTCGACCAGTTCTCCTTCAAGCAGGTTTGGGCTTCGATCACCTCCCCGCACGTTGTGATCATGTTCTTGCTGTACTTCATTGGCGGTACAAACCTTTATGGTCTTGCGCTCTTCCTGCCGTCCATTGTCAACGAGCTGGGATTCAGTCCGAATAAATCGCAACTGCTCAGCGTTGGTCCGTATGCTGTCGGATTTTTCGGTGCGTCTAGCTTCGCGCTCCATATATTAAATTTGTGTCTGACATCCGGGCATTCTGAAGTTACATTGCTCCTGGCGTACGTTTCTGACAAGTACAAGACCCGATTCGTGCCTCTCGTTGTGGTTTGCACACTTGCTGTTGCGGGATACGCAATGTTCTTTGGTGAGCCTGAGTTTGCATCAAAGGACATGGGGTCTGTACTTACAAATTTAAATGGGAAAGTGGCGGAGAGCAAGCATATGGCCTATGGGGCTCTATATCTGATGGTTCCAGGGGTATATGCGAGGACGCCCGTCATTTCTGCCTGGATTTCTAATAACTCCGAACCTTATTATCGGAGAGCGACTAGCATTGCGATGGGCTTCGTCGCCTCAAATGCGGTATGTTTTCTCTCACAGATAAACTTGACATCGCAGCGGAATTCATACCAACCCATTTTTTTTTCAGGGCGGTATCTTGAGCACTTGGCGCTATCCATCCAAGGAAGGACCCAGGTTCCGAAAGACGACGATTATGAACCTTGTCTTGTGAGTTGAAGTTGACTCCAACCAACATCGAGTAATTTGACTAATTTATTGACTTTCATCTAAAGCTCCCTCGTGTCAATCCTTCTAGCAATCTTAAATGCGCTAGTACTCAACTATCTGAGCAAGCGGAAGCAACGTTCTCGGAAGCAGATTTTGGCACCCTATGCCACCGAGGAGGAACCGGAGGGCGGTGTACGTGCATGGGTTGAATTGGGCGATCGTCACCCAGACTTCCACTATGTAATCTGATGGCTTCTAAGGCCTCGAGCTCTTTGGATATATCAAGTATAACTTTGTACAGAAAATCTTTAATAGTTAGGTTCCATCAATGAATTTTACGACCATTCTGAGAATGTACGGTGCTCGAATACAAGTCCGCTTGGCCACATATGGCGACATTGATAACGAAAACTCGAGATGCCTCTAGGATGGGTGAAAATGAAGAGGGACTAGACTGCTGTCGAAAGTTAACAACTAGCTTAGCATCTGGAAGCATACAAGTAAGCGCCCGTCCGGTACCTCGTCCAATTCACAATTGTGACCCGTCCACCGAGGCGATCACAAGTGCTTATTCAAGTATTCCTGGTGGCCTCATCGCGTCAGATACTATACGTATTGGCAAACCCAGGCGACATATCTATGTAGTACGGGGAGCAAATATGAATTTGCGGCGAAAGGGGATCAAGGGGTTGACAAAAGCGAGGTCAAATGACCGCGTTCCAGCGTGAATTTCAACAATGATTCATCAACAACTAGCTTAGCATCTGGAAGCACACAAGTAAGCGCCCGTCCGGTACCCCGTCCAATTCACAATTTTGACCCGTCCACCGAGGCGATCACAAATGCTCATTCAAGTATTCCTGGTGGCCTCATCGTGTCAGATGCTATACGTATTGGCAAACCCAGGCGACATACCTATGTAGTACGGGGAGCAAATATGAATTTGCTGCCAAGGGGGATCAAGGTCTGCAAAAGCGAGGGTAACCGTCAAATGACCGCGTTTCAGCGTGAACTTCAGCAATGATTCGTCTTAGTTCCCTCTAGGATCTAACGAGCTCAGAGTGGCCCATCCGCACAATACCGCTTGGGGGTTCATCGGGAGCGGAGTGATAGTAGTTACCGATGGTATAGACTTGTGTGGCGGCGGTGCCGATAGACCGACGTCTACCGATCAAGCCTATAGAGTGTCGGGCGCCAGGTAAATTGATTTGATGGTCTACGGAAGAGCCGCGGTGCAATATGACGGACGCACGGAAAGAGGCTCAGAGTCGGACTGAGTGCTCGCGTTTGTCGTGATTGGCTTTCCAAGATGGCTGGATTCGTCGTCTTGTGCGAAGGCGCCTTAACGCCTTCTTAACAATCATCTAATCGTTTGATGAAAAGCTTATCCCCAACATTGATGAAATCGAATGGATCAATGACAATCTGAATCATGTCACCGTTGGTATCCATCTGGTAGGTATCTCCACTTCTACACACAGTGGACCGCAACGCAACGCAAGGCTGGCGTAACTTGGGTGGTCGGAATATGGACATCGAATAACAGGAAGTTGAAGCGCCTCAGAACGATCAATATGTAGCGGCAGCTTGTTTCACACCGCTATTGCAATGGAAGTGTTGATTCTTGTCGGCGGTCATAGGGCGGCGTCCAGAACACGAGAAATTACAGCAAGACGAACAAGCTTAAGGGCAGGTGACTGAAGGATTCAATCGTCGTGAACGGGGTGATGATTGATTTTAAAGAGAGTAAGGAAGGGGAACCGTGCATACCGACGATCTGGTTGTCGTTCGTCTAGCGTGTCGAATGGCGCGACTCGCCAGAAAACGTTAACGCATCTATCCCTGGGCACGATTGTCGAAATTATCATCTTGTTGTGGACCATGCTCTCCGTATTTTTGCGTTAGGCCTATAGATATGATAAGTACACGAAATAGATGTATTGTTACCCAATGCACCTAAATTTTATTCAGAGTTCTTCCAGCACCAGCTGCAGCATGATTCAACGTCAATAATTCAAGGACCCAAGCTATGGTCAAGCGCTGTCCATAAGTTCCAGATCTCTCTCCTGGGTCGTCTCCGATACTCATGAAATGGACTATAAGATCAACGACGCCTTTGAAACTCGAGATAGTATGTGCGCGTACTCGTAGTGCGCGTAGCTTGACAATAGCAACAGCCTCCAACAGGTCCTATAATAGTATGGAATGAACTTGAAGGCGTCGAGGAATTTCAGAGTACGAGCGGTGATGCATTGATAACTTGTAAGGAAACGTGAAGTGGGTGGAGAGGACATGACGAGACCACGCGTAACAAAGAGTTTGTTCTCGTTCGGGTTTGTCGGATTGGACGGATTGGCGCCAAGAACAAAGACGGCGCCAAGTCGCCGTTCACCGTCGCGTTTGTTCGAGTCTTACATAACGGTAGCGAAACGAGACTCAGCCGCCGCCCATTCTTCTCCCCTCATCTCTATATTTCTTCGCCGACGAGTACGCTGTCCCGAGCATCTAGGTATTGATATCCATCTCTTCACATCAATTTCTCACAAAGAACCCCACCTCATGTTTTAGCTTTGACAACTTTTCTCATAATAATAACCCTGCTGCCCGACTTTCCTCCGCCGTCCAGCTTGCCCTCTTTTTCGCCGTTCTTTCGCCACTGTCATTACCTTCATATATTGGATTTGAAGCTCGCCTTTCGTCCAAGTACCCCACCTTTATCGCCCAGAAAGGCGCCCTAATTCACTACCCCACCCCGCCAGCGAACGATGTTCTTCCGCCACGGGGGACTAACCCGCCGCGATGCGCTTTTGCTCCTAGTCGGGGCGTCCTCGATGCACATCTGGTCTTTACTATTCAGCCAACCAGCAGCTCAATCCGACCAGTCCATATTCATCAACACCCAAGTATCACAACCGAACGCCCAATTGCATAAAATTTCTACCGTCACCACCACAGCCATCGCCAAGCAAACGCAGACCAAAACACAAACCGTAACAGCGACCGCGACAGTAACCAACATCGCCACGCCCACCTCCAAGTCACGCGCCGTTCTGCCCTTCGACGAGCTCCCCCCAACGGAGGTCCTCGCCCACGCTCCTGGATGGACCCTCTTCCGCAATCTGTATATGTCGAATGGGACTCTCCTGCTCGTGGCGGACGAGGAGGGACGCAAGAACTTTCCCGAAATACGAATGATGACGAGCACTGGACTTGCTGCATTGAACACGCCAGAGAACATCGCCCAGAGGGAGCCGACGGATCATGATATGCGTATCATCTCCCCCCAGGAAGCCAAAACGAGATGGGTGTATACGGGCAAAGGCGGAAAAGAACCAGGCTTGAATCGGGTATGGTCTGTCGAGGGCAATACGGTATGTCTTCCCTTGTGTTTATCACGTCTTTGGACCATCAATTTTGCTTCCTCCTCCCAATCATTACTCTAAATGCTACATCTACACTTCATTCCCATCCCACCCTTCCTCTCTTTAAATAACCCAACCTCTAACTATCCACTAACTCACACTTTCATTTCCCTTCCCCAGCTGCTCTTCAACGACCCCTCCCAGTTCCTGCGACACTACTACCACTTCGTCGCCGAGCTCTTCTTCGGCGTCCAAGCCTTCTGGCACGGCGCCTTCTCCCTACCCCTCCCTTCCTCTGAATCAAACGCACTGTCCCCATCCTCCTCCTCAATCCACTACACGACAACCCACCCCGCCGCACCCCCAATCCACCGCGCGATCTTCGCACACGCCAACGCCGACGGGTGGCGCGACGACCCCGGCTTCAACGCCTACTTCCTGCGCGCCGCCCTGCCCTCCCTCATCGTCGAGCACCAAGAAGACTGGACCGACCGCATCCGCGCCACGCGCCCCGTGCCCAGCGGCAATAATCCCACACAGGGTCAGGATAGCAGCCCCGAAGACAGGGCGTGGCACTTCCCCCTCGTCCTCTTGGCGGACCGGAGCGCGGCGCATCGCGGTGTGATGTGCGGCTCGACGACGCAGAGGACGGCGAGCGAGGCGTGGGATTATATGCGCGTCAAGGGGAAGTTGAGGGGTGTACATGTGGGCGGGTGGTGGGCCCCGCTGAGGGAGGCGGTGTGGCGCTTCGCCGGCGCGGAGGAGGGCGTGGAGGCTGTTTCGCGTGCCAGTGGTGCTGGTGGTAGTGGTAATAGTAATACCCCATTGCGAGACACCGCCAAGCAGCAACAGCCGATGGCGCACTTTGGCTTTGGCGTTGACGTTACGGACGTTGTCGGCCTGGATAGCAAGGCGCCCGTGCTTGACGCCTCCGCCTCGGAGGTCGTCGATGTGGGCATAGAGCACCAGAAGAAGCTGCCCATGCCTAAGAGGGTGGTCATTAGCTACATCAGCCGCCAGAGCGCGCGGAATCGGAAGTTGGTCGAGGAGGATCATGATGTGCTGGTGAAAGCTTTGGAGGCGCTCGTGGAGAGGAAGAATGGGGAGAGGAAGGCGTTTTTGGAGGGTTTTGGGAGGGCTGTGGGCGTTGATGACGATGGTGATGATGATGGTGTTCCGCCGCTGGAGTGGGAGTTGAGCGTGTTGCAGGCGGAGAAGATGAGCAAGGATGAGCAGATTAGGGCTGCTGCGAGAACGACGGTGCGTTTTTGGCCTTTCTTTTCCGTTTTCATGTTCATAAGACCAAACCAAACTGAATGTGTTGTTCACTTTGTAGATTATGTTGGGAGTTCATGGGAACGGCCTCACTCATTTGGTCTTCATGAACCCGAAACGCGCGTCGACGGTCATTGAGATATTCTACCCCGGGGGGTTCGCGCATGATTACTACTGGACGGCGAGGTCTTTGGGCATGAGCCATTTCGCGGTGTGGAATGATACGTGAGTTTTTTTTCTGTCTTTTCGTCTGTTTCCTTGTGTTTTTGTTTTGTTTTTTGTTTTGCCCTCTGTGTTGCGTTGAGAGTGAATGAGAGTGGTGCTGATGGTTGATTTGGTTTTTGCGTTAGGCATCGGTCGTACCCTGATAAACCCGACGTCGATTATCCGGACGGCTTCCAGGAGAATGCGATCCCTGTGCATGGGCCGACGGTGGCGCAGCTTATTGAGGACCGTGTGGCTGGGAAGCTGTGATACTTCCAGCTTATGGCGCTGCAGCGAACCCACCTCGCTTCTCGACGTGACGACTACTCTACATACTTGCATATCCATATCCACATCTTATTCTGTTGACAACATCATCATCAGGCCTGAGGCGCCTCAGGCTGCAGATCCTCGTCCCCGACTTTCCTTGCCCAACATAACACCCTGTATCGACAAATTCGAACCGAAACTACTGGAATCATCACACCAAATGTTTTCTGCAATCTATCTTATTTATTTCGACGTCTCCTTCATACCACCGCCTAAGGCATGAAGGAGTTGCCGATATCCTACCCAGTACACTCCAACACTCTATCTCAAGAGACTATTCCCCAGGATCCACCCACAGCCCCGACACGACAGATAACTAAACGACTGTATTTACGCGTCATACATACACCTCTCGGCCTGTACGTAGCCTTTGGTCGCCTGCGTGGACCGTGTATTACCCTTGCCTTTGCGTCTACCTTTTACTTTTTACAGTACTAGTACATCCACCTCCGAGAACGTCTGCGATCGGCAACGACGCATCGCATCTGTGCTGTCGTAATGATGTATTGCATACGTATGTGTTGTACGAGGACATAGTCATACTACACAGAGTACTTAACTTACATGCAAACCTCCGTGTATTCGGCTGAACGTTGAACGTTGAGATGTGGGATGGAGATGGATCATCATTTTATTGTGTACTTTGGGTTTTACAGCAATTGATAACGCGTTACATACGTGCGTTTTACCCTCGAGGCGTCTTACAAATTGTGAAAAATATTTATTATTTACACACCAGAAAGATTTGGATAACTGACTAATTCTGTCGGCGTTCTCGCAGTTGTCGATCGAGGCGTACCAGATAAGTCCCAGATAAGATTGGCGAGTCGAGTACTTTTCTCACGGATTGAGGAGAGTCTCCCCCAAGTTAGTATCATTTTTCTCAAAGTCGTGCAATTTATGGGGTCGAAGAAGGGGAGGTGAACGCCAGGTATCATATGACACAGTCACGGTCCTCAGGCGTGCGTGCGCCGTTATCCACCGCCTGCCAACCCGGCTCCTCGGGCACGGAGTGCCCTAGTAATTGTAATCCACTGGCGATCCAGCCTGCGGTTTGATTATCTTGGAGGGGTCTGTCAGAATTCACTCTTGGTTACGAAATTATTGGGAATTTTGTTGGGTGATATATACAGGCACAGCGACTCGGGTCTTTACCTGATCATAGAATAGAATAGAGGCCCATCGTTTCTCGCGAAGAGTCTGGCGTTGGGATAATATGTATGTCAACGTATGTAGACTCAGGTGGACCTCTTTCTCCATGCAAGTATCGTCCGGATTACATCCTGTGCAAATTTTGGGGTCGTCATGCGCTGCATGTCTCTGCTGTGTTGATAGATACCGCTGGAGCGTGAAGCATGGTCGCGGAGCCGCTCAAAGCAAGCTCTTCGACGCTTCGAAGCAGGGAATCTAGATACCTTGCGCCATTGATCGACTACAGTTTATGAACAGCGAACTATGGATTCTGTCAGGGGGACCCTATTGAGCTTTTCCTATCTGCGTCTAATCTACGTCTAATACTTGCTTCGAATTCTGCAAGGAGATTATTCCTCGGGAGTCGGGCATATTTCTGTTCTCCCGAAGGCAATTTTGATCAGGAGCCCCAGGTTCCAAGAATAACTAGCACTGGTGGGATCTTCAAAGACTGATTCCCCATCCTCCATTCGCGTGTCATGATCTGCTTCGGCGTACACCCCCTCGACGGAGAAAGATCGGTCAATTAAAGAGTCTATTCATAAACTTATAAGTCCTCAGTCTAGAGTATAAATGGATTGTCGCTCCTCTAAAAGAGAAATCAGCAGATGTTCTCATGGCCATGAGAGTGGCCAGCGCACTCCGTTTATCGCAAGAGATGCTAGAGTTAATCCGTGCGATTGTTTGGCGAATGAGCAGAGCTGATCACAGCATAGACATATTGTCACGGAAGCAAACCGTTGGGCGATCGAGTGGCGCACATGAGTTGCCTATTTGGGCTTACATGAACAATGTGAATGGGTTGTGCCACCGGTTGCATAACACTTATATCACAGGTAAAATAATACGTTCAGGGGCATCTGCCCAACCCGAAACCCCATTGAATAGCTTCGCAGCACCAGGTCTTGACATTTCGGCGCGAAGCCTTACGACTTACACCTTGGGTTCCTAGAATCTCATTCCTTGGAAGTTTCTGCTCTCACGTCGACTAGATGGCTTTGTCAACGATAGAAAGGAAACATGCTACTGTGTGTAATACCCACTCTTACCCTATAATAATTCTCATGTATTGCAGGTACCACAGGATTGGCTACAGGCGATATCAATGACAACAACTCCTTCGAGAGTGCCACAAGTCATGAAAAATTTCAAGCCCGCTAAAAGTTCCTCACATGACGATGCGCCTCCAATGCAGCATCTTGAGGCATATGTGGACATAAATTCTCCATCCATCAAGGAGCGCGGTTTTCGTAGGCTGAAGTTTCCTAGACGATCAGATGTACGCCCTTTACCGATATTGGAACGTCATGCCGACTCTCCAAATTTCCGTGAAAACGTATCTGAAAGCAAAACAAGCCTTATTGATCATCAGTTAGGCAGGAGATCGAGTCCCCCAGTTTCAATCGCCATCCAGATGTTAGCAATTGCGTTAACGTTGTTCGCATCATTCCTCTTCATCTGGCTCTGGGCTCCCCTGTTCGCTATCTTGGACTATGTACTAAGCAGTGCTTGGCGAAAATACATACTACCGTATCTGAATGACGTAGTGGAGGAGGCTTGATGTTACATATGCGGATTCTGTGTGATCTTTGCTACTATATTCCTTGCACCTCAAATCAGCCTACAGGATCTCTGGAAAACTTACGCTACACACCCCTTCATACAAGCGATATCGGACAAGCGTCCTGCCAGTGTGGCATTCCGTACAACTGCGTACACGTTCCTTGACAGAAGAAATAGAATGGATTATATTTCTTGCTATACGTACATATTCCAAGCCTCGAACTGATGCAAACTTTGATGTAACTCTGTACCCAGAGTAAGTATACAGCCCGAGTTCAATGATGCTGGTGGCGGTACGGCGGTAATGTCGCCGCAGGCATGGTGCTCCAGACCATTTTCCCAGTCACATAACTTCTAACCTCCATCAATCTCGTCGTGCGTCATCGTGTCCATGCATAATACTATATATCTCATCGTTAAGGACACAAAGCCGGCTGCGGAATGATGCTCGGTCGGTTGAATTGATCCACATTTCCAGCACGGAGTTCAGGGACCCGACTAGTACTCAGCACTTCAGGGTACAATGATATGCATTGATCATGGACAGACCATGAATGAAATTTTCCTGCTTCGGTTTTTAGTGGTGTTACTAGCCCCGCGCCACAATTGAACTCGGATCCCTTCTAAATCAGGTATATTTATATCGCGCTTGGCTTAGCGCCGGTAGGGCACTTCCTCCCAGCAGCGCGATCGATGTATTCCGGCATACAATTTACTCCGTTTCTGACCTCTTATTTTCAGGTTTCATGGAAGTTTCCCGACATGTTTTATGATCCTCTTGAGACGGTCAGGATTATCTGGATGCACATTGTGATCTGTATTTTGAGCGACTGATCATCATCAGCGATATTGCCACTGAAAGATCGGCGTCTCATGTTAATCTGATAGCAACGACACACTCATTTGTCTGGTTGTCGTCAATTCAGTACAACGCCTCTTGTACATTTCTTATGGTCTGTGGCGCGATTGCTTGATCTACCAAGGAAAGAAACTAATGGTTCCTATATTCTATGAAGCCTGACGAATTGATGTACCTTCATGCGACAGAATTGCGCGAGGAACAAGGTCAATACTAGTACTACAGCTTTCATACCGCCAAAATGCATAGTCAATGATCGGAAAGCATGACAAGCACCTGAGCTTAACACGGCAGCGCGTAGATTAGATTAGATTAGTCCGTGGCCGTGACACGACCATAGCGCGCGTCCGTAGAGAATGCAACTTGAACGCAACCAACTCTTTGCCTGCAACGCCATACCGCACGGAGCTGCCTAGACGCATTCCGGATCACTTGCGCACCGAGGGAGGTCTAATTGGACTACTCCAATGGATCAAGATGGGCCAGTTGCGCGTGCGTCGTTTTTGGCCCTTTGAAGTTTGAACAATTTGGAGTGGCACCGACTTTTCCCAGTTCGTGCCACAGTGGCACAAATATTCTGGCCCTTTAGCCACTCCGTGTGAGATATAAGATGCATGTAAATTGAGTCCTTTCCTCTCTTTTCCGTTTACCTATTAACCGGGTTCACATCCCGACTTCACGGAGGGAAATTTAAGCAGCATTGACCTCGGTGCCTTTCAATTCATCTGACGTCGCAGAATACGCAAATAAAAATGGTCCTCTACGTCTATAGTTCGGTGAGCGCCCCAATTTATAATTTATCTCTCGATAATTATTATCCTGACGAATTTTCTTATGCTGTAGAACGTCGATCCGCTAGATACTCGTGCAGGCCGGGTGGACGCGTTAGCAACAATGTCGCTCATTCAGATGATGGCAGACGCCTACAAGACAGCGCGGGTTGGTTGGCAGAAGGACATTGATAACGCAATAGTCGAGGGCGTTGACGACGTATGCTTTTTCTTATTCTCTCAAATGTGCTTCTCGAGTTTTGGCTCATTCGGATTTTCCTAGCCTGAAAGCTTTGGTCCAAACGAAGCCCAAAAGGTGCGTAAGACCCGGGCGGATTTCTTTATATAAACTCTAACCGTCTGAGGTATTGATAGGCCATTGATGATTGGCTCGTTCACACTGGATTTCTACCATCGAAACCGCCTCGCAAAAGAACACGAGAATCTAATTTTGTGAGTGCATCTATCTACGACTTCTGAGTTTGTATAAATAGACTAACCCGCATGTGTCACAGGTGCCGCAGGAAAAAGCCCAGAAATCGACACCAGAAAAGGTCAAAAAATGGCATGAATTTCTCAGCCGTCCTCAAAGACTACACAGGTCTGACACTCCGAATTTTCAACGCTCTACGTCTCCTCTCTCTCCGAAAAATTTGTGGAAGAGACTCCGAGGAAAGTCTCTTTCCGTGTCTACTTCAACACCGACTCTTGCGGACTCTTCCACCATAAATTTACGTCTTCCTCCACCTCCGGAATCGAGGCCAAGGTCTTCCACCCTTCCCCCATCAATTCCCATTGACAGTCGTCGATCAGAAGTAGGAGTCATTTGTTTATTGTATTGTAATGCATAATGATTAACCTGGGATTTATTTTATGAACGTTTAGCCCGGCCCAATCGTTCGACGGCCCCGATTCTCAGCAGACTTACCTTCCCAAACAACGCATCAGCATGTCGAGACACCAGCCGTGATACAGCCCCCTTCGCCCCGCCGCATAGAAGCAACGTCTTCTCGCAACTTGACTTCTTTATCTACCTGGGAGAGTCGTCCTGTGAACGCATACCGCATTCTGTCACGACCAAAGATGGATTTGACGACGGATTCATCTCGACGTCGTCCTTCATTTGACGATCACAGAAATCACCGAGCCTCCGAGATTGATGGGACATCAACACATCAACCTAATGTCACTATATGGACCCTCTTCGTCGTAACGATGCTTGGATACCTGTGTTTCTTTATATTGTTTCTTGCGTGCATTTTCATCGCCTTAAAGCAATTGATGGTAAAGACTCTATCACTGATAGCAAGTGATGATGTTGACTGATCCTTGGGATTGGCATGCGGATTCGGAAGGTCTATCATACACCTGTCTTGGACTACACACAATATATTACTTTTCAGGCTCCCGGAAACCTCTAATGGAAGCAATGCCCATAACGAATGTACCTCCGACACCATTTGAATCACTTTCGATGCGACCCTGTAAGCTGGTCATTATCTAGGCGACCAAGGGCCTAGGTGGACCTATCTGGACCTACAACAGCGCGATGGTACTACCAACTGATTCCGGCTGAGCACAACAATCTTTCCAGAAAACACAGCTCCTGCCTTGCCCTCACCCCAAGTAGAAGATAGGAAGCTCCGGATCGCCGATCTAGCGGGCCTTTGGAGAAGCCTTTCCATCAAGATTCCAATTCAACCTTGCATCTATTAATATTCTCGTTCTTCATTTAGTTCGTACTTATTAGCTTTCTCTCATTGTGATACTACACGCTTTCGCTCGGCATACAGCGACATTGATTGATTGACACAATGTTGATTGATCATTGGAACAACAAAGTAATCTTTCACAAGTTGAAAACTTGGAACCTAAAATTTCAAGCCTTGAAAGGTCTCGCTGCAATCTCGCTGCATTGACTTTGTCTGGCGCTGTGATAGTCGTGGTCACTTTGTCATACACCATGTTCTTCAAGTTGGTTTTACTAAAAAAAAAACTGAAGATGAAAAGTTGAACCTGCGAACGCCGAACATCTATGCCTATCTATACTCCTTGCATCACGGACGGCGTTGCGATCTCGAGTCCAATGGGGAGCTTTGTGAAAGTGGCCAGGCATATAAGTCATGTGGAGGTAGTGTTTGGTGTTTGGCTTTGGTTTGGCTACTCTAGCTTGAACTCTTTCCACATCAACGTTTTACTGCGGTCCCCCAAGAACGACGAGTATCGCATGCACCGCTAACCCACAAGTACTACATAAATCCCATATGTCAGATGCATCTTCCCATGTTACACAGTTATTTTGGGGCCTTTACGTCGCCCCATTCGGATGTCTGGAGTATGTGTTTTATATTTTTGGAATCCGTTCCTTTTCGCCGCCAAGTTACTCGCAGCTTTTTTCAGGAGTATCCGCATCTTGAAATGCTCAGAGATCTGAAACGCCTATCATGCCAAATGCTCAAAAGGACGAGAGATACTTGTTTCAATCTTCGGTTCATCCTCCCAACGAGCCTGTCTCTTTGGCCAGTGATCAATCGTCATGGCCGCCTCTCCTGAAAGCAACTCCAATCTCGATGCTTCCAGCACCGCTGACTCTTTGTCCGACCACAAGGCAGACTTGGAGAAGGAAATACAATACGACATCCTCGACAGTCCAGATGCTGAGGAGACCATCAGGCGTGCCGTCCGAAAAATGGACTTGACGATTATGCCGCTCATGACAATGTTCTATCTTCTATCTTTCTTAGTGCGTTGCCTCCCATTAACCTGACCCCAGCATAAATCTAACGCTACCATCACTTACCAGGATCGAGCCAACATCGGTGTGTGCACTGTATTCCTCTTCTCTGGCAATGGATGAACTCACAGACTGGGACGGCGTACTAGGTAATGCACGAGTCGCCGGTCTGCAGAAAGGTCTTCACATGACAGATCATCAATACTCACTTTGTGTAACCGTCACTTATATGTACGTCCTCTTTGGATCGACAAGAGTCTCTGTGAACAAAGGTGCTAATGAGATGTTAGCCCATACATTTTGTCCGAACTTCCGTCGAACCTGCTTCTCCGCAGGATTGGCCCAAACATCGCCATGCCCACTATCCTCACCATTTGGGGAACCATCGTTACCTTGCAAGGACTTGTTTCGTCCTTCCATGGGCTTGTGGCTGCCCGTGTATTCCTTGGACTTGTGGAAGGACCAATGTTCCCTGGTATCGTGCTGTACCTCTCGGGTTTCTACACACGCGAGGAACTTTCTTTCCGGTAAAGTTATCTTTCACCAAATCTCCCTGAAAACAACACTGACTTTGATTTTCATAGTATCGCATTCTTCTTCTCCGCCGCATCAGTAAGTGCTACCCACGTCTCATAGGCAGTACGTCAGATAATGTCTAACCCTGACTTCCAGCTTTCAGGCGCTTTCTCAGGCCTTCTGGCGGCGGCGATCGGAAACATGCAAGGTGTCGGCGGTAAACCGGCATGGGCTTGGATTTTCATCCTAGTAGGTGTCGTCGTCGGTACTCATGTCGCGCAGAATTAATCATTTCCATTGGCCAACAGGAAGGCCTCTTCAGTGTGGGTGTGGGGGTTGCTTCCTTCTTCCTAGTACCTGCAACGCCGAGACATTCAAAATTCCTTTCTCAGAGGCAGAAAGAGTGCGTCGTTGCTGTAATTATGCTTCCTCGTTTCGCATCTAACATCAGAAATTCAGCCTCGTAATGGCACGTCTGGAGCGAGACCGACCATTTATCAACCCGCTGGATACGTTCAGCTTTAAATATGTTCTTCAAGCCTTCAAGTCCCCTCATGTTCTCCTTATATTTATTATCTACTTTATGGGTGGCACGAATCTCTTCGGCCTCGCTCTCTTTCTCCCTTCAATTGTTAATCAGCTGGGCAACAGTCCGAACAAATCTCAACTCCTCAGCGTTGGTCCCTTCGCTGTAGGATTTGTCGGTAATTTAACGTTTCCTTATACTGGGTTCAAGCTACTGGTTTAACAGTCCCTTTAACAGTTACTGTCCTTGTATCTTGGATATCCGATCGCATGAAGAACCGCGTTATACCTTTGTGCACTATCGCGCTGCTTGCTATCGCTGGATATTCGATGTTCCTTGGTAAGTCTATTTTTGTCACTTAAACTTAAAATTGAATCTTACACTTCTTCCCCGAAGCTTCGGCGGCGAAACATGTCGATTATGCAGCTCTTTACCTGATGGTTCCAGGAATATACGCCACAACGCCTGTTATTGCTGCCTGGCTTTCCAATAATTCTGAACCGCATTATACACGAGCTACGAGTATTGCGGTTGGCTTCATGGCAACAAACCTGGTACAGTGCTCAGGTTACTCGACTCGCGTCTGATTCTCATCATAACATTAGGGTGGAGTCTTGAGTACTTGGAGCTACCCCACAAACGAAGGTCCTCGATTCCGTAAAACAACAATAATGAACCTCATCTTGTCAGTGAATTTCATGATCCAGGTGTTATTCCTTCGCTAATTTCTTCAACTTATGTTTATAGCACGATCGGAATGATTACGCTGTCCCTCGTTAATGCTGCATACCTCCATTACCGTAACAAGCAGAAGAAACTAAAACGTGCTGAAATCCTGGCCCCGTATGCCTCTTCCAAGGACGTCGATGGAGGTGTGCAGGCCTGGCTTGACCTGGGCGATCGCCATCCGGATTTCCACTACATACTGTGATAGGAACCTGCATCCATATTAAGTATGGGTAATTTAGCAGACTCGCCGACGGAGCCACGAAATCTCAGCAAAACAACGTTTATTATCTACTAGTTACTGTATATACACTTCCTACCCGCGATTGTTAATATTAAGACCCATACAATTAAAAACCATCCGTGTAATCTTCCCCTTTCCTTGTCGAAATGTCAAGGGGAACTGGGGCTGAAAGCTATAAAGCAGGGGGGAAGGGAAGGAACTGCCCCTTCTATATTATCATCGATGAACTCTATTTTGACGATTAAAATACGTATCAGGTCCGATGCTCTCAGAACGTCCAAGGATTCTAGAACATATTTTCTCATAGATGGCAGACATATACAAGTAGACCAACTTGGGACGAAAAACTTCACGAGTGCCCACTAGCAACTGATGAGCGGGATAGCTTTGTGTGTGAAGACACGGAAGAAAATCGCCAATCCGAAGCTGCTCCTCCCACGAGAGATTCGTTTAATATATCAGATCGAAAGAAGTCCTGTCATTCTAATATTATGAGTTGTCAGTGCGAATTATAGTGATTATATGAAAGATATGACACACTTGCTATGTACAGACAATGAACGGAGTGAGAACCAGCAGTGCCAAGGGGCCGCGGATTAACAATGAATTGTGATCAGTTGTAGGCCAACCATGAGATGTTTCTGCGAATTAGCTTGTGTCTAGACATCGTCGTTGACGTTGAGCACTGCGTGAGTGTTTGAAGACGTTCGTTGTAGATAGCGGGAATTCGAATGGGACACATGCAGCAAAAGGCCATAAGTAGATGAAAATGCTTCCACCCGTCACATAACCGCATGCAAACATTTTCAGAACCTACTTGCGTCAAATCGAGAGATTGCCTGTAACGACGAGAAAGATGTGGCATTTGAAAGCTGGCCACGGCCTTATACCATACGAAGAGCTTTCAGTCAGTGCCATTCCCGGGGTCAAGACTTTGGTATAGGCGAGATGTAACAGCCTTAACTCTTTCGTAGCTATGAAAACGCAAGAATTATGAAGGCGACGAGAAAAGATCAATGGTCAATTGGTCAATACTAGCAAAGCACCAAGGGTGTCGGAAAAGTAACCGTGCTGAACATCATGCATCAACGCTTGCCGGAACCTCTCAGGCTCGCTGAGACAGAGCACTCCCCTCGAGGTTGTTGTTCCAGGGGAGAGACCACGGCCCATAAAGCGTTTCTTCGACGCGGTGGCGTCTCTAATACACTTGTCGGACATGCACTGCGCATTTGATTGGCGTGAGTTCGAACTATACTGTTCGAGTCCATAATTGGCAAGACCGACGGCGGAGTCATCGACAAGATGGACCATTCTAGAGCTGAAGTTCGTGGTCCACATCCCTGTGAAGTATTCCTCCCAGATGAATGGCTTGTACTGTCCGAAGCCTTTCGGCAACATGCGTTGCTGAAGATCAGCATGAAAAGGTGGCTTAATCTCGTACAGCCAGAGAATTCTGCCGTGGTTAACAAAAAGCAGCATCACAATGAGATGGAAGATCTTCGTCCATCAGATCTTCCTGAATCGTGAGCGGCTAGACATCCATGCCCAGTACCGGAAGATGGCGCACAACGGCAACACCCAAGGTTTTCCCAGTCGCTTTTGAAGATCTAGTCATGAACAGGCGGAACCGATAATCGCCAGAAAGCATGGCCGTAGATAATAACGCAGAGGACATTCGTGTTCGGAGGGGAAGGGTGGTCGACCAGCCGTTGTCGTGACGATTTCTTGTAGCCAGCTGAGGCCTTCGTCGGCAACGATTCATCGCCTCCGTTCTTTGAGAACGTCATTGGAAAGGTAAATGGAGAATGAAGAGCGCCGATATATTGGCATGTATGGTTGCGATGACCGCCGACACCTGAAACTTGGCGAGTGCCAGATGATGAGAGCAAACGCACAAACGGTAAATCCCACTCACCAAGAACATTCTCCATCTATCCAGCCGCCGCAAGTGATGGTTCCCCAACGGTCCTACCAGCAGCTAATACAACCATGTTTGCCTGAAAAGTATCGAGAAACGAAGTGGTCAATCCGTATGACTGAATGCCGCAAAAAAAGGTCTCACAGCTGGTTGGTGGCGAGATACTACGCATTCATTGGCCTTTACGGAAGGCATTGCGTACATTGAACCTCAGCGACTGAGCGGGCGCTGGACGCTGAATGTTGGCGGTTGAATTTTGACATGTTCAACATCGAAGTTGGTCCGAGTCGACCGTCGCTGGGTATGCAGATTGTCGACATCCTCAGAAACAAACAATCAGAAATTAGTTCCCAGAACGGTGGGACGGGCGGCTCATGCCATAAGATACCCGTCTCCATCATGTCTGAAACCACAGATACTCCCACAAGAGGTCGCGGTCGTGGTCGGGGGAAATCTCGAGGCGGATTAGGCAAATATCTCCGTGCAAGAGGACGCGGACGAGGTACTGGACGTCCTGCTGAATTTACGACGCGTCTTGTCCTGGAGGGCGAAGGGAAACCTGCTCTGACTGAGGAAGAGGAAGCAGAGCTCGCGAAAGAGGTCGCTCAGAAGTTCAGCAGGCGACAGCTGGGCACCAACGCGGATAGATATAAGGAAGAGGAGGTTGAGCTTGATTCAGACGGTGCGTCTCGGTTCCCTGCAAATTAGATGCGCCCCCTTGTTCATTGCCTAACGGAAGAGTATTCCTTCAGGCGAGCCAGTAGTTGAACCTGAAGTCGATCTGTCTACGTTCCTCGAGAAACAACGTATATCGGACGAGGCAGGACCTACTCTCCGAGTCGCCGAGAAGAAAGATTACGATGATGAGGACGTAGATACCTCCTTGGCGCACATCTCCTCAAATCCATCACGGATTCCTGGTGAGGCTGCGTCGAAGAAGGGAAAAGTGGAACAGATTGCTTGGGATGAAGAACTAGATGAAATGAACAAGGAAAAGAAAGCTGCTGAAGCAACTTGGGGTCAGTGCTATTTCTTTCTCTTCTATCTATTCTAGTCTTCCTGACTTTATCCATCCTTGTTGAACAGATCTAAAAACTCGGTTCAGAGCGAAATCTGATAAGCTGCGTACAAAACCTGTCACGCCCACTGCTTCGACCTCATCGCGTTCCCGCAAGCAAGGTGCGATCACGATTTTCATTTCCCTGCGAAGCCATTATTCACCAATCTTCTACTGCAGAATACCAAGAGGCGCCTGCCCTTCCTTTGCCCGAAGGCGTCAAAGCAGAACCAAAATCTCATATTTCCGAAATGGAAGACTTCCTTGATGAACTCCTTTCTTGACCTTCTTCTGGGGGTTTCAATCTGCACGTCGCCAGGTCAAATTGATCATCTGTGAACCACCGTCCTCACGCCCTTCTAAGGCAGTGATGGAAAATTGCACCGTAAACTCCAGCCTCGAAGCGGTCCATGCTCGGAAGCAATGCCGATGTCGCTTCAAGAAATTGCTCCCCCTCAGCGCCCGTCGTCGGTAGGACGACTCAGGAACGCTACCCACATTACATCGCGATCGACGGTCCACTCGTTTCCTCTCCAAATCTATCCCCGGTGAAATTGGAAGCCAGACAACATCGGGTATCAGCCGTGCACTGTTTTCCGCCCAGAGCGTAACTTTTACACAAATTTGTCGACTCTGCATGATGTGAAAGGGAATGCACCTCCATTATCGCGACTTTTCAGCAAAAGGTCGCCCACAAGTTGCCCCGAAGCTATGCTGTCATGTTGTCGTATTATCGCCTGGCTCTCTTGTACAGTTTACCTCACGTTTCGTGAGATCTATCCATCGTAATCGCATGCTCTTCGTTGCCGGTTTTCGACAATATTCTCAAGTAAGAAGCCTACCTCGACCTATAACTTATACCATCGTTCAACGGCCCGACCTTGACAGAATCTCTAGTGTCTCAAGGCAACGCGCCTAATATTCAAGGGGATTGTCATTCATGGTAATCGAGATATACACAAAATGTTACTAGTCGTGCAGAAAATCCATATATATGTAGCGATTTGGTAGAGGTATATAAAAGGCAAAGAAACGAAAGACAGCCTACGAAGTATATAGGTAAGTACAGTAAGGTAGATGGTGGCCCGCCGCAGACGGACAGAGAGAGAACGGCGTAGAAGGAGCGTAGAGAGCTGCAGGGCATCGGGCGAGGACAAGAATAATAATGATACAGGGTCGTCTTTTTGGAGCACAACCTTCGGGATTGAGTAGGCGCTTGGGCTTCCTTGGTATTTAGGCGTGGGGAGGTGGCGTGGGCGTGGTATAGGCATTTGGAAGGCGTAGCGGCGTGATGTTGGATGGATGGTCGGAGGAAAGGGCTGGTCATGAGGAGTCAGCATCATGTCGGGCAATTACAGTCTCTCCGTCGATGTGGTCGTCTCGGTCTTGTGCACCATCACTTGTATAACATTTCGCCTTTCATCTCGCTTTGGCACGTCAGGCACAGGCGCGGGGACAGCAGCATCAACAAACGGGGCAGGCGACGGAGGCGACCTTGCCCTCTCGTTGTTCAGCTCCCCAACCGAGGGCGCGGGTGAGATATAAAACCTGTCGCGGTCAGGAGACGTGATCGTCCGCATCGACGAGTTGCTCGTCTTCGGCTTAGGTTGGTGAAGGATGAAAGCGGAGGTGGATAGCGAGGAGGGACCTTCGGCGAGAGGCGCGCTTGAGATTTGTTGCTCAAAATGCGCGGAATTATATGAGGAAGGCGAGGGCAGGGACATGGTGTCGTCTCCGGCGAAAGTGACATCCTCAGGAACGTGGGTCGGTTGGGGGCGGATGTAATAGACCGGGGTGTTGCTGTGTAGCGTCGTTGCGTCCGAGTCCGAGAGGACAGGTGAGAGGCCCGCAGATTTCTCAATGTCAGTGCTGGAATTGGCATATTTGTAGGTACCGAGCTCGAATTCGCCTTCAGCGTGTGTCGACGCAGATGAGAAGGAATTCGAGCGGTGATGCCTCTTGGCGGCGGTGTCGAAGGAGGTAGGGGACATTTGCGATTTGGGAAGGTAGACAGGCAGGCTGCCAATAGTAATATTGGATGGTAAGCTGTTGTCTTTAGAAGGTTTGTTCCAACTATATAAACAGAGAGAACATTGTAAGATGAAGATGTGGCGAACAAATGAAAGAAAAAACCTACCTGTAGCTTTTCAGGCCAGAAGACTGTTTCGCAGGTGCGGGACGAATACCAAATACCTTCATCACGGCCCAGAAGGCAAGTTTGTAATGTTTCTTGGCCTCCGCCGCGAATCCAAACAAGGCGAAGAACAGGAAGGCGCAAACAACAGGCAACCACCTGGAAAGCTCCATCGAAGTTTGGAACGACGGATCACTGCGCCAGATGAGAGCCGGAACGAGTGCCACACGAGAGAAGTTGAAGTGGGTATCCTCCCAGGAGATCCAGGGTGCGAGTCCGACGCCCTTATTGCCGATGTAGATGGAGTAAATGCCAAGTGGGAGGGTGCACATCATGTCGATAAGGGCGAGGAGAACTAGGCGTAGATATCGGCTAATGCTCATTGAGGAGTTGGATGTGATAAGTTGGTTGAACTGTACGCGTCGAATCCAGAATGAACGAAGGGTCATAGCTACAGAATGCATGCTTTAGAAAAATACGAGAAGGACGGGGGACCAACGAACCTGAAAACACAAAGGAAATAGCGCCGAACACGACCGGCCACATGAAGTATAGGAAGTAGGCAGGAAGGGTGTTGTACACGACGGGGTAACACCCAATGTCTTCAAGGATATCGAACCGGTGGCCTTGCACGATGTAATCTAGATTGAAAGTGAGAAAAAGACCACGAAAGTTAACATGCAGACTAACGAAGAATCATAATGATTGCAGGCATGCCAACTGCAATGCATAAATCGATGAGGACCATGCGACGTTTCTACTCAAAGAGATCAGCTTTGCACGGAGAAAAGACCAAAGGTAGCACACACATCCTCACGCGTTATCGAGACAGTATTACAAGCCGTGAGGTAGTAAAGACGGCGGCTAATACACAGAGTAGCTGCAGGAATGCCGACACTAACTCCAAGGATAATTTTTGACGCTGTAACACGTTCCGATTGAGCACGTTGAATGACAAGTTGAATTGAAAGGACGCACAGATATCACACCACACCGGGGCAGGATTGTCGACATTTCCGGCCCATACTAGAGAGTTCACGAAGCCTATTAGGCAAGCAGTCCCCGTCCATATCATGAAAGCACAGGTGCCCGAATTCCATGCCTGTATATGCCAGGGAAGTGGGATCAAGCTGAGAACGAAGCCGAGGAAAGCAAATGTTGGGAAGAGAGGGAAGGTTGGATCGGAAGAGGTCCTCATGGTTGTAAGAAAGAGGGAGCGGTGAGAGAGTAAACGACTTCATCCTTTCACCTTCTTTATTTCAGTTCGCTCTAGCGATGACAATGCGCGTCGGAAATCGCTTTGTCACAATGGCTGTAACACTCTGGAAAGTCACACGTGACAATGTCACTTCCTATTGTCCCTGACTTTCCTTCTTCCTTTTTGGGCCGTTGGGCCGTGGAATCGTAAAGCGGCATGGATGGCCTGGATAGGGGCGTTCTGAAGACAATGGCCCACAGAAAACAATAAACATCGCCGTGCCTATAAAATCCAGGAAGTTCACTGCGCTTTCTTTCCCCAGCACAATTTTCGTTCTGCTTCAAACCACAGCATTCTTCACTGCGAAGCATAGCTTTCTGCTCGATTTTACTTATCACCTTCCGCAACGCAGCGTTTACCCGTGCTCTACCTCTCAAACAATCAGCCAAGCCAACCACACGCATCTCCAATGGACTCATTCATCACATTCCTCTTCGATGACTCCATCTCTATCCCCGACGTTGGGATCAAGACCCAACTTAGCACTGAATCGAGCATCGATACGATGCCCGACATTCCTCTCGACGAGGACTCACCGTATCGACCTCCTACATGGTGCACAATAGCGTAAGTACCTAATTAACTGCGTTGTTTTTCATTGAATAACTTTTTCTTTCCGCAGGTGAACCTGGTGACCACCTATTACGACGCCGAGAAATGTAAATTATTTCTTGTTTATTATATTTACCGCGTCGCGCGCGCTTTGCAGGTCAAGCCCCCTCTTTCTTTGTTATGGTCAGCTCAGGCTCTAACCGATTTGATTCAACCAGCTTCGTCAAGTCACTCTTTCCCTTCTTTTCATCTCACCTTTTCCTTCGATACCCCTCTGGATAACATTTGGGCGCTGTACCACTATTTACATAAACGACGATCACCGTTTTCTCTCTTCCATTTTCTCTCTTCTATTGTATACACGTAGTAGTACGTGAATAAATCGACTGAATCAATGAATCGTATCAGTTGTTTCAGAGACAAGGAGTGAATGTTGATTTTCTGCGCCATCGAAGTCCATCAAGATTCGATGACCACCTGAAGCCTTCTACATCGACAGATACGAGACAAGGATTTTATGAGGACTTTCATTGCGAGCCACACCAGTCATGCACGTCACACGGTTTGCGCTTGAACCAATTGACCAGGTCGGTTGGCCCGTAGAGACCATTGTATTGCCATTGTAGGTCGCTTTTCCCATTACTGGCATATGACGTAAGAAAAACAATGACCCAATTGGGCCTCGAACTGGCGGAGTTTGGAATTTGAAGTATTGTTCCCCCTTTTTGGTAGGCGCGCTTCGAACGCACAATGGGAAGATTTATCCGTCAAATACTGGCTTGCAAGTTTGATTGTCACCTTTTCCCACCGCCCCCAATCCCATTCACACTATCCACGAACAACGAAACACCTAAGAGAAGGCCTGAAGTTTTGCGCGCGATATAGGATGTGGGCTTCATTGTACACCACCTACGAATTTCTTGTCCTTCTTTCCGTCTTTGTGTCAAGAATATGTGGTATGGAATTAACAAATTGGCACTGCATAGGGGTATCTGACCTTGCCACTGATAGCATTGCACATCCCACAAAACCTATGGAGAAATAATCCGCCAGAAATGTGTCGGACGAACGTTACTCTGCCCTCTTATCCTGAATCAGTAAGTTTTGTGTTTTCTGACCCGGGACCCTATTTTCACTCCCTTATCGCTAGTGCTTTCTCAAATGTGATCGAATACATTGGCAGCAAGATGTATTTCATATTTCCAACTACTCAAACATTTAATTGGCCACTCACAAATCATCAGAGCTGCTTGGACGCTATTCCTTGTATGTGTCGAAATATAGAGCCAGTCGCAATATCCGAATGCCTCCAATGCATCTTGGACACGGCCGGCGATTTACTCCTCCTGATACCCGATGATCTCCAAAACACTTCTCTTCAGGTTTCTGGTGCGGATCATCTAAATCATCCGTGTTGCCTAACTAATTTTACCTCAGCTTACACAGATGTGTGTTCGAAATTGTCCCCTAGAGACTCCAAACTCTCAAACAACGACATTAGACAAGAATGCGAAATTCAAGGGCTCGCACTCTCATACAAATCTCTACCGCATTCCCGGATCTCTCTGCTCTCAAAATTCTATCCTTTCTTTCCTCTTCTAAGTATGTTTACGGCCTTGGTTTTCATATTTCTATATTTCTGGATTCGATAGCTATACTTATTGTTAATTAGTTGCACTACTACTAGTCGTGATGTACATTAAGAGGATGACACAGTGCGTTTGCTTCGCTTCTATAGCGACTCTCTGGTTGACCTGGTTACGGGCTTTTAAAAAATGAGGATAAGCCCTGGTCCGGAGAACGTTGATCCGGCCCATCTGGAGAATTATCGCACAATGAAGGGAAAGAGGGCGATGAACGGACTCAAAGAAAGCCCACGTAGAGGTGGACGGATTATGATGCATTGATGGTCTAAAGGAGACGAGATGATAGAACGCCAAGAAAAGATCACTGCCTCCACGACAGTCGACTCCCAGCGAACCGCGATTATCTGATCCTTATCTAATCACAAAACCTTGCCAGCTCTCTCAGGCTGTACCCCGCGGCCCCGCCTAATCCGAATCGACTGCCATTTTGGTGTATTTTTCGTATACAACTCAAGCTTAAGGCTTCCTCTGAAGCCACGTACGCGACAGGATAGCATAGCTTCGTTTCCGCCTTTCGTTCCAGTCCGACCTCGTCAGCCGGCAACTTCGCAGGCGATCGAGGTATCAAATTTCCGTTAGTCGATCTTTCGCTGTGATAGCGCGCATGACGTGCTCCAGCACAGCGCCCCTCTCGATCAACTTCATCTCAGGAAACTGCAACAAGCGAATCAGCATTTTATTGAAGACATGCTCTCGCACTGCGCTCTCCAGCTCTAGGGAGCTATTTGTTAAAATTGTCAATATAAAGTATCATTTCGAGGTACAATAAAATGGATAAAAAACCCCTTTCTGCAAGAAACCCCGGGTTTCTACACTTCAAGCGAGAAACCGCATAAAGTCATTGTTTACATATGAATGAGTTTTTATCCATAATTAAATAGTTCGGCCGCAGCATGAATCGCGGTTGCCCGACTTACTGCAGTTTCCCGAAATGAGCCGAGCTTATCACAAGATATAAGCAGCTCTATGATGGCTTCGTGATGGTTAATAGCAGGTTGCACCAGCGCGGTGTCGCCATCTTCATTCCGCCTATTGACGTCAACATCGTCACGAGAGAGAAGCAGCTTGACAAATTCCACATAGCCAGATGAGGAAGCATGAATAAGTGTTGTGTTGCCATCTTGATCTTGCTTGTTCACGTCAAGATCACTTCGCGAGAGGAGGAGCTTGATGCTCTTCTCTTTGAGTCCCCACGATAGAGAGGCGACCATGAGTGCTGTCCTCCCCCATTTGTACTGTTGGTTGACGTCGAGCTCCTTCCGAGAGATTAGCATCTCAAAAATGGCCTCAAGGCAATGGCTTTGAGAAGCGACTGGAAGGAGGGCCGGTTTTCCATACACAGTAGCCTGCGCATTTACATTTATACCGATAACAGGAGCCTGACAATCTCCCCATGGCCTTTCCAGGATGCAAGGATAAGTGCCGTGTGGAACCCCCCCCCTCTGCTGGTCAGGGTTTAGCCTACGGTGCGCCACAAGTAGCTGGGTGATAGCCAAATTTCCATTTTCCACAGCTAGGAGTGGCGTCTTGCCAAACCTCCTCCTCCCGTTGAGGTCAATATCGTCATAGGAGACGAGCAGCTTGACAGCAGATTCATGGCCTTTACCGCAGGCTAAAATGAGCGCCGTATTCCCCTCCCTGTCCTTGATATTCAAGGCCTCAGGGTGGCATTCCAGCAAGGCCTGCATGATCATGTCTTGTCCATACATCGCACATAAATGGAGTGGTAGTCTTCCTCCTGCAGTCGGCTTGTCGTGCGACTGTAATATCTGGGGAAGGAACTCTGTAAGACCGTAGCGACTCGCAATATGAGGGAGTTTGAAGCGGTCGAAGCTGATGTCGGCATCTTTCCAAGGATATGGACTGCAACTGAACAAGAATTCTAATAGCACAGTTGGCAGTCCATTCTCCCCGCGGCAAGAACGGGCGTGGGTGCCCCAATGATGGTAGACATAATAAAGCAAGGGGTTACTCGAGCTGTACAGCACATCCAATAACTCGAAGGGATAGGATATCTGGCCGAAATTTTTGATTTCTGAGAGGTAAACCATACAGCTCTCAGTGATGAACGTATGTGGTCTAGCGAATACACCGATTGTCAGTGCTTTGAAGAAATCATGCGCGGCGTAGTCTATGCCAGATAAGGTCAGCATTTGATGCGTTTATCGATTATCTCCGGGGATACCTACGGGCGAGGCGGATGATGTCCGTTTCTTGATCGACGACGACCAGCTCGCAACAAACTGAGACCAGCACGCTCTTCTCTGTGACATCGTCCAGGTCAAGATCCCCTCACCATTGGATATGGCTAGGGCGTGCTGAAGTTGAATGACTGTCAAAGGACGAACTGCGTAAGTCAGCCAAAGGAGGGCCCGCATCGCCAGGGAGGGGCCATCTCCATTTTGAGATTCGATTCTCGCGACAGTGGAATTATACATGGCCTGTACCCCAGATGGTAATGACTCCAGAATTCCACGAAGCTTTTTCAGGGTATTGGCAGTTTTCAGCATTTCGATCTGCAAGCTGACTACCAGGAACCTGAAAAAATCGAGGATGATTTTTTAAGTGAGCTAGAGGATGATAAAAGCCGACTTACATTCCCTCCGATTTCATCCCCAGTTTCTCCAAGATATCATGAATGAGACTTTCGTTCCCCTTCAAAATTCCTCTGAGACGCGGGGTTTCTTCGAGCTTCTTCAGAATGAATAGTTCGATGTCATTTGGATGTCATCTCCAGGGTCCAGACGCAGGAATTTCGCTTCCGGTAACAGATGTTCGAATGCATCCAATGGACGTGACGCAAGAAAGACATTCGCCCTGCTGAACGATGCAACAACGTCTAAGATATCGTACTTGGTATCGTCGGAGACTTCATCTAGAGCATCGATGGATATGTACACTGCCTTGAGGTGAGAGCAGAGCTTCTGGAATAGCTCACGCAACTCCCGTCGAGTTGGGCGGGTCGCGACTCGTTTGTGAGCATCGTAGAATGACTGAATGTCTGGAAAGAGAGCGGGATGACATTCTACAACTGTTTAATGAACGAAGAAAGGAGATCTTCCACTGAATATTGATTGGTATAACGGCAGTAGGAAAGAATGACCGCGACGTCGTGGGAAGAGGAATGAAGGGTTTGGAGGTGATCAACAACAATCGATCTGCACAAAAATGGCATGCTCCGTGCACACGAAGAGGAGAAATCTATTGTCATAACCAGGTTTAACAAGGATATGAAACAGGTAGACTCATGGAGGACGACGTCTTGCAGAGGTGAGGGAGAAATAGCCTCGTACACTGCGTATTAGGATCTTCGATGCAATATGATAATCCGCTTGAAACGCACGAAAGAATGGTCTTTCCAGCACCCGCTAATCAAGGTGTGATCAGGCGTGGGAGACTCTCCGAGAACGCTCAGTACTCACGCATTCCAGTGACCCAGAGCGTCTCGCCACTCATTGAAAGCTATCGCTGAAACTCGTCGCTCTTAAGGAAGCGGACGCCCGTTCCAGGTGTATGCTTCAAGAATGTGTCGTTGTGAACGCTCCTGAAGTTAATCGGCGTTAACCAATCAGCAATCTTTCGAAGTTCTATTCCGCAAAAGCACCAACAATTAGTAAATTTGTGTTCATGGAGATAACTAGAGCGGTTTACCATCGATAACGTCTTTCTCCTGTACGATGGGCATGACTAGTATGTCCCCTCTTGCAGAGTTGACGGTCACATTGCTGAGGACCATATTACTAGCGTGAGCGAACGTGTGTACCACTACTGATCCTCTGTCAGGCTCTGGATTCCTAGTCAGCCAAGACGCTAGTGACTAGTGACTGGGCAGCGAATGATGATCTGTACCTCCTGAAGACTCCAAGATTGTCCCCCCACCATCAACCAACCTCTGAGAGTCCATGTATTTGTAGGTTTGTCCAGTCAAGAGTAGGGAATTAGGCTAATGGGAACGGAAGATGAGCAGTCCAAAGGACAGGAGGATATGCTGTACATTGCCGGTAAATCCCGCTTCCTGCTTTGCGAAACAAGTCGACCATGAGTGAAATGGCATGCGTTAAATGACCTTCATGGTTGGCCATGCAACATTCAAAAATTGTAGGCCTTCATTTCAATCGGGAATCATACGTTACAAGGAAAATATAAGCATAATAAAGCGTATACAGTTTTATATACCCAATGCAGAAGATAGGTATGGTCGGTATGACATCGTGACAGGCAAAACGAAAGGAGGTGGATAACGAGGGTTCTAATAGTAATACAGGAAATACGGACCATCAAGGACATCAAGGAGTGATAAGTTATAGCGTACTGCGTCAAGCTGAGTCGAACCCGCGTGCTAAACAGAGTCATATCGAGGTGGATGGAAAGTTTGCGAGGTCGGGGGAAATTCGGCTCTATCTGGCGTCGTGGATGGGAAAGATTCCGACCATGAAGAGGAAGGGACTTCGGTTGCACTTGTAGGAGTGTAGATAGACGACATTTCGTCTGTGGATGATTTCTTGGGATGTGATAGCTCAAAGTCAGAGAAAGACTTGAAGTTGGATTGTGCGAGCACAGTTTGTGAGCTCGTGGTCGAGAGTTTCTTGGAGAGATTGATGTGGTGAATGGCGGGCCTAAAGAAAAAACACATCAATATTGACGGCGAGGGGAACATAAATGTTACAAGGCTTACCCTGTAGCGTAGGAAGCCACCTTAGACTCTGTTGCTTTGCGTCTGAAGATGACCCTTTGAATCCAGAGGAAGCATGCCTTGTATTCTTTGACTGCATCTTGGCCAAAGGCAAAGAAGGCAAAGAACAGGACAGATGTGGCTGGGATAGTCCACCAGGAAAAGTAGGTTATACGGAGAACAAATGGGGGAATGAGGAACTCTGGGAAGAGGCCAACGCGAGAGAAGTTGAAGTGGACATCTTCCCAGCTGATCCACGGACGAAGGCCATTGCGACATGTAAACCACATGTTGATGCCGATAAGAAGGGCTCCCCAGACCATTTGAACGATGGCCATAGCCATGAGCCGGAAGTAGCGAGAAGTTGTAAGCGCAGAGTTTGAATCTTGAAGATGACGGGCGAATGTAATTCGTCGTTGGAGGAAATGATAAAGCGCGAGTCCTAAAAAAAAGTCTAAGTTTGTGGAAGACAAAACAAAGGAAACAGTACGTACCGGCAAAGATTAAGGTGGCGACAACGACGACTAGAGGTGGTACCCAGACAATTAAAATGGACTGGATTGAATTGTAGATGGCTGGCCGACATCCAAGGTCTTCGATGATCTCAAAGCGATGCCCTTGAACGATGTAGTCTATCTTGAATTGTTAACGGCATGAAAAGAGGAGGAAAACCTGAACGCACGAAGGGCCATGTATATTATCGGAATTCCCCAACACATCAGACAGTCGAAGAGCATTCTCCGTCTTTTCTCTTTGTAAGACGTGTTGACCTGGCGCACGGACGAAATACGCTCGAGGTGAATGCAGAGACATAAGCAGCAGGCCGGAAGGGCCATCGTAGCACCGATTTGAAGTTTCGTTGCTGTCAAGAACTTGTAAGAGCCAGCGAGCTTGAGAAGGTCAAGAAAATAACGTACTTATGTCGCACCATACTGGTACGACGATGTTAACATTGTTAGCCCAAATTATAGCGTTAATTCCATAGACGACATTTGAGACAAATAGCCAAGCGATGATAGAGAGTGTTGGGACATTGCGAGCACGCCAATGCCAAGGGAGAGGGACGAGAACGAGTGCAGCGGCGATGAAAGCGCCAATGGGTAGCTCAATGCGCATCATGGTGGAAGGGCAGGTTCAAAGAGAAGTGGAGGGGACGGTTGTGGTCCCATAGGGAAGTATGTATATAAAGCCATGGCCAAGTTTTCGTTCGTGATGTTCAAAACGGGAGGACAAAGCACAGTTCGCGATTGTGACATTTGGGTCACGAACAATGGCGGATTTGGCTACTGTGACGCGTGACGCAATATGTACCGTAACCGCTTGAGTATTAACCTCCCCTACGAACGGTTTTCCAAGTCCCTTTCCCGGGCACCGTGAGCCCTTTTGGGCCCTTTGGTTTTACCTCTAGACTTGCGGTGGCTCGGATTAAAACCCAAATATTTTTTTGTTTCTAGAATGCATGGGCCAAGCGGCTGAGTTGGGCCTGACTGAGAAAACTAAGCTTGAACCAAGCCGACTTCGCTGGTGGGCCAGTTTCTTCCACGTGCAACTTGGAATCGAGTTACCTACGATCAAAAAAATTCCCTCGGTTTCAGCAACCAGGCGTCGTTTTTGCATTGTTGCTGCTGCAGACAATAGGCGGAGAATGAATTTCCGACGCCATGCGCCGCAATAACCTCATGTGTGTGATCGACTTCCGAAAATGGAACCCGCTTTTAAGCATTGTTGATATCGGCCTGGACACAATGGCCCGGTTTACTTACGAATCCCTTTATAATGCTGGGTCCCTTGCGATGTGCCCAACCAGACACTTTGCTTTTAACCCCCTCACCAAAGCTTGCTCTCGCTTTATCGCACTTCGCTCTCCAACATCCCACCTTTTCAATGGATAACTTCACTGCCTTCGATGAGCTCTTCGCATCCCTCGAGGTCGGCTCGCCAAACCCACTCTCAGAAACACAATACTCGTCGCCTTGCGATACACCAGTAGATCAAGAGCGATACGGCTCTGGCACTACCACAGCCTTCTGTGTGATTTCATGATCAGACAGTGCGTTCATGTCTTCACTTCGTCCAATTACAACTCTGTTAACGTTCTTCCCAGCCCATCATCACATCCCTAACCTCCCCCCCTTCTTCGTTCTCCCGACCGTTACCTTTTTATGGAAGATATTTATTCCATTCGTGTGAGTAAATTCTTCTTATTTCCTTGTTCTCAATCGACTTATGCCTACCAGTAGATTCGCTTTCCTCTCGCCTTCTCTTCGCAGCACTTTGAGAGTGAGCTGCGTTACATATACCCCAATGCAACATCTTCCGAGATATTGTGCCACCATACTGTCGCTCCTTACCGTCTCTCAGTTTCTTTTATTGTCGGATGTCATACTAGTTACGCCCAACTGTATCGCTAGTACCAAAACTCACGAATCAAATCTTTTCTCCTTCTGAATTGTTTATTACGTCGACCAACGAATAGCAAGGAGCTAGGCCAAGTCCATGTTTTTTTGTCTCTATGATAGTATATCTATCGACGGCGAGCCGAGTCCGGATGGCACTATTTGTTGAGAGCATACCACCCCAAACTCATGGGGGTCGTTCACTGAAGCACGCAAGCGGGACAACTGGTTCCAGAAGTCTCACTGACTTTGATTTGTCTGCTCACCATCGAGGGGGAAGAGAGAACAATAGGCGGGCGTTGAATTCAACCGTTGTTTCTTTACTGGGTTGATTTGATTGGTCAGGATTCGTTTTCATTACGCATTGTTCGACCACTTTGGTTGGTTGACAATAATATACTTAGCGGCTAATGGCGTCGCTCAGGGCGCTAGAACAGTTCCAACGGTTACTTATGGTACACGGTGGTCACGGTTGAGAATTCCTGTGGTAAACGATTTATTTGGATAGTAATAATAAAAAGAAGGTACCTCTGTAATTTAAACGAGCGTGATAATTGATACATGGAAAGTTTTACATTGATGGCATGAACGTATCGTGAAAAGAATTACCCAAAGGGTACTACGAGGCATCAAAAAGGGCGGGAGGAGAAATTCGAAAAGCACTGGATCATGGGAAATCAGACTTGTGGTTATGGGTTGGACTTGAGGAACCAAGTGTGAAGGTTTCGCTTGAGGTATACGACGATGGCGTCTCAGGGGTAAGACTGTGGTGCGTTTTAGAGTCGGGATAGATGACCATCTGGTCGACAGAGGCCGTAAATTCGCTTTTCTGGTAACTTGATGGTTCAGTCGAAGAGGATAGTGAGTCACGTTTGGTAGAGGTGAGTTGGAGTGGACGCGGCACGAAGACTGGTAGGGTTCCGCCAGACTTGACGGGTGACGACTGTACGTATTTCTTCAGGCTAAGGAAGAAACGAGTTAGAATGAGCACGTGTAACGGCGCGAACAGTAAAAGCTTACCTGGACAAAGCGTTGCTCCCAGAGGGCGATTTCGATGGAGGAACGACACCGAACCGCTTCGCGACCGACCAGTAAAGCCTTCGATAATTCTTCCTGGCTTCTTCCGCGAATCCGAAGAATCCAAAGAACACAAGTGCGCAGAAGACCAACAACCATCTGCTCAACTCAAAGTTGACGACGGAGACGGTGCTTGTGCGCCAGAGAATCGCGGGGAAGGTATCAATTATGTACCAATCGAAGTGGGTATCGGACCAACTCTTCCAGCGATAGATGGGTCGGCCTGTCGCATTGAGATATAGTCCATAGCTGGACAAAGGGACGTTGAATAGGAGTTCCACAGTCGCGAGGGCCATCAAGCGGAAATAGCGATTAACGCTGAGGGATGTGTTAGACGAGAGGAATTGGCTGAATTCAGCCCGACGTTGCATGAAGGCGCGTAATGTGAGAACTAGAAGAATTGATTTAACTTGGGAACTCAGAGGAATCATGCGAGAACGTACTGCAATAGACAGCGGAAACGAGGCCAATGACTGTCGGCCAAACGAAGCTGAGGGGGTACGCAGGTGGGGTATTCACTGTGGTGGGATAGCAGCCGATATCTTCGAAGATATCATAGCGATGGCCTTGGACAACAAATTCTGCAGGGCAACCAGTCAGAGACTTTGACGAGGGAAGATAGAATAAGAACATACGCAGGGCCATCTGAATAGCGGGTATTCCCAATCCAATAGCAAGATCAATCATAACAGCGCGCTTTTTCTGGAGGATAAATGAATTCGAAGTCTTTATGAGAAGAAGAAAGGGCTGACTTGAGCTATTGAGATCGTCGCAGTTTGGCATGAAGCAATCTTATATAAACGTCGATTGATGCACAGTGATGCGGCTGGTATCGCGACGGAGACACCGACGATAATTCTGGTTGCTAGATTGAGAAGCATAAGTCTGGTTTCTTATCCAATTGACAAAAGGTTTTGCGTACAGATATCGCACCAAATTGGTGCCCTGTCAATTGCATCGTCCCGCCAAACGATAGAGTTGATGAAGAGGTTAAGGCATCCGAGAGCAGTCCAGATCATATACAAGCACGTTCCCGAATTCCAGGCCTGGAAGTGCCATGGTAGGGGGATAAGAACGAGAACGAAGGAGATGAAGGCGAACACAGGGAAGGCGGGATAACTTGGGTCGGACATCGGTGTCGAGGGTGGTAACGACAGGGAGCGAGTTGGGTCAAAGAGTTGGAAAGAGAAAGGCAGTCGGTTATTGGGGTACCGTGCTCCATTTCTATTGCTCGCTTCCTCCTTTGTTCCATGGCCATGAATTCGTTGGGAGCAGAGGACAATGAACGCAAGTTTAGCGGAGTTTCAATGAGAATTCAACTGTGCTTGCATAAGCATTGCTTCCCTTTTTGGTAACCACTTTTGCTTTTTGGCACACGGATTTCAATTCCCGCTCCATTGTCCCTTCTCCTACCCCAAATCCTGACCGTCGACAGTGTATCTTGCGTACGGTTCTTGGGCGGTGTCATCATGCCACTATCCCACAGATGGGCTTGTTTTTCTTCTGCTTATCTCTGAAATCTCGATAAGGAAACGATGCTTATTGTTTTTAAAATCCAATATTTCCAATGGCCCGCAAGTACTTTCGAAGGCCCAAGCACAAGGGAACCTCGAACCGAGCCACGTAGAGACTGGGCCAACCAACGATTTGTCTGATGCCTCGGCTAATATTTTCGGCCTGCTTCCGCTTAGAACAATAAGTAGTGTCCCGACAATGCGCAGCTGAAGCATTGTTTGGGCCATTGTCCCCCGCCGTGCCGGCTTTGTTGATCCCTTCCTAGCTTTAAAATGGCTGGACCTAGCAGCTCTTCCTCGACAAGCACCTTCGTCCTTTTCGTCCCACTTGCAGCATCTTGCGCCCTCCGAATTTTGCACTACTTTGCCCTACCGCAACCCCAGTGAAAGACAAACCCTAACACTCTCGTGAATTGTTAACCAACACGGATGGACTCATTCGACGACTTCGACTTCTTGTCTTTGGACTCTCCCGCATCAATCCTCGGTGCACCAGCCTCTGACGTCCGGGAGGAGGACGATACCATGCGACAGCTCACCGACGCCGATAGCAGACTCGGCTACGGTGGCTACTGCGTTATCTCATAACTCCCACACCCGTCGCAAACAATCCCATCCCCGAACTCTCTAACGTGTGCTGGAAAATTCAATGGTTCGTCTTGACTTTATATTTTTGCCGTGCCTCGTGGCCAATGAATAATATTCTGCAGATACCTGCTCAGCGACACCAGATCCATAGCCACTCACCATACCGATTCATTTTACAAAGCTCCCATCAGAGCGGACTGTCTTTTTATGCGCGCAGACTAGATGATCGTGCGCACGTTAGGATTCCGGATTCACATGCGTTGGATAGCCACGCACCAGTCACTCCTTATCACTTCCGCTTTTTTCCTCGTTTGCGTTGTCTATTCTTTTCTACGAGTTTCGCATTTTTATTTCCTTCGTTCATGACCTGGATTCTCTCTGTATGTAGACATTTGTATCCTAGTACCTTGCTTCTAGATGGAAAATCATGACATATTTATGCCGAACCCTCTGTCCTATCTGAGCAAGTACGCTGAAAGATCAGTCATGTGCGTACGGGTTTGAGCTGTTTAAATAACCACCGCAAACATCTCCTACGGCGTATTTTATGTTGTCTTGCTTTCCACTTTGAACGTGGAGGCTGAGTCGGGTACTTATTAACAATGAACTCAAGGAGTAACGTCAACGGAGCCACTGAGGTTGTCATAAGCGACCTCATCCACGCACTCTACTGTTGGTCAACTTAAATTTCATCCCGAGTCATCCGACCGTAGGCGGCGCCCGCATTCATGTTAGTCCCACCAGATCTAAGCCTTGTCTTGAGCCAGTTGTCTTAAAAATCACACCATCGATCATTGAATTGTTTTGAAGGTGTCTAATCCATTGCGAAACTCTCCTATGAGAGTATTCTATGTACAAAGCTACAAATAGTATAAACAACGAATAAACCTAATGTGTAATCCTGGGGATATCAGCGGGTAACGCTATTGCTACAGTGGTAATAATAATAATACAAATGCTCAAGGTATAGACGGTAAACGGGGTGAATAAAGGATAGCGCCTGATAACTTAGACGATATCGTGGGTGTTCGATTTTGCGTCTGTGGGATCGGGCAGTGAAGGAGCGGAGTGATTTGAGGGGGATTCGACGATGCTGGGTGACGATGATGATGACGATGATCCCGACGAGGGTGCAGCAGAGTAAGGACCTTCGCTATAGTCAGCGAGTGTCCCACCCACGTCGGAGAGCGTGAGACCGCCGTAAGAGAGAGTGGGCATGAACTCTTCCTTCTCGTTGACGTCGTCCTTCTTCTCGTCAAGATGGCCGCTGACATCGGCGATGGAGACGGAAATGTCGGTGAATGAGCTGATCGAGCCCTGGTGGCGGAGGAGGTCGCGGTGGACGAAGACAGGCGGGATAGGGCGGACTTTGCCGGAGGATGCCATGCCCTTCGACTTGAATCCGGTAGACGTGAGAACGCCGCCGGAAGATCCAGTGGATCCGGTAGATAGTCCGACGCGCTTGGCCACGGTTTCGAAGGCGTAGCGGTAGTGCTTCTTGGCCTCGTCGGCGAAACCGAAGAAAGCGAAGAAGATGAACGCGCAGATGACGCAGAGCCACCGGGTGAGCTCGATGGAGGACTGAGCGACGGGGTTGCTGCGCCAGAGCAGGGATGGGAACTGGTCGACGCGAGAGAAGCCAACGTGGACGTTTTCCCAGCTAATCCAGGGGTTGATGCCGGCTTTAATGTTGAGGTAGATGGCATAGCTGCCGAAAGGAACAGTGCAGAGAACTTCAATACCGGCGAGGCACATGAGCCTGATGTATCGGCTGGAAGTTAGGTTGTTGTAGCTTGAAAGGAGCTCGTTGAACTGGGATCGGCTCTTATTGAAGGCTTTGATGCTGAGAGTCGCGTATACCGCAGATACAAGTCCGATGACGACTGGTGGGCAATATACAAGGGGGAATGCGACCCAAGTATTGTATGTGAATGGATAGCATCCAACGTCCTCGAAGATGTTGAAGCGGTGACCTTGAGGAATGTATTCTGGAAGGGACGGGAAATTCATCAACAGAAATCGTTTATCGAAGAGTATCCGACATACGAAGGATCATCCCCATTACTGGCAGGCCCAGCCCAATAGCAAGATCGATCAGGACATTACGAAGCTTTTCAGCCTTCGTGATGGTCACAGACTGCACGGCTGAAATGTGGTAGAGACGTCGGTTGATGCAAAGCGAAGCAGCTGGGATGCCGATGGAGGTTCCGATGATGATTCTCGAGGCTGCAGAAGGCGGATCAGCAACCGCGGAGGCACCAGTCAAGCCGATAACTTACAGATATCGCACCAGATGGGATTCCAGTTGATTGCATTGCGATTCCAAACGATGGAATTAACGAACTGGGTTAAGCAGGCGAGGCCTGCCCACGCCATGTACAGACAGGTACCAGTGTTCCAGGCTGAGTAAGTAGCATAAAGTTAGGATCGTAGGGAAGCCTCAGAAAAGGATGAGTTTACCTTCCAAGTGCCATGCGAATGGGATAGTGCACATGAGGAAGCCAGTGAAGGCGAAGACGGAGAAAATGGCGTTTGGATAAGTCATCTTCGGTTCTTCAGACGGGTATCGCTGGTGTAGAATGTGGCCGGGAACAGCTGCTCGAGGAGGGGACAACTTTCGAGTACACGGAGGTAGATCAGCTGGAGGCGGTGACGCTTTCGAGTCACCGAGCCCAGTTTATAAGAGCAAGTGCTCCGATGTTCCCTACGTGTACGCTTTTTTGGGTTGTCCCCTTGTTCTGTGGGGCGAGCAACTTTTGCGTCTTCGAAAAGTCTTCGCCGAATATGGGTGTGACCTTGTCCTGTTCCAAAACGAGACGCATCAAATGTCCAGGAAAACGGCCTAATTTGGACGCTACCTTGTCCCAGACCTAAAATGAGGTATCACGATGTCAATGTCCCATGCCGATGTATTGCTGATATCCCCGTGGAATGGGAAAACGCATCGTGAAGGGGACCGTCCCTCCAGGAACATGGGCGGGCAAACGGGAGCTTGAGGGAAATTCAAGGAAATTTCAAACGATAATCCAAATTCGGAACTGATGTTTGGCGAGAGAATGTGGTCACGTGAATCAGACTTCTAGCCCGAACGTCGAAAAGAGAACAAGTGGAAGGCCGAAAGTGCAGCATGCAGGGAAGCAAGTGAGAACGAACGTGGGGTGAGGGAGATGGGACGCGAGGAACATGATCATCATATCCGGCCTCAATGCATTGAGCATAGCGTAAAATCGAAGGGATAATCCTCAGAGATAAGGGGAATCCGGAATTCAGCACAAATAGGATGCTTGAATAGCACGCAGATAGGCTGAAGTTGAGAGGCCAAATGAGTGTATGACGAACGCAATTAGAAGAGATGGACGCGCCAGCTAACACCCACAGTCCGCCGTCGCCACCCCCAGCGTCACAGATATCCCTGTCACAACCATCCCTCGAGTTTCTAGAGGACTTGGAGGCGTTTGAAGTTCGTTGAGGCACTGAGCAGCAGCAATACGAGGTGACGGGAAAGAAAGAAGAGGAATGAGTCTCCAGCCTTCCAGCTATTGTCTTTATGCATGTGTTGAGGTCGTGTCTTATTGTCTTTTCACCTCCATCGACGCTTTCGGTTGGGTTACGTAATCGGAATACAATCACGCGCCCTCGTCAAGAACAATAAGATGGACGCGCCGTGTGAATTCAGCAATGGACAATGGGAAAGATAAGATCTGAGTACATACGCGCTCGCTGTGCGTGAGCAGATAATCGCAAAATCTAGCCTATACATAACGACGCAAATAACGATATCGGCGCACCGTTGAAGCTTGAAGTTGCACACATTTTTAATGATCTGGTTCAAATCTGGTTCAAATCTGGTTGGCCATCCTTACAATCATCTAAACTCTCGGTAATCACCTTGGATATGGCTTTCATACGTTCTGGAGAGCTGTGGAATCATAAGTCAAAGACATATGCACATATATTGGCATGGTAAAGGGATAGGCTACAAGGTATATCTATGCTACACAAAGGTCGAAATCTCGAAGAGAAGGTGGTACCGTTAGGTTATAGATACAATGGTGAAGTCAAGGGTTAAATCACAGAGCCGAAGGGTAGAAACATACTAAGAAACAAAGGTGGCCGAAGTAAACGTCGAAGAATCCACATCATGGTCATAATTCCATCATGAGTAAAAGCAAAGAAGAGTCTGTTATACCGTTTCTTGGACCACCGTCATACGGATCACTTCATTCGCAGGGAGTCCTTGCCCGAGGCGCTCCTTGCTCCAGCTCCTGCGCAATGTCTGAATGGTAGGACGCATGGCCGAGGTCATCTTGTTGGAGGGTGCAGGAGAAGCCGGAGGCGCGTCGGGGACAACAAACGACGAGATACTAGATCCTTCAAAGGGCCGACCGGTCCTACGATGCGGCGGCGTGATAGTTGGATATAGCGGGTATCCAATAGTCTCCTCTGCAGAGGACGCAGGAGAATGTGACCGAGAGCGCGTCCCATGACGGGACGAAGGGAGACTCGGGGTAGGCGATACGGGTGGGATAGGCCAGGCTGCATGTAAGACGGAGGACAGTGTCGGCTCTACATCCTCTGGAACGAACTTAGGCGCCGGTTTCATGATCGACTTCGGCGTAGGGATGGGAGGCGGCGAGGTCGGTCTTGGGGGTATCTCAAGCGTTCTTCGGACAAGAGGAGATTGAGCTGGGAGCGGAATCTGAATAGGCGGTGCAATTCCGAGGGTCTTCGCAGTGGGCGAGCCGAGGTAAGAGAGTGTGGACGCCATGAATGCTTGATCTTCATCTGTTATCGACTTGTTGCTCGGACTGACGGACCTGTTGCTCGGTGTTGGAGTAGAGCAGAATGTCGGCGAGGGGGATTTGGATGTCTTTCGCTTCGGTCGCTTCTCATCCAGAGCGTCATCCCATCCAGACTTGAGCTCAATGGTGAGAGGACGAGGCTGTGGCTTCGTTAGGGAAGGGGAGCGCGCCACCATCTCGGACATCGGCGACGAAGGTTGCTTGTTCGAGTTGCTGTTGGTATCAAATAATCAGGATGTCATACCGTGGATATATATGGTTTAGAACACACTAAATGGGCAACACAAGACGCCGCGGGAGGTCCCTCTTCCGGGTAACCTGCTCTCCAATCCAGCGGAACGCATCACGAGCTTCTTCGCCAATGGTAAAAGATTGGAGAATATAAACGACGGACACCACGAAAATTCCCCACCAAGCAACTTGGATGCTTGTAAGATCGCCATGGGGTTCAGTGGGGTCGACATTCTCCTGAACTTGAACTATATTGACTTGGTTCATCAAGGCGTGCACCGAGGCCCACGAGGTCCAAGGCTCGGATTTCGGAACGGAAAACAAAGCGGAAAAACTCAAGATACACAGCGCGCCTGTTAAGATGACGCAGGTGGCCAAACGACGGAAGAAAAGGGATGGATCCATCGACGAGCGAGATTGAAGATGGTCTGCGAAAGAAACAGTGCGAGAGGCGTTATGGGCTGACACACCTAGAATCAGGAGATTATGAGAGACAATAGCATGATTTGAATACGAGATAGCGCACCAGAGAAAACGAATACTATGCTACAGGTAAGGACAGGAGGAAGCCAAGTTACTAAAAAGCCTATTGTCGAAGGATGTGTCGACGCTGAGCAGCCAAGATCTTTCACGATATCAAACCGATGATGCTGGACAATCAGATCTATCATGCGAGAGTTCAGATAATTAAGATATAACAGAAATAGGGACGCACGCGAAGACATGTATATTAGGGGTATGATATAGCAGAGGAATAACTCTAAGATCGTGCGGTTTCGTAGGACTGTAGGATTTGTGGAGATCTTCTTCGATGAGGAGACAAGTTGCAGTTGGATTGCAATGCATAGGAGTGCTCCAGGCAGTGCAATATTGGCGCCTAGCATGAGCTTGGTGACTAGGTAAAGTACATTCATCAGTTGGAATTCCTCTAGCGGGATCGAATAAAATTACCGATATCACACCAGACCGGGATGTGAATGTCTAGATTTCCAGCCCACACAATTGCATTGATTCCATGAACGATATTGTAACCACCAAGCCACAGAACGATTGCTAGATGAGGAATACTCGTGCGTATGCGCTTTACTGGAATAAATATGGCGATGAAGAAGGCGCAGGTGAAGGACAACGCAGCCAAAGCCACAGCCATTGTTGGTCAAATATTCCTAGCAAGGGAGCAGCCAAAGAGCACGACCGCACAGGACGAAATCGTTTAACGGCACGATAAGAGCTCAGAACGAAAAGGCGAAGAGGTAGACATTTCGGGCCTTGACTTCTGGCATATTAAGGACTCGAAGAACAAGGAACTCATTTTGTCACCTGCGTAATGAAAAAAAAGAAGGGAAAAAACAAATCTGGCATCGACAGCCGCCGGTGCGTACTCCGGTGACTTTGTCAGTTTTGCGATAAATAGTGTTCCTCTTTAGAAACAAGGTCAATGGCCGGTAAAAAGGGACCAATGGCTGGCAATCTGATGTTTCTGCGATAAGAGCAGCTATTTCACCCGACCTGCACATCCCAGCACAAGGGGAAGTGCAAATGTGGAAGCGACAATAGTGAGAAAGGGTGAAAAGTGCGGACGACCCAAAACGGACAGGCGTATGTCCCTTCCCATTTCGGCAAGCACGTGGCCGGTGGCTGTGTAACAATTTTGCGCTATCCTGACCCTCTTGAACTTTTAAGCTTGAAGAGGCTTGAAGTTTGATTCTGAAGCGTTCGGCAATATTAGAAGGATTCGATGCAGCGCAGAGCAAAGTCTGTTAAAACGTTTTTCAATTCTAGTTGAACTTTGGAGTGTTCTCATTGCTATACTCACGCCGTGTTGGGGACACATTTGTTGCATATTGAACTTCGATGATTAGATCCTTGATAAGGCCGGATTAACGTATTGCATCAGGCAGGCCCTGAAGCTTGTGAACAAGAGCGTGGAGCATAAAATGGGTTTCGACGAAGGCGCTTTCGTACTCCAGGGACTCATTGACCAGCATTGAAGCATGCCATCAATACGGATAGTAGTCGTGACACTTCTGAATGTGCCAAGGTGCCAAAATGATGTCCCCATCAACATCAAAGGTCAAGTGGAGAACAATGGAGGCTAGGCAGAGTTAGAGTGAGGCTCACTCTAAGGGGGGGAGATGCCAGACGTTTCTATAACGGGATATGGTGACAACGAGCTCCGGTCAATAAATGCAGAGGACGTACATACTGAGCTTCAGGGCAGCACGTCTGGGCTATGAACCTATCAACCTGGTTTGGGTCTTAGATTGAACGCGGATACCTGAACAAGAGCAGAGAGGGTGATAGGGGCATAAGGAGCAGCAATATAACAAAGTGATGCAGAGCGGCCGTGTGACGAAAGACAGCGAAAGCGTTCGGGCTTTTCAGTATCACTGAAGAGCTCAGACCGGTGGATTTCAAACTTGGACGAAGTGCGCATCCGAAGTGTATGACAAGCGACCTCCAAGGACGCGTCGCAGCTCCCGTTTAACAAGGCCTTCACCTGTGAAAAAGACTGTGAGGTTCAAAAGACGACGTGTAGTATTGTTACAAACCACTTACTACATGCTCCAAGAGCCGAAAGGAATCAGGAACGGTTGAGCACTGGGGTGCTCATGCGCTCATGAACGAACAGGTTACCGTTAAAAAATCGCTTGAACGATCCGGATCAAGAATTCAACCTCACGTGATCTTCAGTTTTCGCGCGCGCTCTGTACTGCTCTCTAATTCGACCGCGATGATCAAAGAATAATAGTCATTCAATGTTCACATTTATGTAAATAGTGGGCTATAATGTTACACGATCGGTGGGTTTAGAATTGGATTTGTGTTTCTCATTGTGCTCATCCAACACGGCATCGCAAATCTTTATCCCAATCGTCCGATCCAACTCCGGAAACCACGACGAACAGCGACGTAGGATCATATTTTGTTTTGATGTCTTTCAGCTTCGAGTAGTGCGAGCCGAAGAAAGATTTCTTGAAATCGCGCTCATGTAATGAACCCTGAAAAAGAAATAAGTAGACTAACTATGATAGAACGAATCATACAGACCTCGTTGAGAAATGAACCAGAGTCTTCTGTTAACTGGTCAAGGACGTCTGTGTTCTTCTTCAACCTGTCTATCGCTTGAAGGATCGTGGTTGCCGAGGCACCATCAGGCCAGGATTCCGTAACGTATACTTCGGCGAGAGCACCGCGCCACGAAGGGTTCAGGCCCGTTGACGAAGGATCGACAGATGAAACTGCTCCTCCAGCAACAGAACTACAGGTTTACTTGGTAAGAAATCCTTTCCAAAAATTGGTATGGGAATAAACTTACTTAAAAACGACACCGCCCTCGATAGACAACATGATCTTCGCCGCTTTCGCAGGGTCATTCAGCGCAATCGTACGCGGAAGCAGCCTGGACGCAATTTCTACTCGATTTCCAACTTGGCTGGTAGTCGAAGGCGAAATGAATGCCGCGTACCAATCCGCGAAAGAGGGAATCTCGAGTGCCAAAGTCTGCACTGCACCGCCAGTCGCATTATTCACAAAGTCGACAAAAGGGACGAAGATCTCATTGGCGTCGGAAAGCGACACGTTCGGCGCAACGAGCAAGACCTGTATGGACGAAGAGATAGCGCCGTAGCCACCCCAGCCGGCGGAAGAGAAGTTTGGATGAAATTTGACGAACTCAGTGACGACATTCTGAGCGATCTCTGGCGAAGTCAGGTTGGCAACTAAACCCAAGGTGGTGAGAGGGAATATGGGGTGGGTTTGATAGGTGACAGATATGACGACCCCGTAGGTGCCTCCGCCTCCGCCTCGTAATGCCCAAAATAGATCCGGGTGTTGGTACGCGTTCGTCGTCAGGAACGTTCCATCAGCCAGAACAATAGTGAACTGAAGGACGTTATCGACACCTAAAGGCGAGACAACAAATTAATACGGTACACATTCAGTTGATGACGGGTTCCTTACCTAGCCCGAACAGAGGTGAGAAGGCGCTGTGTCCAGCTCCCATTACCCAGCCGCCTGCGGCACCAACGGAGCCTCCCACAGAAATTCCACCAACCACAAATCGGCCCTGTTGTTGAACGAAGTCATAAGCCTCATTCCACTGAACCCCAGCACCAAGCGTGACCGCTAGAGATGTCAGTCAGAGAAATTTCACGATATTTTTTATACGTAACTCACCGTTGTATGTCCTTTTCGCACCTGAAGGAGCACCTTGGGGAATAAATGACGCATCGTAGGATTTATCTTTGAGATGATGCATCCATAACATGAGCCCCCCTCGCCCCGCACTTCGACCGAGGTAGTCGTGTCCCGTGTTCTTGATCACCAGGCGCAGATTGTGGCGTTTCGCAAATGTAACGGCAGCTTGAACATCTGCTACTGATCGGGCATCGACACCAATAGACGGGACGCTGCCCTGCTTGCACGTAAAGCCAAGGCTGACATTGAGGTAGCAGGCGTCGATAGTTCCGTTCGGAAACATGAAGGTCTCGAAATTGATGTTCTCCAGTGCACCTGGTTGATCTGCGCGCCAAGTTGCATTTCTGAAATTAGCTGTAACGTCGGAGCAGCTTCCCGCAGTTGTTGATGAATAACATGCAGACGCTGGAGGCACTGGATAGACAAGAGGCTGAGATAGTTGGCTTGCTAAGGTAGAGAACGCGGTTTCGTTGGGCCAGCAAGAGTCACCGTAGAGACAGCGACATGATTCGGCCCCAGGAAAAAGGAAAGTTTTGGATAGGGAAAGGAGGATTGGGACATAACGCGCCAATGCCATGGGGTCTGAAAGCAGATGCACCATACTAGGAAACATGCGAGGAAAGCGAACCTCAATTTATACGCAGACCCTTACGAATCACGGGCGGACTTGATAGCGCTGGAAAGGAATATGACCTAGTGGGCAGCGGACTGCGCTCCAATATATGCGGCTGAGATAGTGACATTTATGGGAAAGAAAAGTGATAGTCATCGCAAGCGGTGAGCTCGAGCCTCAGCCTCGAAAGGCCCTGTGTTGAGAATAAGGTCGTCGCTGGAAAGTTGGGGAGAATTTCAGTTCGTTGGAATTGGGAATTCGTAATCGTAGATCAGATCTCAGAGGCCACAAAATCATAGGATGGGCGCGGGATACAGCCTCAGGAGGAAACACAAACCACATTCAAAATTTCAATCATTGTTGAATCATTGATCAATGATCATCAGATCAATGGAAAACGAATTTTTCACGTCATGTGCCTCTGTCACGTGCAAGCTTCAATCTCGATGCCGTCATCGCTTCCATGATTGACTAAAAATAGGTCAAGAACTTTTGAATGGTCTCTCTAAGTCGTTTTCCCTCTTCTACAAATAAAAGCCTAGATAATTCACTCTCAACCCCACCATGTCGTCGTCCAAAACTTCAGATTTGCAATGGAAAGGATACGCGTAAGTAATTCCATTGGAATCTTCGATTGCGTTGCGTTGAACTTCGCGCTTGGAACGCGCATATATTTACACAGAATCCATGACACCAAGTACTGGGATCAGTTAAAGCTTATAGACTTTGAACCAAAGAGGTTCGAGGACTATGATATAGATGTGAAGATCGAATTCTGTGGCGTCTGCGGCTCTGATCTTCACACCGTAACGGGTGGTTGGGGTCAACCTTTACTGGTATTGTTGTGTCAAATGTTATTCAATACTCTTGTCTAACTCTTGTGGAAGCCTCTCATCCCTGGACACGAGATTACAGGCCGCGTTGTGAGAGTCGGACCTAAAGTCACGGAATTCAAAGTCGGAGATCGTGTTGGAGTCGGGTGCGCATTTTATATCTCACCTTCGGCTTGTCTTCTCTAATTGGCCATGAAACTTTGTCAGTGCCCAAGTTTGCTCGTGTTTCGAATGTAATCCCTGCAAAACGGATAATGAGAACTAGTACGCCTCGTTTATTTCATCATTCATGAGCTTCCTTGGTTGACAAAGCGTGTCTAGCTGTCCGAAAAAGGTGTCCACCTATAATTCCAAATATCCTAATGTACGTTGTGCTCCTTATATGCGTCATATTCCGGAGCTTAACGAAAGAACAGGGAGACATCGCTTATGGCGGATATTCCACCGCCATACGCGCGCACGAGCGCTTCGTCTTTCCGATCCCGAAGGATTTGCCCCTGGAGCAAGCTTCGCCCATGCTTTGTGCCGGATTAACCGTGTACTCTCCTTTAGTACGAAACGGAGCAGGGTGAGTATCCTTTTTAAAGAAGGCCAGAACGAAACCTGAATTTTATCTAGTCCCGGAAAGCGTGTTGGTGTTGTCGGAATTGGTGGATTGGGGTAAGCCGTTATCGTGCAATTATTATAAAAAATTGGCGATAATCATGGCGCATATAGCCACTTTGCCATTCAGTTCGCGAGAGCTCTCGGTGCAGAGGTGGTAGTTTTCTCTCATTCACCGAACAAAAAGGCATGTAACGGATCGCCTCTCCCTAATGCGGTAATCATTAACATATAGCCATGTAGAACGACGCATTCGAACTTGGCGCGAACGATTTCATCGTAACCAATGAGGGCTTTGCTAACGATTGGCTTGGAAAGGTCGATCTGATCATCGTACGCATATCTTCTTTCCCTTTCTATAAGCGATATCTATGAAATATTTTCATGCTTCAGTGCACCGCAGACGTATCGAAGGGTATCCCCTTAGCAGACATCATGACAACCCTCAGCGTCGGTGGTCGTTGCATCGTGGTTGCTCTTCCCGACGAAAATTTGCCCTCCATAAATTCTTCCCGTAAGTACACTCAGCCTGAGCATGACTTCAAAGTGGCTCTGTGTTCATTAGTATTCATACTGCAGAATTGTCGAAGAACGCAGCTCTCCTGGGAGGAAGCCATATGTTAGTACCCCTCGATATGTACCGTTCTGCCAGTGACATAGCGACTAACGTGTATCGCTATTAGCGGAAGCAAGAAAGAAGCGATAGACATGCTCAATCTCGCCGTGGAGAAGGGAGTGAAGGCTCATATTGAGATGCTACCCAGTACGCATTTCACAGATTTAATTAATCGAACTCGACTAATGCCAGCTGTGCAGTGAAAGAAGCCGGGAAAGCCCTTCACGATGTAAAGGACAACAACGTGCGGTACAGACATGTCCTCAAGTACGCTTTGATTTTGTCTTGTATCATCGGACATTATGACCGACTTACTTTTAGGATGGACATCTGAATCCTGATCTCCATTGCCGTAGGAAGAAAAGAGAACACTTGCCGCTAGAACATAAAGTCGTAGAAAATACCCTAAATTTGAACAGGACCTTATAGCATGAAACCTTCTCTGAATTACAACCGAATTGCACACAAAGTTATGTACCGTCGGCGTACTCTTTCTATTCAATTGAAACGACCGCTAAAATCATAGATCTATCTGTTTTCGAAAGCATATCTCTAATGTACAACGTCCAGGGATACGATATTAAGCAATTTGGCTACAAAACAACTTTGATTCAGATGCATCATGTTTCTGCGACTTCGTCGTAGATCTCTTCAGCGTAACACTTTCACTCTTTGGCCTTGGTCAAGAAGAAATTCGCACCGACGAGCTTCAAATTGTATTTCTCTGCGAAGGCGATGGCGTTCCAGGACCTTCGACTGGCCGGTTCTGGGTTGTGCTCCACTGCATTGTTAGGAATGGTAATCCCCCCAGCAGGCTCTTGGAATAACAGGAAGACTGCAGAAGTCATCAATGATATCACTCTAATCTACAATTTATTCATAGCATACTCACTATATCGGTGGAAGCCTGTACCTGCAGGAGGACCAGGAGGGAAATAGGGCGTCGCAGCGGCTTTTACTTTCAGCGCATATACTCCTTCTGTTTCAGTCGCGTTCGCTGCCGGCAACTTGACTCCGGGAAGCTATGAAGCGTTCATTGGCCACCGAAGCGAAAAGAGGAGATTGGAAAACCTACAACCCAGTGTCTCCACTGACCGAATTTTGGATCAGTACGAGAAGGTGCATCAGGGTCGGTCATGACGAGCGTGTATGAAAGTTCGCCCTCCTGAGAGGTACCAGCGACCTCGCTTTTTGGTGCGACCATCGGAAGTATTTTGATCTCTGGTTCCTCGATGGTCAAGTCTCGCGCGATCTTGCTGCCCAGCATGACTTCCGTTCCGGTGGATGGCCAGACGACAGTGAACAGCACCGAGGGCGAGAAGTCCACGGAAGCCGGGATTACATCGGGAATGACTTGCTCAGACTTGAGCGCGGTGGTAACTTTAGTGAGAGGGTCTGACATGGCTTCGACGGTGTGGTTGGAGTGATAGTAACGAGTTAAATCAGGTCTCGGTTGGTTTCGGTCGAGGTGACAATGATATAATGTCCGGCCCGTGTCGGCCGCAGGCCGCGTCCAGGCAGTGACAGGCACCGTTCGCCACACCCGACTTGCCCCAGCGAGCGCTCCAGTCACTGTTGTGCCAATCCTGGGCATTGTGATCTTGGAATTTGTAGAACGCTACGCTTGTCTGCGTGATGCGGGCTGGCCGCCATCCCACTACAAAGTAATTCCCGGGGAAGAAAGTAAACACGACGATACATTACAATCACGTGCCATTAGTACTAAGTACTATTACACGGCGGACATTCAACTGTCAAGTCGGCCGACCGGTTGTCCTGTTAAGTCATACAGAGGTTACCGGCAAGTCATAACCTGTCATGACACAGGTTGACTTGCCGGTCACAGTGGCCGATGTCACGCTCTTTCTTTTTTTTAATGTTCTCGCCTCATATTCTGCGTATTTAATAGTACTCATGTGTCGTGTTTATTCGAATTCATTCCCTCACTATCAATCTACGTATTGTCTTCGCCACTATTTGAATTCGCTTTAATCTAACGTTAGCAACTAACAAACATAAGTATGAGGCGAGAAATTTAAAAAAAAGAAAGAGCGTGACATCGGCCACTGTGACCGGCAAGTCAACCTGTGTCATGACAGGTTATGACTTGCCGGTAACCTCTGTATGACTTAACAGGACAACCGGTCGGCCGACTTGACAGTTGAATGTCCGCCGTGTTAGTATTAGTAACTAGTCCCCAATCTTCCCCAATACTCTGAATCCCAATATGTAAATGTAAAGCTCATTTTTTGCCTCTCTGTCACCGAATTCGCGAAGCAAATGCCCATGACCATCGTCGGGTGACTCGGACTTGATTGAACGCTGATTCAGATCAGAGAAAAACTTGGAAAGTTACATAATCCACGTGTGTATCTTTTCTTGTTGTCCTTCCGAGCAGCCGTTAGTAACTGCTTTCCGTAATCAGCGTAGGAGCTTTGAAAACAGACCCAACCATCCAAAAAAGCTGCTCTCTAAAGATGCCCAGCGATGATGATCTGGCATTGTGGCTATAAATCCCTCGTTCACGCGCCTCGGTAACCACGTGTCCTGGGAAGTTGTCCGTGAACTCGCCTGCTCCAATCTTCTTTCACTGGCATCTGGTTCTCTTCACCACCATATTCATCCTATGCGGGGCCACCAGTTTTTTTTTCCAAGGCGCTCTTCATTTCCCTCGAAAGCGGTGTCCTTGGCTGTATCTGGAAACGCCTTTCAGGATAAAGTTCAAAGTTGTATATGTCAACAGTCAAATTGAAATGGTGAGCGTCCATCGCGATGGCGATCCCCTCGCAAATCTTCATTTTTCTTCCCCGCCTAGTGCCTGTTATTTATTTAAAACCACAGCATAAATAAATTCCGCATGGAACTCGATTCTGAACTTAGCTTCTCGCTATTCTTATATATTTCTGCGGATCTTGCCTCGGGATGTTCGCTTCAGTTTAAAATCAGCCTGTCTGAAGCTTGAAACCAGTGTCCATTGGTCCCTTCCCTCCAGATATGCCATCGTTCAAGCACATTGCTTTTCTTCTAGGCTTACTGCCATATGCGCTCTCCGTCCCATTTTCCTATGGTGCCAACGTCGGGGCGACCCTTGACGCCCGTGCTCCATCAGGATCCACCAAAAACGTGATTATTCAAATGTTCGAATGGAACTGGGACAGCGTCGCGGCAGAATGTACCAATTTTATTGGACCTGCGGGGTATGGCTTTGTTCAAGGTAATTCCTTCTGATGAACACGCCCAAAGGGTACCTTCAAGTTTCATGCGCGGCTGACAACCAGTGCAGTGAGCCCTCCCCAGGAGCATATCACAGGTGCCCAGTGGTGGACAGATTATCAGCCCGTATCCTACATTTTGACATCCAAGCGCGGTAATCGCTCTCAATTTCAAAAGTAAGCACGTCATCCCTCGGAGGCACTATTGACAAGTTTACGTCTAATCCTTGAGCGCTCTAGTATGATAACCACGTGCCATGCGGCTGGCGTGAAAGTTATTTCAGGTTAGTACCTTCACTTCCCATATACCAATGCGAGACTTAATTTCCCGGAATAGACACCATATGGAACCACATGGCTGGAGCAGATTCTGGTAATGGAGTTGCCGGAAGCACCTTTACACATTACGTATATCCTGGTGTATACCAGTATCAGGTTCGCAGAGCACGCCCTTCTGGCTTCTCAACGTGCTGAGGTTCGAAATTTACAGGACTTCCATCATTGCGGACTCGAGCCCAACGACGATATTGTTAACTATGATAACGCTGTCGAGGTCCAGACTTGCCAATTGGATAATTTGGCAGAGTAAGTATCTACGGCCCACTTAAATTCCTTTCGTCACTTAGGATTTGATTTTCCAGCCTTGCGACCGAGACGGAATATGTCCGCTCAACTCTGGCAGCATATGGCAATGACCTATTGTCGCTCGGCATAGATGGCTTCAGATTGGACGCCGCAAAGCGTAAGATTAAAGATTTTCTCTCGATATTTGTTCACTCTCAATTAATAAATACCTTTGCAGATATCAATGCCAGTGATATCGCCAATATCCTAGGTAGATTGACTAGCCAGCCCTATATCACTCAAGAAGTCATCTGGGGATCTGGGGAACCAATTCAACCATCCCAATATGTCGGAAATGGTGGGATTTTTCACACCTTCCCTTTACGTTCTGTCTAAACTAAATCATGTTGCAGGCGATGTTCAAGAGTTAGTCTTATATGTAGAGGCTTTGAACCAATTTCAAATCATCGCTTTTTATATAGGTTTAGGTACACCACAGCCTTACAGAATGCCTTCTCTGGAGGAGGAATTTCCAGTCTTCAAAATCTCGATGGTCAAGGTCACCGTCCGAGTCTGTAACCGTTTCAAGCACTTTTTATTGACATGGTGTCGATTTCTGTTTCAGGATGGGTATCGGGAACTCAAGCGAATGTCTTCGTCGCTAATCACGATACAGAACGGGCAAGTCAATTAGCTTATCGTAGATGCATTCAGAATCTAATTTTTTCACGTAGGGCGGGAACTCTTTGAACATAAATTCGCCTTCTAACACGTACATCACAGCTACGATCTTCTCGCTCGCCCACCCGTACGGAACACCCACGGTTCTCTCGAGTTACACGTTTTCGACGACGGACGATGGCTCCCCAAACAACGGTAATGCAAAGGACAGCACTCGGAGTTCACTTTACTTATGGCTCCATAGGGGCGGGCACTTGCTCAGCTACTGGCGGTAGCGGAGGCTGGTTGTGCCAACACCGATTTGTTGCTATAAGTGGTATGACTGGATTCCGCAACAACGTCGGCTCTGCCGCCTTGACAAATTGGGTCTCCCCTCAGTCCCAGCAGATCGCTTTTGGAAGAGGTCAGTGTTCCAAGAAATCTCGTCTCTATTCGTTGTTAAATATGTCTTGTACAGGTGCTCTTGGATTCGTCGCCATCAATAACGTTGATTCTACATGGACAGCTACCTTCACCACCTCTTTACCTGCTGGATCATATTGCGATGTGATCAGCGGCCAGAGCACTTCCGGAAATTGCACTGGCTCCTCGTAAGTTGTCTTATTTATTGTTCAATATTTTGCAAATTCTGAATGTGTCGTCATAGCTTCACTGTCTCTGGCGGAACGTTTACCGCAACTGTACCGGCTCGAAGCGCCATTGCTATCCACACTGGCGCTCTTGGTACTGGGTCAGGCACTGTCTCTACTGGATCTGGATCGGTCGCCGTCACGTTCCAAGAGACAGCAACAACGACCTTCGGAGAGGTAAACAACATCTTTTATGATGTGCCCTTCGCCTCACAACTATTGTTGCCGCAGAACATCTTCCTGGTTGGCAGTATTTCCCAGCTAGGAACATGGGCTCCTGCTTCTTCGGTAAGTCGTGCTTTAGCCGCAAAGGCGGTACAATTTATCTAAGTCGAGTGTATGTTAGATTGCCCTTTCTGCTGCGACATACCCTGTCTGGAGTGTTACAGTCTCCCTACCCGCAGGTACGACTTTCCAATATAAATTTATCCGAAAGGAAACAGATGGAAGTGTAAGCGTCTGTTGTTGTTCTTGCATGGAGAAAGCGTGCTTATCGTTTTCCTCGTCCTTTAGGTGGTTTGGGAGTCCGATCCTAACCGTCAGGCGACTGTAGCATCCTCAGGCACGCAAACAATCACGACGTCTTGGAGATAGTTCGTCGTCGAGCAACAGGATTTGAATAAGTCAACGAAATGAGTCATTTTCGTTCTTGTCTTTCAAAAAGAACTTTGCAGCAAAGATGTCCATGTTGCGAACAGTAAAGAATACAAGGTCGTTTGAATTAATAGTTAGATAGTCGCGAACTTTTCATCCAGTCCAGGGCGCGGGTCCAGGGACCTATGTGCTATTTTAGCCAACTTGATTACCAGAGAATGACCGAAGACCTTACAGTGTATGCGGTTGGTACCGGGTCGTAGATGTTGACCGTCAAGCCGGGGTCTACGAAAACAAACGTCAAAGCAGTCGGCGAATACAAATAGACGAATGTTTACCAGTAGGAGAAACATATCCAGGAATGGAGACTTTGGAAGGGTTGCCAGCTCCGCTGCCAGTAACGCTGATCTGAGCGCAGGAGATGTACCATTGTGGAGCGTCTACGACGTGAAGAGCAATTTGTTCAATGCGAACCAAGTACTATAAATTTAAAAAGAGATGCTTCTTAGCACCGGGATTGTCGACGAATACAAAATTAATACCTCGCCAGGTGGAGTGCTGGCAGGAATGGTGGTCGTGAGCTGGGCAGCGTTGAAGTCGGTGAAGGTGAACGGGTTGAAGGTGGCACCCCATTCGGCGATCTGGAAGAGTTGGCTGAGATGCGGGTCTTTCTAATTCAAATGTTTTGGAGTTACCTTAAACCAGCTAGCGCTGCTACCGTCCCAGCTTGCCGCTGTGGTTGGGGCTTTACCAAGGTAGATGGCAGCAGGTCCCTGATGATAGAGGGTATTGTCGAGCATGAACCCGATGGTGCTCCCAGGCGCAACGGAGACGGTCTGAGTTGCGGCACCTGGGTTAACGTTGCAGCGAATGTCGTCCGAAGTTACGTCCGTGACTGGTGAATTGTTCACCGGTAGACGGACGGCCGCAGTCGAGGTCGTGCTACCAGCAATCAAAGTCGTCCAGATATCTAAGTACAATGAATTAGCATCTCATTATATTCCAAGGAATCCATATCACAATTGTACTCACAGTGAGCAGATGCGCTCTGTGCTAACAAAGCTAGAGCGACAAGTCCAGAAAGCTTCATGGTGATACGAGTTGTAGGGAGGTGTCGAAAAGTATGCTATTTGGACGCCATTTTATACACCAAGATACGGATTCCCGGAAAAATATCGTCATTCTTGCTGCAGTTAGACTTTGCAGGAACTTTAGAATTTTACCGCCACATCGCACCAACGGACAATATGAGGAACTTTGCAAGGTCTGAACGGCAAAGGTACGGATGAACGGTAGCATGGCTTAACGGCCGAGCACTGGCGATAGTGGTCTATAGTCGGTAAAAAATGGAGCATGGTAGATCGATGGGTGATAATCCAAAAGAGAGAACCAACTTAGTAACCAATCAAAGGAGAGCACGACTAAAGTTGTCTTGGGAATCGGAGGTCAGTGGACCAAATGTCAGAATTTTCTCCTTCCATGGTGCGCTCCAAATATTTTACACGAGAAAGCTTGGAGAGACAAAAGACGAAGCTCCTAAACAACCACTTATCATCGTATTGCAGACAATCGACAACAGCATATAGAATACATGCCTCTAACGAGCGCCACTATAGCTTGAAGTTTGGGTGAGAATGTGACCTAGTCAAGACCTAGTTGCCCCACATTCACATGGATCCGGACACGAAATACGTGCAGGACTTGCGGCACCACACATCACGCTGTCAGGACTCAGTACAGAGCTTCGATTAAACTTGATTGCAACGGAATCCGAATTAGAACTTCTGTAAGTTCTCCAAAAATATATGACTCACTTGATCGTCAAGACAGTCGTCGCCAAGTAGAATCCTTGCGTCATATTCACGACAGTTGGAGCCGGAGATTTATCCAATAATAAATCCGAAAGCTATGTTCATAGCTTTCATGGGAGGCGAGGACGCATATGTACGTCGCAGGGGTCGTACATAGCTAAAAGCTTCGCACTGTCGGGATTCGGGAAATAACACACGGCTTAGGCTCCAGAGTCCAGACATATAGATCCCAAGCTCCAACTCGCGTCGGAGAAGCCGGGAAAATGTGGAGTGATGCACACTGGCATTGCCATTACTTAGCACCTTCGAGGTAAGCCACTTAGACATCCCATGCCATAGTACGATGCAACACTGGCATAGAAATATTGCTTGGGCGTTTGATAGCATGGAAAATTGGAGTTGCTTTTGACATAACTGCAAGTAGATTGAATCAGACACAGCTCACAGACTGAACAGAGGCATAAAGTGGCGGTATTTCAAAATTCAGACGAACCAGCATAACAATGGTAAATACTTCCACATAAGTCCTCTCCCTCACTCGTCGCATCCGAGGCAATTACTTGCGCAACCATGGTCATGCATGGTAATGTCCTACATAGCTCCAGGCTGCCAATGGGTCTCGATGGACGGCTTCAGTCAATCCCTTATCTCCAAATGACCATTATTCTCATTCCCTCATTTTCTTTGCTCCAAGTTTGCCTATTGCCTCGGCCTCATAAATTAAGGGGGGCGCTTGGATAAGACTCTCTACCGTTGTCAGCGTAAGTACAGCTACCCAGGTTCGTATTCCACAGGTATTCGTAAATAGCACCAACCAACTACATCCACAGAAAACTCGGCGTCGAAACCAGCACCTCCGTTGATCGATTCTCAAAGTTATGCCTCTACTCTAGATGGTCTCCGGAGACTGTTGACAGTTGGGGAGGTTATCGACTAATTAGAAGAGGTATGCGCGGGTGGCATGCTGAAAGCATCACTCCCTTGGGTGATGGAAATGCTCGCATTTCCATCCATCTCGTCTGTCTTACTCCCGCACGGAAACATTTTTCAATACTAAAATTTGAATTCTATCACAAAACGGTACTACTCCTCTCGAACAGTTCATCAAGCGGAAAACACAGCCACCACTTACCGTTCGTTATTCTAGACAATAACTTGACTAAGGACGGCGCATCCACACTTTAGATCTTCGACCTGGTTGATGAGATTCATGATCAGCTCCAAGCAGCCACTCTTTCAGACAGATGTTTCGGCGGACGGCTCCTTTGCTATCTCTCATCGATATTGGCGGTATGCGTTCTAGATCTGGAAACCTCCAGGTTTGAGGATGACAATTTGGAAGATATCGTCACGATTCTCGATGCGTGCGCAACCTCTCTCAAGAGCCTGAACTTTACACGAGGTAAGTCTGCGCCTCTGGGAACTCAAACTTCATGATACATACGGTTGATGCTAACTTGTAAGTTTTCACACAGGCGTTTATAGATTGTCCTGCTTCCTCAACCTCAGCTGCATTTCTAATCTTCGCCATCTCTTTTTCGATGTCGAATTCTTCTTCGGCCTAGCCACTGGATACGATACATGGACTGACCTTTGCAGCTTTCTTGATACAATGACATCTACGAACAACCTCGAATCCATCAGCTTTCGGATAAATGGGTATACAGTCTAAGACGGCAGTCAAGACCTTGAGGACCACTTTGGAGATGCCGACTGGGACGGCCTCGATGTTTCGCTCAGACGATTAGCCACAAGGGAGACGCTCGAAAGTTAATTTCTTTGTGGGTTATAGTATCGACCACTGCGTTGACGAGCGAACGAGTGAAGAGCAGTTCGAGACAAAAAAGAGGTCAAATGAGAAGATTTTGTGAGACTGGCCCCAGGATAACCTTCCGTTTTCAATCGAGCACCCCAACGTTGATCTAACCTGGGACTGTTACCTAGCATTCCCGAGGAGATGAGTCTATTTGGAAAGCGATATGTAGCAGAATTGTTGTACAATGTTAGGGCAATAGATGCGAATGTCATTATATTAAGGATCTACTAGTACGTATACAGGCCGGATGCGTTAATTAAGTAAAACATTACTGTATTCTCCTGGAAACACCTGCAGCAATCACACCTTCATCTCCACTCAAAACCTCATCAGAGTCGAAATCGCTGTCGCCATCGTCAGTGCTTGCATCCATCCCATCGCCTGGCTTCTCTGCTTCGCCATCGCCTGCGTCGTCATCAAGCTCATCGATCTCCGAGTCATCGTCACCCCAAACTGCATCTGGCCAGGCGGACGAGGCGAATCCTTCGTTGGCCATTTCAACATCCTCCTGGTCAGATTCGTCTTCGGAGAAGGTATATTGATTTTCACGTATAGGGCCTTCTTCCTCGGGAGGATTTTCCAAAGCCTCGTCCTCCATCTCGAAGCAATCCAGGAAGCCCTCCTCGTCTTCATCACTATAGAATGCGTCATCATCTGAGTCATGGTGTTCATCTTCAGCATTCCGTTGTTCCGCCAGTTGAGTGACCCAGATTCCTGGTGTTTCCTCCCGCGTTTCCCATTTCTCGAACATGCGTTCAGTTCTATCGCTCCGGAAGGGGAACACAAGCGCGTCTTCCAGCAAACCTTCAATGAACTCGGAGCCGTCAAGATCATCCTCGTCAAGTGCTATCCGCCTCCCGAGGTGTATTTTCCAAAAATCTCCGAGTTTCATATCTGGCCCTGAAAACTCCTCGAAGAGATCGGAGTCTGCCCAAGCGTAGATCCCATGTTCGTGACTAAATTCGAGATGAAAGGTTTCGCACATTAAACGCGTCGCTCCGCGTCTGAGTAGCTCCATGTATTCATTTTCGCGGCATTCGCGCCTAACGGGATAATGAGATGCGCAATATTCAGCAGGTGGCGGATTTGGGGAGGGGTCGATGAACCGTAAAGGCGTGTCTCCTCGCGGCACGAGACTACGGTCGGCATGTATGGCTTGGTTGACCGTGCTAATTGTATCCAGATCTTTCTCGTCCTGAACAAGCGACGTTGGTCAAACCATTTCCGTTCTTCGGCAAGTAAAGAGCTAAAGACATACCACTATCCAGTTATGCTCTAAGCCACACCGACAACATATTCCATCTTGGAGTTCGACCATACATGCCGAGCAGAAGTATAACTCGTTGTCATTGTCGTAGACGGGTTGTGGCGGGTTTTCTGCATTCTCATTCTCGCTTTCCGTTTCCTCGTCTGAACCACGCTCGCTTTTTATTTCCTCGTTTGACTCTCCACTCGCAGTCTTGGACCGATCAGTCTTATCGCCTTCTGAAGGGGTATCGCTTTCGTTCTGAAGCAAGACAACGCATAATGCCTCCTTCAGTCTCTTTATTTCCGCGTCTTTGCGCTTGATTCTCTGGGAAAACGGCGATGTCAGTCTTATCATAACTGGTTACTCGAGACGCGTCGCGTTCAGCGGCACCAATAGATGATTCTGAATCTTTTCAAGTGTAAAAACTGACCAATTTTTGGACCCGTACTCTAGTCTTTAGGTCCATGCTTGATGTTGAGATAGTTGAAAATATTAAAAAGAAAATATCCAAGAAAAAGCTCTTCGAAACTCAGAAGGCGATTGTGGAAATGGTATGACGAGTCGAAGTCGCAACTTGAACGCGCTGCTTTATTTCATTAAGCGGAAGTTGCCGTCGGCAAGCGTGCCGCGCTAAATGCGGGTTGATGATTTCCTCGCTCAACGACGCGTTTCATTGACGTACAACGCACCATCGACTCCAGGACTTATAAGCACGAAATTTGGGTGCCATAGGATTTTTACTGATATGTTTGGACTCTTCTCCAAGAAATGGAATCCTGACGGCAAGGTGAGCACATACGGGGTACTTATCGAACAGCTAACAGATTTAGGTGCCAGCATGTGTACATAACAGGTGGTAGTTCTGGTCTAGGACTTTCGCTTGCCCAGATTTTGGCAGGCAAGGGCGCGCACATATCTATTGTTGCCAGGAATCAAGAAAAACTGGATAGCGCGCTTGCATCGCTCGAGGTGTGTGGTGTTGTCAATGCCAGCCTAGGTTTGCTCTGAGTTTTGCTTATAGGAACTGCGTGTCTCCCCGTCGCAAAATTTCAAAGTGTATTCACATGCGCTGACACCTGCTTCTGAAGCCGTTAATGCTCTTGAGGCGGTGTGCAAGCCCTACGGAGGGGACGCTCCTGATGCGGTCTTTACGTGTGCTGGTAGCTCGAAGCCTATGTTCTTCGTCGAGATGGAGGAGCAAGATATGATAGACGGGATGGTGAACGCGTATTGGCTGCAGGCATGGACAGCATGGGTGGGTCTCATCTTCGACTGTTCCTGGTTTTCCGGTTTCCTAATTTCCGCGAGTAGGCTGCCGCGAGGAAAATGGCGAAAGAACAGAAAAAGGGCGCCAAAATTGTGCTTGTGTCATCGACGCTAGGTTACATGTCGTTCATTGGATGGGCGTCATATTCGCCTGGAAAGCATGCTCTAAGAGGTAAATCAGCCAGCGATATCTGCGTGTTTTTTTTTGCTGACTTCGGGATTTAGGACTTGCGGATACACTTCACTCGGAACTGCTTCTGTACGGCATTGACGTCCATATATACTTCCCTGCTACCATGTATACCCCTGGTTTCGACGAGGAGAACAAGACGAAACCGGATATTGTCAGGAAAATTGAGAGCACCGACGAAGGTGTCACAGCGGACCAGGCAGCTCAGGCTCTTTACAAGGGTACGCGCATGTTTAGATGTCAGAACAGTATAATTTGTTGATGAAACTTAGGAGTAGTAAATGGGCGTGTGCACATCACTGGCGATATCATTACCGCCCTTTTCAGCGCGTCAACGCGTGGGGCAACCCCTCGGCATAACTGGCTATTGGAGGGGCTGTTTGACATGGTTGCCTTTGTACGTCTTGCTTCTTTAACCTGACGTACCTCAGCTGACCGTTATCCAAGATTGCTGTTCCTATCTGGCGTTCCTCGGTGGATAAGCAGGTCTCTGCGCACAGGGAAGAACACCAAGAATACCTTACGAAGAAGGGGTTTTTCTCGTGATATCATTTATATACCCTCTGATCCTCTTTCCGTAACGTATTTCTTGCTGTCCTGGTTTTCGACCAATATGCACTAATGATTGGCGTCTTCATACCCACACTCTATTCCTTGGATCCCTCACTGCTATCGAATTGAGACGGGCGATTTCGTGAGTCCCTGGAGTGAAGCTGAGGCTCTCACTCTCACGTCGAGTCGCGGTTAAGGCGGCCGCGGATATCTCTGCTGGTCTGTACGGTCCGTATCATATGGCAGCGTACGTATACCATTCAACGTTCGACTGACCATATCACGGCAGTAGATTGGAAGCCTCCGGTCTAGACCGCCAGTATATTTATTGCAAGTGAATTTATCAGGGCCCAATTCGCCCTCGTATCTCGAGGGATCTTTCGTTGACCACTTTGGTCACTTCAGCTTTCTTTCTCGTGTGAAAGAAAACCCGGTCATTCTACCGACGTCTCATTCAAGAGCTTCTCTGGTTGCATATTTGGAACATAAACTTGAATGTGGAAGGCAATTCAGTCGTGGGAAATAACCGGAATTCTACGCCCGTGCTTGGATCTATCCAAATTGGGACCTTTTCAGGCAAATGACGTCTTGTTAGGCGAATCAGCCTAGACGATAGCAATCGTATAAAGACCCCTTCCTTGCTCCTCTATCGCCATTCTTTTCTTCTCCGTCCCACGATAGACAGTCTCCTCGTCGTTCACGATGACCTCCACTATCGATCCCAAGACGATTGGAAAGCCATCACGTCCACGACGCCACGTTCGTACCCTAACAGGTAGTTTCAACTCCTCTAGTATGAATGCCTTGGTTCTGACTTTTGGTGCGCTTGCGCTATTTGTCGCATTTTCACAGGATATCTACCAGAAAAAGACGCGTCAGGCAAGGATAAATGGCCTAGGGGTGACGAGAAGGCCTGGAAGGACGGGATGAGGAACGTTGATAAGGGTATATTCCTCTACATCATTCATTTCAGCTATTTTTTGGAGCTCATTCCCGGAACTAGACGTCCAGCAGGTCACTAGGTCCTTTGTGGGCCATGTCCAAACGTCGTTGGCGCGCCAGCCGTACAATCTCGGTATGACATATTCATCCGTTGCGGCATTTAAGGGGCCTTCATGATTCACCGACTCGTCTAGATGACCTGGGTGCTTACCAGGCAGCCGCGCTGTCGGCTCGAGATGACCTTTTGGTAAGGATAGAGTCTTTCGGTCGCGCATATATGCACTTATCTACCTGCGATAGGTGAACTGGAATAATACTCAGATGACTTACACCCGTAAAGTTCCTAAACGCGCCTATTACCTTTCGCTGGAGTTTTTGATGGGTCGTACCCTTGACAATGCGGTAAGAAATACTATCTTTGTTGCCCTTGCCCTCTCTGATCTCTCGACAGTTGTTAAATCTTGGGTTGAAAGACATCTTCAAGGATGGCGTCCAGACACTAGGGTTCAACATGGAGGACATTCTTGAGCAGGAACGAGACGCAGCACTGGGCAACGGTGGCTTGGGTCGACTTGCTGCTTGTTATCTCGATTCTTCTGCATCCCAGGAGTTGCCTGTCTGGGGTTATGGACTGAGATACAAGTACGGAATCTTCCAACAGCTCATTTCCCCAGAAGGCGAACAACTCGAGGTTAGGTTTTCGATGACGATTTCATTTTATTATTCTTAACATCTATACAGGCACCGGACCCATGGTTGGAGAACCAGAACGTATGGGAGCTCCCCCGTCTCGACGTCACCTATGACATCCGGTTCTATGGACATGCTGATAGGCTGGACGATGGCACTGGTCGCGCCGTATGGCAAGGAGGTCAAGAAGTCCTGGCTGTCGCTTACGATGTGATGATCCCTGGATATGCGACACGAACCACCAACAACTTGCGGCTCTGGGAAAGTAAGCCGAAGCGAGGATTCGATTTGAATTCTTTCAATGGTACGAAGGTTTTATCTGGCTTTTTGCTCTTGAACGAGTCTGACTGGTTCTCTTATCTAGCGGGAAATTACGAAGGTGCCGTTGAGGCTTCGAACAGTGCTCAAGCCATTACTTCGGTTTTGTATCCAAATGATCATACGTACGTCCTATCATTCTTCTCACATGGCTCGGTTATCTCATATAAATGCCTTCCAGATCCTGTAAGTTACCCATATCATGGAACTGTTGAAGTCGTTAACCATGATCCATCGACACAGTTGGTAAAGAATTGCGATTGAAGCAACAATAGTTGGTGTTTTTTTACGGGTTTGCCTTCAAGCGCGACTGACTTCGTATCCAAACAGCTTCTGGACTGCCGCCAGTCTTGCAGACATACTTCGTCGTTTCAGGAACCTTAATAAATCCATCCAGGAATTCCCAGACTGTGCGCCGCCCTCTGAAGTGTTCATGTCTTTCGAGTTTGACTTATTGTATCACCAGACGTTGCAATCCAGCTTAACGATGTACGTACGCATTTTCGCCGATTGTAGTTGATGTGTTGAATCGGCCCGCAGACCCACCCGACTCTGGCCATCCCAGAATTAATGCGGATACTGATCGACGACGAGGACCTCCGTTGGGATAACGCTTGGTCGATTGTTACTAACACTTTCTTCTACACCAATCATACCGTGCTGCCCGTAAGTTGTCCTTTCTTTCATTTCTTGGCGTATTGAAGTTGAAGGCAATGACGACATCTAGGAAGCTCTTGAAAAATGGCCTGTTCCTATGTTGGAACACGTTCTTCCACGGTTAGCTTATCGGCATTTTGTCAAAGACAATCCTTTCTGACGTATTTTTAGACACATGCAAATCATCTATGATATTGTACGTCTTCTGATCGTTTTTTTTTTAATGAAACCCGTTATTAATATCAACACGATAGAATCTGTCGGTTATTTCGCTTATGCCATCAACTGTTTACTTACCTCCGACTACGCCTCAGGTTCTTCCTACAAGGTATGTCTTGTTCGCGAACATTTCATAGAATTATCTTCTGATATTACAACCAGCTGTCGAGAAGAAATTCCCTGGAGACCGTGATAGGCTGGCAAGGATGTCGTTGATTGAGGGTAAGTGGTTAATATTATTTCTCACTTCTCCAGTGCCTAAGCAAAGTGCTTTAACAGAGGGCCTGCCTAAGCAAGTTCGAATGGCGCATCTCGCATGTATCGGTGAGTGTAGTTGGCTTAGTTAATCCTGGATGAAGTTGACTCCTTGGTCACTAGGGAGCCGCAAGGTTAACGGTGTAGCCGAGGTGAGGCGTATTGCTTATTCATCATCTCCCTCATGTCAAACACTTGCTCTCTTAGTTACACAGCGACCTTGTCCGGACCACGATTCTTAAGGACTTCGTGGAGTTGGAAGGCATCAGCAAGTTAGTACCTCTCCTTTGAAATACGTCCGCCTGTCTCATACGTTGTATTAGGTTTGGCAATGTGACCAACGGAAGTAAGTAGGAAGCTATGAAGGGCGATCGTCCTCAACCCAGTTGTTTCTGACCATGTACATATAGTTACTCCTCGTCGTTGGCTTGATCAGGTAAGCGAATTTGCCTTCTTTCAAACGAATGTCTCTCATTATATTCATAGTGCAACCCCGAATTGAGTGCTCTTATCACCAAAACACTCAAGCTGGAAAAGAGTGTCTGGTTGAAGGATCTTACCAAATTGGAAGGTCTCCTTCCTTTTGCAGAGAACAAAGCTTTCCGTGCCGAATGGGCTGCCATCAAGCAGCGCAATAAAGAGCGCCTCGCTCATTATGTCCAGATTACCCTGGGTCTTATCATTCGCACTGATGCTATGTACGATGTTCAGATCAAGGTGATTAATATCGTTGATACTGGACAGGATCTATCGATCTAATCATTATGTCTCTTTTCTTTAGCGCATCCACGAATATAAGGTATTGTCGACTGACCTCCGAGTCTGGAATAAAACTCATATGTGGATTAGCGTCAAACTCTGAATATTCTCGGAGTTATTCACGTCAGTGACGTGATTTCTTTTCCTCCCAAATGCTAATCGTCTATGTAGAGATACTTCGTCTTGAAAAATATGACACCTGCAGAGAAGAAGTTGGTCAACCGTCGCGTTGTCTTCTTCGCCGGAAAGGCTGCGCCAGCTTGTGAGCCCTCATCCTTGTATATGACATCCTTATATCTGAATCTGGTGCCCGAACCCAATAGACTACATCGCGAAGCTGGTATGAATTCTGGAATTACTTCACTTTGGATGCTAAATTTCTCTCATTCTGTAGACTATCCGTCTCATCGTTAATGTTGCCCGTGTGATAAATGCCGACCCAGACACCAAGGATTATCTGCAACTTTACTTCCTTCCCGACTACTCCGTCTCACTGGCCGAAGTTCTGATTCCTGCGTCGGATATCAGTCAGCATATCTCTACCGCTGGTACTGAGGCTTCAGGAACGTCGAACATGAAGTTCTGTCTCAACGGAGGTCTGTTGTTGGGAACTGTCGGTGCGTATTATTCTTTCCTGCGTTTATAGATCTAGGCGCTCATCGCTGGTATAGATGGTGCTAACATCGAAATTGCCGAAGAGGTTCGTGAATTCTTTTATTTCTCCAGGAGACATTTGCTCACGAAGACTTCAGGTTGGAGAAAACAATGTTTGTAAGTAACGTTTCTTAAGGTTTGCTTGTGAAATATTGACGCGTTTCGGTGTAGTCTTCTTTGGCCACTTGACTCCGTGCGTCATTTTTCATCAGACATGTGTTTCGTCGTTCCTTATCATGACGTCGTAGTGCCGTCGAGGACCTTCGATACCAGCATCTCTATCGCCCTATTCCCGTTGAACAGAAATGCCCAGCCCTGGCTCATGTCCTCCAGCAAGTTTCCTCTGGTGTTTTCGGTGATAGTGGCGTCTACGAGCCGTACGTTAACTTACTATGTCTGAAGTCGCGTTCAAGTGTTGAATTACCTTTTCATAGTCTTTTGAACACAATCAGACAATCTGATTATTATCTTATCACGGATGACTTCGATTCCTGTCCGTTTTCTTTTCTATTCATCCTTCACCTTCAGTCTGACTGAGCTCAAAAATGTAGACATCGCTGCTCTCGAGATGGTAGATGAAGCTTATCTTGACAAGGAGGAATGGATCAAGAAATCGATCAGAACGACTGCCAAGGTAGGTCTCAGAAATCCACACAAAGGACGATTGAGAGCGATTAACTCATGTCTGGTATACCATATAGATGGGCAAGTTCAGCTCTGACCGGGCGATTAATGAATATGCCGAGAGCTACTGGAACATTGAACCCGTTTCTGTCCCCGCGGAGTTGTTTTAAATGTCAAGTTTTCACGTCTGCGTTCTGATAAGCGGAGAAGAAATAACGAATGCTTGGTCTGCAGGGCATAGGTGGTGAAGAGTCTTTGCGATTTATACCTTGTTGTTGTAATGATTGAGGGAACTTGATATCTTGAGATGTATTACCGAAGTGCTTGTACGTTACCATTTGCGAAGAATCAATTGACTTATCCATGACTGAGAAAGAAGCATGAAACAGAAGCAAAACTACATTGAATATTCAAGATGGCAGAATAGTAATACCACAGTAGAATGAAAGAGGAATTGATTGGTGGTGGGTAACAAGTATGTGACGTTGAAGGTATCAAATGAAGATTGAGCGAGTGTGATTCCGATGACATGCTATTAACCAAGATCAGGAGTTGAAAATATATGAAGTCATGAGGGTCGTAAAGTAAGGAAAGCTGCAAACATAACTGAGACGGAAGAAAACACAGACATAGAACAGAGAGGAAGTAGTCTGAGAACGAATATAAGCGTAAGTAGATTGATAATTGAGAGGGTATAGGGTTGGGATATGTGGTAGTGTCCACGTTTGTATATCTGGATATGAGACGGAGAAAGAAAAGGGGCTTAATAGAAATGAGGGTGTTATTAGAAAGAAATAGAACGGCGATAACGTGCTGATGGGTTTGCTCATTTGTGGGATATCAAGCTTTGTCGGCTGCAGGTGTCGTTTCCACCTCTGCAGCTGTAGTGGTAACATCAGCTTCAATTTCTAATAAATAAACCTCAGTTGGTACCATAAAGCATAGAACGACAAAAACATACGTTTGGGCGGCGCTATAACTTCGTCGAGAGCTTTGAACTCATGATCATTGCTTGTTGCGAGCAAGGCCTCAACCTTGGAAACAAGATGCGCGTTCAGGTCTTCTTCAACTACATGGAAATATTACGGATGAGGGAAGAGTAATATGAATAAACTCGAAAAGACGTACTAAGAGTGGTGGGAGAAAATTCTTCTGTTATTTGGGTATTACCGTCGCTCGAAGAAGATTCGAGTTCGGCCTCAACGGGCTCGGCGACAGTGGCATCGAGATCTAATGAAAAGATGTTAGGAAGCTACAGAGTTGACTTGCGAGAGTGAACTTTACCCCCAACGGCTTCAGTCTTTTCGTCACGCGCGGTCGCATGGTGGCCATTTCCGTTGCCATTCAGAGCCTCTGCCTCAGCCACCGCAACAACAGGATCCTCGTCGAGTTCTTCAACGGGCTGGGCAATGCTCTCAGTCTTCTCAGCCGCTGTCGCTTCGGCACTGCTTAAAGCCTCATCAGCGACGGAGGCTGAATTTTCAATTGAAAGCAATGCCGCTGTCAGAGTCGCCGTGTCCTGAATAGCATCTTCAATGGCGGCTGGTTTGATAGCTTCAGCTGGCAAAGACTCTTCAGCAACGGGCGCTGACTCAGAAATTTCCGGAGCAGACGAGAGATCTTTATCAACAGGTGTTAGCTCGCTGACCGCAGCTGGCACCGGTTCTTCAGGAATAGGTACCGAATCGCTAACAACGGCAGATTCGGAAGGCGAGAGGTCTTGATTATGCTCTACGATGTCCTCCACAGGCAGCTTTTCGCTGGCTGGAACTGGAACTGGTGCTTCCGAGACGCCTATCGATTCCGCAATTGCCGAGACTTCAGGAGTAATCGAAAGACCTTGACTATCGTCCACGGTATCCTCAACAGGTGCCGATTCGATTGGCACTGTCTCTTCAGAAACGGGTGTCGGATTTGTAGCCTCAGAAGCAGTTAGTAATTCCTCGACTGCTGTTGGCTCGCTGACTGAAGTTGCCTCTTCAGGAACGGCTGCCGAATTTGCAAGTAACTCGGGTGCTGGAGTGGGCGCAGGTTGGTCATCGACGATGTCCTCTGCAACAGCAGATTCAACGGCAGGAGTTGGGTTTGATTCTTCGAGAACTGTGGTCGAATCAGTGATTATCTCGGGTTCAGGAGCAGGTTCTTCCGCGATGATCTTCTCAGCAGCTGCAGGCGCGGGTTCACTGGATATCACGGAAATTGGTACTTCGGGAACAACATCCACGTGTGCTTCGGGCTCAGCAGCTGCCACGGCTTCCTCGACGAAGTCGTCATCAGGAACGGATTCATTAGCCGTAGCTGGAACCAGGCCTTCAGCAACGACAGTTGGATCGGCGTCTGCTTCTGATTCAGGAGCGAGTGCAGGTTCTTCGACCACGACATGCTCAGAAGGTGCAGGCTCAGTGGTTGGGACAGGTCCTTCGAGAACGGCTGTCGAATGGCCGGAGGCATCATCCTCAGGAGCGGGCACAGATTCTTCCTCGACAGTGTCTTCAATAGCTGCATGGCTGGGTTCACTGGCCAGAACGGGTGCGGGTTCTTCGGCGACGACATCCGCGAGTGCTTCAGGTTCAGGAGCCGGTATAGATTCTTCTTCGATGATGTCATCAACAGCTGCAGGCGTCTCACTGGCCACCGGTTCTTCAGCTAAGACGATGGAATCAGAGTGCGTCTTGGGTTCGTCGGGTGTGGGTTCTTCCTCAACGGTGTACTCTGCAACCGTAGGCTCGACGGCTGGAGCTGGGACTGGTTCCTCAACAACGACGGCCGAATCAGCAGGTGCCTCGACTTGAGGAGTGGGCACAGGTTCTTCCTCGACGAGGTCCTCTACAGCTACGAGCGGAGAACGTTCTTCCGTAACGGCAGTCGAATCAGCTGGTGCCTCAGGTTCAAGAGCGGACGCAGACTCCTCCTCGACATCCTCTCCAATAGCCGCAGGCGTGAGTTCGCTGCCTACGGCTCGCACCGGTTCTTCAGCAATGATAGTAGGAGCATGTACAACCCCTTCTTGGCTGTCGTCAATTGGAGTGGGCCCGCTAGAGACAGCTGAATCCGCAAGTAACTCAGGTTCTGGATCGGGCAACGCTTCTTGGCTGTCTGCAGTAGGAGTATGCTCGCTCTCCACGGCTGGAATTTGTCCTTCAGGAATGACAACCGAGTCCGCAGATAGCTCGGGTTCGGAAGCGGGTTCGGCCTCTTGACTCTCTTCAAGAGCACCAACCGCTGTCGGTTCGCTGACTTCAACTTGTGATGCCTTCTCAGGGACAGGCGCCTCCTCAGATGGTACCTCGGCGTCCTTAGCTGGTGAAAGGTCCTCGCCAACGATATCTGCACCGATCGGTTCAGGTTCCATGGGCGCTGCTGTAGCTGGTCCTTCCGACAAAGGAGCCGATTCAACAAGTACGTCATGTTCGGGAGCAGCGACTACAACTTCTTCGCTGTTCTCAATGGTGTCTTCGGCAATCGTTGGTTCATTGATCTCTGCAGGAGCAGGTGCCGAATCTGCAAGCACTGCATGTTCTTCGGAAGGAGTAGCTAGATTTTTGCTCGGCTCGACAACATCCTCGACAGCTACAGACTCGACAGATGCAGCTACGACCGTTTCTTCTGGAACGGCAGTCGAATCAACAAGCGCTGAAGGTTCAGAAGTAGGTTCAATGGTGTCCTCGACGCCGACCTCGGCTGGTGTCGTTTCACTGTTTGCAATTGCCTCTTCAGTGGCAAGCGCCGAGTTTCCAGGTACGGCGGCTTCTAAACCAGCTACATGTTCTCGACTTTCCTCAACTTCTTCAGCTGCAGAATCTTTCGATTGAATTGATGCTGATTCTTCAGGAATAAGAGCTGAATCGGCAAGAACTGCAACTTCAGGCGCAGGTGGGAAGTCTTCGGCATCCTCGGTAGGCGCGATATCGGTAGTTGTAGCCGGTTCTCCAGCAGACCGCGCCAGAGGAATTTCTTGACTTGCCTCCACCTCGGCTTCTACAGCTGCAGACTCTGTGGATATAATTGACGACGGTTCTTCAGGAACAACATCAGGCACAAGCACTTCATTATCATCGGCAGGCGTAATCTCGCTATCCAGGGTTAGCTCTTCAGTAGGCGCCTCGGTTTCTGAAGCACGAGGAATTCCTTGACTTGGCTCCACTTCGCCCTCCACAGCCGCAGGTTCTATGGCGGTAGTTATAGGTCCTTTAGAGACGGGTGCTGAGTCGGAAATTAGTTTAGATTGGGGTTTAACAGAAAAATCTTTCTTACCTTCGCTGGCATCCTCGATAGGAGTCGGCGAGTAGCTGACCGCCGATTCCTCAGGCACGGGTGCAGAATCAACAAGCGCTGCGGTTTCTGAGGCAGGAGGTGGTGCTTGACTTTGTTCATCGTCGTCTTTACCAATGGCAGGCTCAGCAACATCAGGTGTAGGCGTTGACTCTTCATTATCTTCAGCAGCTGTTGATGCACTGACTGCGATGGGTTCTTCAGAAGCCGACGTCATTTCATCAGATAATTGGGCTTCCGCAGGAACCTCTTGCATTTCAGTTTCATACACGGCATGCTGTGCAGCTGACGGTTCTGTGGATGATACAGCTGATACCTCTTCAGGAGCGGGAGCTGGATTAGCAAGCACTGCAGAATGGGACGATGCAGTATGTTCGATGGCATCCTCAACTACTACCGTGGACTCGCTCGCGCCAGCAGGAGCGGCTTCCTGATCATGAAGGGCGGGCGCTGGGGCAGAATCAGGAACAGGGGCGAGATCTTGACTTCCCTCGACCAAGTCTCCTACGACTGCAGGTTGGCCGACTTCCGTTGGCACTGACGCGTCATCTCCAGCGGGCACAGTTTCTTCGGGTTCGGGGGCCAACTCTGTGATGACTGGGCTGTCCGAAATAGATGGCACACTGTTACTGTCATCAACAACGTCATCTGCCCTTGCCACGCTAACTTCATCCGCCACCGATTCTTCGGAAGTGGGCGCCGAGACCTGGAGGACGGTCGTTTCACCAGGGGTAGAGAGGGGTTGAGTGTCCGCGGCAACTTCCCCGATAGCTATGGGTTCGCTGGCCTTTGCTAGAGCTAGGTCTTCGGAAGATGGTTCCTTCTCAGGGGGCGAAATATGGTTTTCATCAACCTGTTGGATTGGAGGAGAATCGACAAGTAGCTCCGAAGGACTTCCTTCTTGTACAGAAATAGGTTCGCTGCTGAGACATTGGGGTTCGTCTTCAATAATCGGCTCTGTGATTGTTGTGATGGGACGCGTTACTTCTGCTTGTGTCAGCGCATCGGTTGAAGATTCCTCAATGGAAGCAGGAATTTCTTCAGCTTGAATATCGTCTGCCGATGGGTCAGAAACGTCATTCACAACGACCTTTTCAACATCTATTGCAATATGTGAGTAAGATCCATCGATAATTCGCGTATAAATATTAAAAATACCTTGACTGCCAATAGGTTCATCGTCTATTTTGGCATCGTTGGCGGACGAAACTTCGGCCTCGACAGGTTCTGCATCAGCATCTAAAACACGGTCAAACGGCTTCAATATCAGAGGAACAAAAGAACGCACCGATGATGGAGTTTGTAACCTCGAGATCTGCGTAATAGGAACTACCAGTCGATTCTTTCGATTCTACTCTAGCATCAGGATCTGCCGCGAAGACTTCCGCAGGTTGAGGATGCTCTTCTGTCTTTTCAATATTTGCTGGCACAGAAGCACTCAAGGCGAGCTCAGGACCGGGTGTTGACCCGAATGAGAGTACGCTTGCAGCCACAACTGGCGATTCTCGACTATCCTCGACAACGGGAACATCGTCGATAAGGGGTGGTTCAGAGACTCCTAGGAGAGGAAGTTCCCTGGCCGGTGATTCCTGTAAAGGAACAGTAATATAGGTCTCGGCGCTCTCAAGAGCTGGCGCTGCCTCGACAAGGGGCACAGGAGGAAGATCAACGAGATCGTCCGCAGAATTCTCTGCTGGTAGAGAAATGGGTTCAGTGAACGGCATGCTGGACGCAACATTAACAATCGGTTGTGATTCAGCCGAATCAATGACCGGCTGATCAAAGGATGGGGTGTTAACTGCGGGTCCCTTAAGGCCAACAGAAATGTTTCCGGGTACGTTATCGTTTCCGGAGCCGTTAGCTTGGTCCTGATCATGTTCCAGATTTTCTTCGGATTGTTCAATAATATCGGTGGATATTGATGGAGCTTCTAGCGGTGATGAAACATGTGAGTTACGAACAAAGAAATAAGTTACCGAAACATACCATGGCTGAGAGATGAATGTTCCTCTCCTCGGGTACTTTCGTTGTTCGAAGTCACATCGGCTTCGGAATCTGCGTCTGTCGTCTCAACCGTCGTTCCGTCGGATGGAGCTTCTTCTACATATTTGTAGTGGTTAACGACGACATCCAAAGCATGAATATAATGTGTCACTAACCTGTAACAGCGAGTGAAGACTCCGTTTCGGTAGTTGATGGTGATTCTGACAAATCTAAAGAAGTCGGAGCAGGAGGCTGACTTTCTTGTTGCTCCAAACTCGCCGGCTTCGCTGCATCTTCGACAGCAAGCACTCCCGCACCTGGAGAAACAATTTGTGCTTGCTCGATTGATTCTTCAGCAGCAGAAGCCGAGGCGGCTTCTGTAACGTGCCCATTGGTCCCTTCCACTTCGTCAATACGACCCAGGTCGGACTATAATACGTTGAGATGAAAGAATTGAAGAGGTCGGATGAAAACTTACCTCGTGAATAACTTCTGCCTCAGGCTCCTGCGTTTCTTCGGAGGACTTAGAATCCTCATTAACTACCGCCGAGGCATTATGGGCCTCCGTAGCCTGCACAACGTCGGAGGAAGAAGGCGTAGTCGCCTGGTCTCGAGGTAATTTGGTCGTCGATGCTAGTTCTTCGTCGTTCAAGCCATGCGATGGGGCAATTTGAGGCTGTGGATGGCTTTAGTGTGTAGAATACTACGAATTATATGAACTGAGACGGACCTCAACCAAAGAAGAATTATTAACGGTAGGAGTTTCTGCTTGAATTTCAGCTTCGGTCATTGGAAAGCTTTCTTCCTGAGAGGGCTCGACTACAGAGCTAGCCGCAGGAATTTCCGATGATGCTGCAACAGCAACTTCCTCGGTCGTTGACCCATCTTCATGTGCTGACTCGAATTGTGGTATGTTAGCTTCGACGCCTGCCATCGCTGGAGAAACGGTTTCGTCAATTGCTGTGGTAGCTGCGAGAAAGGATCTGTCTTCTATGACCTCTGCGGCAGCAAGGGCTTCAGCGGGAGTTTCGAAAGGTGCTTCAGGAGCGGGAGCCTCAGAAGATGGAGCCTCCTCGACCAATATTGCCTGTTCTTCAATCGATGGAACCACTTCTTCGACTTGTTTTGGCAGAGAAACGCCTTCCGAAGGAGCATCAGTTGTGACTTCGGGAATTGGCACAGTCTCCTGCTCGATCAATGTAACGGGTTCAACAACTGAAGGAGTAGCAAAAGGTTCTTCAACATCGATCACTGCAGCTATATCTTGAGCGGACGCTTCAACGGGGATGTCAGAAGCAACAACGCCAGGTGCCGTCTCTTCTTCAACGGCGACAACGGGCTTTGTAGCAGCCGCGGAACGTTCTTCATGTTGCTCCAGCGCAAACCCTTCTTCCTCCGTATCTTCAATACGAGCATTGGCTGGCTCTTCAGGAGCGGCAATAGTAGACGGCACGATTACTTCCTCGACCAATGCAGTGGATTCAATCACTGGTGGAGCAGGCTCCTCGAGTTCTTGGACTGCGGAACTCTCTTCCACTTTATCTGTCGAAGGAGTATCGGCCACAACTTCCGGCACAGAAATGTCAGCGGACGCAGTTATCTCCTCGATGGAAGCGATGGTGGGCTCTCCTACTGGTGGTGAAGGCGACGCTTCAACTTGGTCGACTGAAACATCTGTTTCCACTGCCTCTTCAAGCACGTGTGGAATTTCAAGTGCAGGAATGGTAGGTGGTGCTATCTCTTCTTCTACCAATGTGGCGGCCTCTACAACGGTCGGAGCCTCGGTCGGTGCTTCCAGTTGCTCCGACACATGAACTTCATCCCCTTTCTGTTCGGCGGCTGTGTCGATCGGAGCTTCAGGGGCGGGGCTGGCCGACGGAGCAGCCGCCTCTACCAATGCAACAGACTCTACAACCGGAAAAACCGAAATGGATCCTTCAGCTTGTCTGGGTATAGAATCTTCGGCTTTCTCGTCGGATAGAGTCGTAGCTGGAATTTCAGCCACGGCAACGGTAGAGGGCGCAGCCTTCTCATCGTCCAAGGCTGCAGGTTCCTGAATGGCAGGTGCGACAGAAAGCTCTTCATCATCTTCAAGAGGGAGATTCGCATCCGTTTCACCTTCGGCCAGGACTTCAGGAGTAGATACCTCGAAGTGCTCTTCAGCAGGGACAGAGAGTGGTTCGGGTGTAACAGCAGGCTCGACCTGGGGTTCCATGATAGGAATATGAGCTGTTTCGACCTCAGCAACAGGTACTTCGACGACTGTATCGATTACCTCTGGAGTGACTTGTTCGTGCGTTTCAGGTTCAACTGTTGATTCAGCTGCGGCAACTCCTGCCACGGCGCGTTCGGCATGAATATCCTCCTGCACTGGAGCGGCGACTTCAACATCAGCGGCAATGGGTTCTGGAGCAGGATGGGATTCATCCTGTGAGGCTGGAGCCACAGATGGTTGAGCAGCTTCTGTTTCTACAGTTGGCAATGCTTCTTGCGTCGGTGTGACGTCTGCTAGAACTTCGGGTCCCGTAGTAGGCAAGGGCTCGTCGGATTTCACCTCTTTGTCTGGAACGTCCTTATCCTCAGCAACTGCAGCAAGAGTAGCACCTGTTACAATGGCACCCGTTACCACAGCCGCCGTGATACCTGCAGCTTTGCTATTGTCATCAACAGCTTTGGACTCTGCGCTAGGTTTATCTTCAACCTGCTCGACAGACTTCTCGCCATTGGATTTCTGGTCCAGCAATTGCTTCGCCTTGGACCCGGAAGTCTCCTTGACCTCGTCTTTGACTTCCTCCTCGAGCAATTCGCCCATTTCACCAACTTTAGGAGTCTTCTCCTTCTTCTTGCCCTTCTGCGAGCCTGCAGAAGAACTGGACGTGCTGCGAGATACGCTCCAGAAAGTGAAGCGTTTCTTGCCCGACGTAGACTGGGCAGGCGATGCCGGTCGTGCTGATTCTGGAGGAGTAGCAACAGGCGCAGGCGCAGGAATAGCAACAGGCGCAAGGGGTGGCGGCGGTGGAGGCCTGATAGTATAAGCCTGCTCGAGGACAAGCCATTTCAAGGTCTTCTGTTTCTGACCCTCTTCCATGGGGCCGTAAGTGAGGCTAGGTACGAGCGTTGACTTGAACTTGCAGATGATGAACGTGGGCCAAGTGGACGTGATTGGATCCAGCAAGGAGTCGCTCCAGAAGTCGATGAAAGCTTCGTCGAACTGTATGATTTGAAGCTTTGTAGCCTTTACGACGGGCTTGTTCTTCTGTGCAGTATCTTCCGACGCTGTTCCGGCTAAGTTCTGAATGCCATTCTCCACGACAGAGGTGCGAGAAAGATCAAGACTTTTCCTTGAGTTTCCTTTGATGCGCTTGCTCGACTTCCTGGATAAAGTTATGGGATCCGGAGGCACAGTTTTCTCAATGTCCGTGTCAAATAGGGTTGATACAAGCGGGGCAATGGCAGGTGTAGAATCGAGGAAGCCTGAAGACGAGAACTGAACCCAATCGCTGCCAATCGCAAGCGGAGAAATAGGGGTTGCAGGAGATGGCTCAGACGCGGGTTTCTTGTGCTGGCTGACTGAGGACGTCGATTTATCTTGCTCGCCTTCGGAGAAAGTTCGCTTGACTGGCGATGCAGGGGATACAGGAAGTAGACTAAACGTCGGCGACTTCGCTGCTTGCCGCTTGCTTGCATGTTCGTCGGGGACGATGGAAAGGAAGCGAATCGTCTCATCCGCAAATATATTGCTGAGTGGCGATGGATTGCTTCCATTCTTGGATGCAGCTGTGATCTTAGCCCAAAGTTCCGCAAATTCGCCTTCCGTAACTTGGGTGGAAAAGGCATCAGCGAGGAGGTTTAGGGGGTGCATCTTGAACTTTGGCTTGCGCCTTTCGTTCGGGAATTCCATCTCAATGCGCACGAAAAGGGCGTCATAGAGAGGTGTTGTGAAACGAGGACGGGGGAGAAGTTGAAGGTCCGTAGTGGGTGATGATAGTCCTTGTGTATATGGGTACTGGCGAACGAGCTCCAGCAAACGGACTGGCATGCGCTGATCTCCAGATTCATCTCTGTGTTCAAAGTTGATGTTAGGGGCTAAATCAGTTAATAAATGGTATAACGCGCCTGATTCGAGCTAGGAACAAATGTTCGAGCATGCGGCCTGTGCGCTCCCATCTTGTATAGAACGTTTCCCAGTCATCTTTGTCCTCCACGCGTCGGGCAGTCAACAACCAAAGCCCGAACACTTTGGAAAGTTTGCTTCCAGAAGTGCTGTTCACTTCGGAATGCGCGGCAAGAGAGGAGAAAATCTCCAGAGTAGCTGTTAGCAACTCGAGATGCGCAGGGGGCAGCTTCGGTGCTAACTTCTCCGAGAACGATTTCGGTGGATATTCTGCCGCAGCTTCAGCGTCCAAGAACGCTTTGTACCACCCATCGTCTGTCCCAAAGCTATCACCCTCAAGTTGAAGGTGGCGTAAACCCCAGCGAAGGACGGCGGCAATGTCATGAGGCGATCGCGTATATCCGATTTCGGACTCGAAAAGAGATGCCGAAGTTGAGGGAGAGGGAGACAGTGGGGTCGGAAGGCTCTTCAGATTCAAGGAGTGTATAAAGTGGGAAATAAGTCTTCTTTGGACATCGGCAGATGAAGAGTACCAGTGCGGGTGCATGATACCGAGGGTTTCGAGCCCTGTTATTCGTAGTTAGTAAAGGCAGCCGAGGCGTATAGCAACACATACCACGCGTAGTAATGGCTTGCGAACATGCTTGAATAAGGACAAGGGCCTCCAAAGGATTCAAACGACGTTGGCCGATGACAACATCGGTCAGGAGAGTTTCAGCATTGGGGTCGGCATCAAACAGAAACCCGAGTTCGCGCGAGGGGGATTCTCCTTCAGCTTCTCGAAAATTCAAAGAAAGGTGGGGAAGTGTGTCGAGCTTCTTGGGTTTAACTGCCGGCGAGGAGGGACGCGACTTGGCCCGGAACAGGGAAAATCCTATATCCTGTTCTCTATCTTTCCCTTCGTGTCCGTTGACCTTTGGGTCAAGTTCCAAAAAATTGGCTGCGCTCGGAGAGACATTCGGTGAGACTGCTTCAAATTTACCATCTAGAAGTTCTCCGGGGGCTAATGATGTAGGTGACGTTTCCTTGTCATCTTTCTTACGTCCAAAGACTTTGGACAAAAAGGCGTGCATCGCGTGGCCCTGATCTGCAAAGAAGAGTAATATCTTTAGTCGGAAATGGGCTCGTAACGTGTTTTAATTTACTCACAACCGTTCTGCGATGTCCTCCAGCCCTAGGACGATCCCAGCAAAGAGGATGTTCGTCGTGTATCAAAAGGTCCAGGTCCCATGAGGTTACCTGCAGGTTGCCACGTGCCATCCGCGGAGTTTCAGTCGGCTTCTCAAATAACGTTGAAGCATGCGGTCCCGCGGTCCCGGCCCGGAAAATGATCCAGCCTCACTTTGCAAACGTCGTCGCCATCGTCGTTGGAGGCGGAGCAGGGGTACATTTCTAATCTCCACAATACCGACCACATTGCGCGAAATTTCGGTATCGAATCAATGCAAATCTAAATCCTGAGCAACGCACTACTTGTTAAACCCTGGCCATCGGTTCAAGGCGCATACCCATCCCTGGAGTCTATTGGGCACAACAACTTGACCAGAACCATTGCGAATTCTATATGGCATCCCACTCCTGTGCGGATTTGGCAAGAAGCTACGCCTTAGCTCCACTAGCCTAACGTTCCATCACAACTGGGAGGCAACGACGCCTGTTTGTATCAAGAAGAAAGGACACATAGTGGGAGCTGGCGGCGCAGTGGCTTTGACGACTGGAAAGATTTCACTCGAAATGAAAGTGTGGTGACGAAGATGCAAAGGGCTGAAGTGTATGTGTCGTCCACAATTCAAAACATACGATTTTGACTTTACGACAGGCGGAATAAGCCAGTACGACTCTTTTGGCAACAGCTCCCAAATTGCAGCTCTCTCTCTCGCAGCCATTATGTCAGATAAATCAGCGGCCAGTGTCTGAGTCCACTGCGTGGGCGGCAAATTATTCCAGCCTTGAGGTATATTTATGGGATCTGAATATCGTCCTCCGACCTCACCCTCCCATGATTGTCAGTGATTGCCTCGGCCCGCCCTCTTGTGGTTCCCAATGGCTGCACCTTTTTCACAAGGGTCTGCTCATCGAGCCTTGGATTTAAAGGTAATAAAAATTTCTTAAATTATAACAGTCAAGTCTCCATTAGGTTACTAATCCCCCACGCTTGTCCAGGACCATTACTCCGGTCCCCCGCCTGATATAGCTCAGGATGAGAAAATGTTGAGGAAGATGCTTCAACTTGGCATTGCTCAAGCAGTTTTCGACCACAGCAATGAGAAGTTTCTGCGTATTTCATGCCAACAATGATATAGTGCATCGTCTTGGATGCGGGTCATGGACTCTATCATGATCTACACTCCAACATTTCTGCCACTGTTCTTGTACCTAAAGAAAGATTTGAGGCGCGATAGATCAATATATGTTCGCACACTCGTGACACTCTTGATTCGCAATGCCTAAAATGCGATACATACCGGTTGAAATGTTCAGCTGCCCCCGACTAGCATTCCCCTTCCCAAGCTCTTTGCCTTCGTGCTCCTCTATGCGACGTCGTCCAAGATGTTCTTCAGGAACTTCGCCCTGATTTTTGTCGCTGTGAATCGTCTCTTCTTCGCCCATGGTCAGACCACTCACACTGTAGGTCTACCTTCAATTGAATCGCCGTCGTATTACTAATCTTTGCATCCCCTGTAATTAGGTGACCGTCGGTTTATTAGGGAGCTTCTATGACCCTCCAACTGTGTCTGCTGAAGTAAATGACACCGTCACATTCGTTTTCGCCGGACCGTGCGTTTCCATCCTAGCTATTGCGCTGCAAAGTCCGTATTCACAAGGCAGGATCCAGGTTTCATACAGTAACCCAAACTTCGGTGGATGCTCCTTGTGTTCCACTTCCTGGGGGTTTTAATAGTGGTGTAGCTGGTATAGGAACAAATGATACCTCTATCCCGTCTCCAACATGGAGTATCCGCATTACCAACGCAAGCCAACGTAAGTTTTTATGCCTTCTAGATATAATTTCGTCGCCGATCCTGATATAACCAGCGATCTGGTATTTCTGCGAAATTACGACGCCGTCCTCTCATTGCGCCGCCGGGATGGTTGGGTCAGTCTTTTTCACCTTCAACATCGAATAAAGAAACGACTCAAAACGCTCTATTATCTTAGTGCCATCAACCCTCCAAACGTTTCCGACTACCTGCAATTCGCAGCTGCTGCGAAATTAGTAACTGGAACCCCTGCTGTGAGTTCATTTTCGAATATTGTCAATATGAACGTAGTCTCACATAAAAATCAGCCTGTCCCTAGCGTTGCTTTAACTGGGGTTGGGGCCTTTGCTACTCAGAGTCCGGTGACGTCCTCGATCGCAGTTCTCACCTCATCATCTTCAACGTCTTCGTCAACCGTATCCTCAACGTCTGCTACTTCATCTTCTCTCAGGCTGCAATCACGACTCCTTCCCAGAGCTCAACGAAGTCTCATCTAGGTGCAATCATTGGAGGTGCTGCCGGAGGAGGTATTGGGGTAATAATCTTCCTCATTGTCCTCCTTTGGTATTGCGGGCGGCGGAAATCAACAATTGAGCCCCTATCTCCTTCGACAGACGATTCTCATTTCTTTCGATATAACCCTGGCCCCGTCCGTCGCCCCAGCGATGCTTTTGTTGCTGCAAAAGCCTGGAGAATTCCAGTGTCACAACGTTTCCACATGTGACGCCTCCGCGGGCTCTCTCGCCTGATGTCGTCAGCCCACTCTCGCCTGTCCGCAGGGACATCATTCCACCTTCTGCTCCACTGTTGCTCCACGGATACTCGAACCCAAAACATCGCAAGGTTTTGAACGACAAGCCTCTATTCTTCATCGACAGCGGGCCAGCATTCCCTTTCCGAGAGGCCGTCCACTGGCACCATCAACATGCAGGTGTTGGCGAATGAGGTAGCTGCGGTGTTGATGCGTTCGCCTTCGGCAAGTCATCCGGACCTTCCAACGCAGGCCTGCTGGGTCCTCGTGTCCAGCGTCAACAAAACTTGCGAGTGGAAAACAGGAGCGACGAGGATCACGCAGCCCGCGCTGATACTCCTTTGGCACCCCCTGCCTACCGTACAGCAATGGGCTCTCCGGACCACCAAACGTTTAAGTCACTCGCAAATTAATTGTATGATACCACGATTCGGGCGACACTCCTTTGCTTCCAAAATTCCATGCACTTACTACTATGTATACAACATTTACCTTTGGGACAATGTCATGCGAACATGTATAACTTCGCACTCTCTGCATTCACATAAGATCTCCATGATGCAACAGGTGAAGCCTTCTATCTACCACTTCTGTGTTCGATGTCGATTTCCGTCGATCTTGTATACTTTCCATTTGCTTTCCATACATGTGCCATCTATCCCACTGCCATAACACACAGCTCTGCCTTCACGTGTAATGATTTTCTCCCTCTGCTCAAAATGATATTCTGCCCCCATTATGTAAAGATACCACGATAGGTGGATCCATGGTCCGCACATCTTCCCACCTTTATAAAACATGGGAGCCCTGCTCAAATTACTCAAAGTCAGGCGGTATCTTCCAAGTCGTTCCTGTGGATTGTCACAAGCTAAGGCTATTATTGGAGGATGCCGGGACTGCTCATGATTTTGCCGGTCTTATATAGCTGTGAGATATCACCATGACATGTAGTAGGCGCTAATTTCCCAACTGAAAATGAACCGCAATGAAATTCAAACATATAGACGTACAAAATATATACATAGTGCCAGGTTGTATGGATGTTATATAACCCAAAGATAGGATACTCGTCCAAACATTAATAAAAAGAAAAGAGATACGATTAAAAAAAGAACGAGCACTCCTAACACCGGTGAGCATGGCAGATGTCCGAAGTCGATCAATGATATTGTCCAACGGGTCGCTGGATGTTCGACGTGCAGCAGCCAGAGCGATGGGCGGCCTGCCATCGTCCTGGCATCCAGCTCCTCCATCTGCCACTGCTTGTCTGGTGTGAGACTCACAACGACACTCCACCTTGTGAGCTTGGGGAAGTAGGGAAAGGGGGAAGGGCAATCCTGGACTGCAGTGTAGTAGCGGACACCGTCGTCTGGCTCTGTGCCCCACTGGTCCCGGAAGCAGGAACGGAACCTCCGGCTTGAGAATTGTCTGACGCGCCCGAAGAGCTAGCGTTAGCTGGAGCTTGGCTGCTGACTGACTGACTCGTCGATTGGTTATTCGTCTTTTTCCTCGATCCTCCAACGGCCCCTCCAACGACAGCAGCGATGACCACAACGAGCGCCACCACGATTATGATGATGCCTTTTTTGGTGCGATAGAAAGGCGCTTTCGGGGGAAGAGGTTTGCCATCTGGCTCGGGACGAGGAGTTTGGCCAAAGTCTCTTCCATCTTCGAGATCATGCCTCGACGATGAGGCTGGAGGGGTCTTCTCTACAAGAAGATCGGGATTATAACCGCTCTATTGATCGAATACAGTCAGCATTTGCTTAAATGAAAAGGTTTGCTGGTTGCAGATAAGCCCACAAACTCACCTGAAGTTGAGCTTTAGTCGCAACTGGCGCCGAGGCCAGCAGCTGTTCGTCGTACGATTGCGATGCCATGGGTCGTAGGTCTGCTTGAATATCGACTCCTGGTCGACTTCCTCGTGAACAAGTAGAGGGCGTGGGCGTCTGGGACTTCCACCGAAAACCAAGATATTGTGGTACAGCCTCAAGGAGCCACACGGTCTACCTGCCGTCCGACATGCTCGGACCTGTGTAGCAGCGGCCAGGCACATTTTGTTTTTAGACCCTGCGTCCAATTTTGGAGTTGGTAAAATGGGCACCCGAAGTTAAAGTGTTTCAATCGCAGTATTGGCGAATGCGAACGATTCAAGCGCGAGATGAAGTATATGTAACAGCAATAAGAATCAAGGCTAGTAGTATGTACGAGGCGAAGATAAAGAAAGCTGTAATCTTGTGGTAATGAATCTGCTGTCCAAAATATTTTTCCCGTGACTCGATATACTCAAAACTCTTTAAACGAACTGGAAGGGGTATCTGAAGAGACTGGCGTCGAATATCTAAAGGGTGAGCCAGCTGCAAATAATCGTAAATGCATCCCATATGTGAGTACTCATGATGAATGAAAGGCGCAGAAAGCATGCAGGAGAGAATACAAAACCCAGAAACGCGTGCCGGTTGCCCACAAGAAAGGTACCAAAAGCCCAAAAAACACTGAAAACCCAAAAGCCCAAAAATTGAGAGACCCATAGTAAAAACCCACATAAAACCCAAAACTTTGGTGAAACTAATTGTTGCGTGTATCTTCTTCGCTCTGCCTTTCAACCTCCCTAGCCTCTCCATATCCATATTGATCTTTGTCTGCGATTTTCTCCACATTTTGAGCCTCGAGTGTGAGGTAACGCGTTCATGACTGAAATGGTGAAACCGAAGTCATAGGCAGAGCTCGGCGACCATCGCTGGGGAGATAGCGGGTGCAACATACGGTATGACACTGAAAATAGCTGGTGCTACAGTGCCCGGGTCGACCTGAATATCGCGACGAACGGGGTAAGCTCGCGCCGAGAACGTGACCGACGCCTTCGTGGCTGAAGACGCAGACGAACGACCACCGTCTGATATCGTCGATGTCTCAGACTTGCCGTCGATGTTGCCGTAGTGGATGGGAGCCCGAAATTCCGCCTTGATGAATCGTTATTCCCACTCCTGCCGCCAACCACACCACCCACGATACCTCCAACGATCGAAAGAATGACCAGGATGATAACGAAGATGCCTCTCTTCGTATGCCAGAAAGGATGGAGCTTGGAGGTGACCACCAGCCTGTTCGATACTCCAGGCTCTCCCCATGTCGGCCATATGCGACAACTTTGGATCATAATCAGCCTTTGATGCCGTGATGGAACAACACAATAACAAGGGAGATTTAAGAGTGAAATAACAAGAAAATAGAATAGAATACCTCGATATCAGATGGGGCCCCGTTTGGCTCTGTGAGGAGGGCATCGGAGCGAAAGCCCGTCCGTCGTCGAGGATGGTGGGGAGAAAGGAAAGACTTGTACGGCGTTGTCAAGACTGATGTAGTGTATGTAGTCTAGGCCCTGGTGCCTTTCACAACATCATAAAAGGCGCTTCCCTGCGACCCACTTGCTTTGCTTTGATGGACTTGGGCAGCGTTTGTACGTTGCTTTGTGATCATCGTCCCCGCTCAATTTGGCTTCTATTAGTAGTATTACAAACCCCTTACAATATACGCACGCCTTTCTCTATACGCCTATACAAAAAAACTTGCTTCTGTGCCCAGCCAATGCATCGAATCATGCGTAAAGGCTCTATAGCAACCGAGAGGAACTGAAGTCTATTAGCGACTTTGTCCCTTGACAATTCGACCTCCACGACAAGTCCGCGATCAAGACCCTGCCCAACAGTCCATCACGAATTGCTGCCCAAACGTCGAAGGCAAGACTAGGCAAGATGAGGTGTACCGTGACATTTCCTTTGCACAGACAAACCGAAGTGGAAGGATAGAATTCGGTAGAACGGCCCAAATTTAGACCGCTGGGGTTGGTGTGGACCAACTTACCAAGATAGAATGGTCGTCGGCCTCGCATACTGTGGCGCTGGCCCTTCAATTCGTACTGGCCAACACGTTTAAACGGTACATAGGTTGTACATAGGCTAAATGAGAGTTCTTGAGGTCGAATTCGAGGCAGAAAGGCCATCCAATTGAATCTTGAATAACCATCGACGCCAAGTTGCTGGCAAGCTTCTGCGCAGCCGACATATCCCCGTCAATCGAGAGTTTATTGCTCGAAGATCGACCGCCGTACATGACAGAGAGAACAGCAGGCAGGCAGGCTAGAACAAACCAGAGATCGTTATTTGATTCGGCTTCCGGGTCTGAAATACCCGATGATTTTTGACGGCGGCGACCAAGTGGCAAGAAGAAACGGGGACAGGCGGCGGCTAGCTTGAGAATGTGTTCCAATTACCACCGATCTGAACTTTCAGTTCTATATTGTCCATAGAATCATCCTACGAAATGGGATTAGCAAGAAAACTCAATAGAGCACCTCTTCGCTTGAGTCTTTCTGTCCAGAATTTTCTCCAGGACATGGTCTTCACCGCCAAGTTCTTTGACTCAACTTGATAAGTTCAGTGTCAGAAACAAAGAGGGAGAACGGAGTGGAAAAGCACTCGCAACGTGTCCGAGAGTGCCTCGGCGTTCCTGCTCGAAGGCCACTTCGAGTACCTTGATAGAAATCAGTATTATAAATAGCTCCTAGAATGGCAGAGAGGGTCACATACGCGGAAACAACTGAACAAAATTCCGATTCGATGGACATGAGCGAAAGCCTTTGCCATATGACATTCAACCTTGAAAGAGGTGATAGGCTTTCAGGAGACGTGACTTAGTCATGCAGACAGTGTAGACCAACGGACGGTTCGGACAATTCGATGAATAAACCTTATCCTCCTGAAAATATCGCGAGCTCGGCTATGCGTTACGGCTCGAGCACTAGGAATGTTAACGCACGTGAAAGAGTGCGCGTATCGGTGCGGAATGACCAGAACGTCTGGCGGCGCAGAATGCTCCAGATGGCCAAGATTTAGTCTAGACGACAACGGCAAGTCTCGAGCATTGAGCAATAACGATGGTTAACCTTCTGTCCATGGTTATATAAAGGGCTACAGGTCAGATATGATAACAACAAGACGAGGCAGACGAAGACGATACAGCATGATTTATGACTTTGAAACCCGAACCGCAACTTGCGGAAGGTCGGCGCCTAAACGAACCACCCGCCGGGCTTGTGCACCTCCTCCTCTTTGAGTTCTCCATCTCGCCTCTTGCGAATGGTTTCAAGGATGCCTTTCACACCTTCGACGTCTCCAATACTGGCTTTGCCATCCTCCCAGTCAACGACGATGGGCCATTTGATGGCGTTGGGGTTACTTTCAGCCAATTCCGCGATTCCTTTTACCGAAGTCGGTTGCTCAGCTGCACTGGGAGCTGACGGATGCGCCGAAAGGAAGACCATCGACGGGTTTACCGCCTTAGAAGGAAGGTAAGACAGGATTGTTTTCAGCTGGTCTGAGGTGGGAGCCGATTCTACGACATCAAGTTTGAAGTCAAGGGGCTGGCCCTTTGCGTTTTCTGGAGGATACGGGCCAGATAACGAAGAACGAAGCAAGTTCAACGCTTTCGTCGATGGAGGTGAAGATGGATGGTGACTTTATCAAACAACATCCTTATTAGATCTTGTAAAAGTCGGCGAGTGTCAAAGTCGACTTACAAAATCGAGATTTCAGGCTATATTCGTCCATGAGTGTATTATTACTTAAAGCTTTGTCGTTCTACTCACCAGTTTTCTTTTAAAAGAGTTGAACATCTTGAAGCTTAAAGAGAGGTTTGTGATTGTGCAGCCGATGAGATGGCAATGAGACACTGAGCAGTGTAGGCTGCGTAGCATGACGAAACGACGTAGTCTATTTGGTTTTAAGGGTGTTGCCAATTATAATTTCCGCGGACCCCGGCCCGCTTGTTTGCCATCCAAGTAAACCTTCCTCTCAAGGCAACATCTGTTCAAACTTGTGTTCTTGTCAAGCTTGAAGACTACTTATCGAGCTCCTACGGGTGTGGCATTTTTTGCTGTCGCGCCCACGTGGGCTGTATCGAATCTCGGGAACGTCATTTACTCAGATCAGGCTCCGAGTCAGCGTGATCAATTCAAGTGAAGACGCGCTCCTGGCGAGTCGACATCTTTCAAGTTTCAACAAGACCTGAACTTGCGCAGCAAATATTATGATAGGATTCAGAACTGTCGTATCTCCAGATGGTTCCGTTCAGTCGAACAGAAGCACCACAACCGGCCCAGCATATGTAACCAACGATGCTGCGCTCGTTCCCAGGAATCTTGGCTCGGCGCTACGCACTCTGGACGATGTACGCATGCAAGTGTCTCAAGAGATAGCCGTTCACACCATCACAAAGGCTAAAGTTCAGGACGGTGAGACCGACTCCACTTTTTGTTAACGCTATCTTACCGGACTGCTTTCTCTCCAAGGCGTGAGAATAGGCGTGAGATTGGTTATGTCGAACGGCGACGATGAGGACTTTCTTCGACAAGTCGCAGCAAGAATTCAACACCAATTGACTTTGCACGAGCATCTGTTCGCAGTCGCCACAACTGCTCAGTCGGCTATAACAGCCCCGAGCACGTTAATCATTTGCGGCTCTTCCCAGGACTACGTGCAAAGAGCTGTGCTTCTCGCTAGCTCTAAATTCATTGGCAGAATTGTCGCCGCCACGAACGAGGACGACCGATGGGTGGCGACTGTGCAGGACCTCGGCATTTCACCGTACGATGAGGACGCGCTGTGGGATGTCGTTCGCAAAGCTTCGCGCAGTCCAATGGATCCCCTCGTTCCTCCACCAGGTGCGAAAGGAATCGACGAAATCTTATCCGAAGCGCGTGCCAAGCTCCAGCGTATCAGCGCTTTGCAGGCTTTTGACGAGCTGCGGGAGTCCCAAGTGGGTGCTCCTACTTTTTTGGTCGACATCCGACCTCAGGCCCAGCGAGATCGAGAAGGTGGTATCCACGGCTCGCTAATAATCGAGCGAAACGTTTTGGAGTGGAGGTTTGATCCGAGATGCGCATCACGCCTCGCCATCGCTGATAGATACGACTTACGGATCATTATCTTCTGCCAGGAGGGTTATACTTCAAGGTAATGCAGTCGATTTATTGTTATATCGGATAATCGATGCTAAATTGCCCTCTTCTTTAAGTCTTGCGGCATATTCTCTCCAACAAATCGGGCTTCTGAACGCGACAGATATCATTGGCGGATACGAAGCCTGGAAGAGCGCAGGACTGCCCATTGATCTTGATAGGCGGGAGTCTAGGTCGCTTGTATCGCTCGCAGGCTCATTCGTCTAATCCACCACAATCTCTTCCGGTGGCGTCCAATCCCAACGCGATAATTCTCCATTCGATTGGACAATCAAGCCCTCTTGGACATGTGGGCCGCTCACAAGTGACAGGAGCCGTGCACCTCCGCTGCCGTGTGGCTTCTTATTGGTGGAATAAAAACGACCGTTTAGAGTTTGCATATTAACCGGACAAATCATGCAGACCGGCAATGGGAGCACACTAATTCGCGCTTATCGCATCAATACTATCAAATTACCGACTCCGGCGGTGAGCATTGCATTGGCAGGCTCCAGAGAAAGCAAATGATTCATGGCCAATGAAGTTTTGGCTTTATTTAATGAGAAGGCAAATGACAATGCTCACAATCGGACCTAACTTGAATTGGACATTTCTTGATGAGATGCAATCTTCATAGCTAAAAGGCCAAGGGTGACAAGTAGGCAAGTATGATGTTACTTGCACTTATCACCGAAATACGAGAAAAAATCGAGAAAGTTATCGACTCAGGTTTCATTGAAATTGTCGAAATAAGAGTACCCAGCGTTTGTTGAAGCTAAGTCTTGACACTATCTGATGTCGAACGACTCGAACTAGTACCAAATAATTGACGCAGTACTCGATACTGTATTATTCCTGCCCGTCCCAGATATATCCTACAAATAGATTCGTCCACCACTTGAGTTCTACCCCCGTTCCACTGCCTCCACCCGTTATAGCGGCACTGCTGTCATCTCTACAGACGCTGCCTTCCTGCTCAGCAGCATCGAGCATCTCTGAAACCAGCGCTACAGTCAGACTCTCCTCTGCAGAGATCTCCATAGTCGTCTTGGGGCCAGCCATCACCAGGAAGCTGGATAGACGTGCACCGAACGCAGCGGGTGTGTAAGGTGGGGTATGCAGCACGTTCAGCCCCGAAGCAAACGCGCGATAGCGGATCGTGGGAATCGTATGTCCGGGGAGGTGGGGAATGACTTGCAGGAATGTGGAGGGTGGGATGAGAGCTTTTTGTAGGGTGCCTTAGCCGATAACAGATTCTAAAATTATGTGAGAAAGAACGTACCGACACCTCTTGCACGGTTCCAGCCACCCCACACTTCATCAAGCGCGATGATGCCGCGGTCTTTCATCATCCCGCTAGTAATAATATCGTTCTTGTTCAGGTGTGGCGGTCCTTGCAAGACACGAGCAAGTTCACGTGCGAGCTCATCAAACCATTCTCGCTCGTCTTTCATCATATCTAGCGTCACAGGCGTGTTTGAAATTTGCAGACCCAACTGAGAAAGTGAAGATCGAATAAATGTCGCTTCCTCTGGCTCTGTGGCAGTTAATGAAGGTCTAGAGCCTGAACTTTGAGCGGATGCCGTCAACTTTTCATTGAGCTCCGCAGCGAGCTTCACCATATCTTTGGCTTTCACCATAAGGGCCTCCAGATCTTGCAGGGCATCCTTCATGTGAGTTTCCCTACCTTTGGCGGAGGTTTCCACCGTCCTGAGAATGCCAGCTATTTTAGAGTTTTAAAAATAAGCATTTTTCTTGTCTCCTTGTTAATAGCAAAACACATACATATTCCTGACCTTCCAATGGTATTTCGATTATCGGAATCACTGCCATTCAGGGCAGTCGAACTCGAGCCAGCACCGCTCTCCTAAATATGCAAAAAAGTCAGGAACGAGGGGGTACCAATTTTGCGTCAATCATCTCAAAAAAGAGACTCACCTCCCATGCTTTGCTTTTGAGACTGCGCTTTAGGACAGCATAGAAAGATTTATCTCCGCTCCTACGAAAGCTGATTTTGATCATCTTTGCCGACGCATCGTCGTCATCGTCGTCGGGAGTAATTGGCCGTGAAGATGGTGCGGAGCGGTGCTCGCCACCTTTGTATTGTGGAAGCTCCGTCGAGCAAATCTCACACGATCGCAGGTATGGATGGTTAAGGAAAGTACAAGCGGGACATGCGATCGATGTTTGCTTGTGACCACTAGATGAATATAATTCCGGAGCGAGGTTTGTAGTTGAGGATAAAGCGGACGACGGGAGAGAGGACGAAAGATGATGTGATGACACCGAAGTAATGGGCGTCGGAACCGCCGTGCGAGGAACCCCGCATAAAGCACAAATCCGAGTTGCAGCTGGACTTAGGCCCGGCGGGTTTCGGTATGCGCATACTTCGCATTCCCAACTATCAAATTGCGCATGTGCTCTGTCCTGTTCAGCTGAACCCGAAGCAACGGGATTGCCAGAAAGGTGGCAGGTGACTTTAGGTGAAGATTTGAAGAGCCCTGCATAATATTCCGTTTGCACAATAAGCGACAGAGCCATTTCAAATGACTTTGCTATTGGCCGATGCGCATCGATGTAGAAAAGGCGATGGGTGGTAACATGGATGATTCCGTCCTGATGGTCCGGCGATTTCTGAGAGCTAAGATATTTCAATCGAAGCGTGAAATGTATGCCCTGGAAAGACGAGGCCTTGAACCCAATTCGCGCTGTACTTACCCATCGTATATACCTACACCATCCTGACTTGCCAGGAGCTCCTCGTCGTTATAAAGCAAAGCCTGGATGGGTATCGTACCGTCAGCTGATCGTGTGTAGCGTCGCAAAGCCATGGTCAGCGGCGCCCGTTGGTATGGGTCACTGTCAAGAAGAAAAGGCAGGTTTGAGTCATGGTCGTGTGTACGTAGTAGTAGATTTAGATAGCCAGGCCAAGTCACATGTTTTGTAGTAATAAGGCTTTTCTCAGTGATTTGTTCACGGCTTGACATTGGACACTCACTACAGGTTTCAACCAGAAATGACTGCGCCTCCTGGATGATCCAATAAGCTCAAAAGGAAAGATTTGTGGGAAAGGAGATGTATACCAAGTTGTACCAAGGCTAAGGTGTGGTGTCCGGCAATCTGCGTTGGCCGTTACGGTACAAATATACCACCAACACCGGGGCTCTACGTTCTCATCGCCTTCCCGAGGCTTCTGCGATCTCTTGACCGGATAATCTGGCGCGTGGGCAAATGGAACTCGGACGATCTCTCTTTAACTAGTTTAACTTGGCCTACTTCAGATGAGGTCCCCCTCTCACGCCCTTTCCCCTCCCGCTTGTTCCAACCTCAGTTCGTCTGCAAGTATTGGGTTGGATATTGGGGATTAACATTACGACATTCAGGCCACAGACTATCGTTATGCCGTAGGTGTTTCTCGTCGACGTTGTTACATCTACTCACCTCATCAATTTTTTTTTGTTCTGACAGGAACCAGACGATCAGGCTGCGCACATTACTGCGCTTGACAATTCTACTCTCTTGCTCGTTGCAAGCCCATTTCTCTGTACTCGCAGCAAATGTCACTGTACCCGATACAGACCCCTCGATCGTGTACCAACCTCCTGAATCATGGCATGCGAGTTCGGACTCATGTTCGACATGCCTGAATCCTGGGGCGTCGGCTTCGTACCACGAAGCAATACATCCACCCCTTACTAATGACACGGACGACTCTCCATCTAGTTTGACAGGGGCTCCGACGCCTACTCCTCCATCCGTGAAAGTACCTATAATACCGACGTCGACGCATCCTTTATCGCAGAAGCCCTCAGCAGCTCCAAGTCCGTCTGCTGCAAATTCGGATGGCGGCCCTAATGACCCAAATGAGTCTAGCGGCAAGGGTAAACGGTCAATCATGGCAAGATTCCTTCGTCGGCCAAGGCTTGATATCGACGATGAAGGATTCGAAGATCCGAACATCTCTATGGCGTTCAATTTTACTGGCAAGTCTAAATTTGCAGCCGTCGTTCTTTTTTTCATGGTGTTCGACGTCTTAGGCTCTGCCATCTATCTCTTTGCTATCCAACCTCCTGATGTTATTAATGCCAATGGTACCTCCTCGAGCATGAACTTAACGTTCTTCATGGACAATGTACCATCGGGAAGCGTTATCAAGAACAGCACTCCGGGATCTACGGAGTATATTCCTGGCCAACTCGTCTTCTCGAGAAGCGATCTAACACAAGGCCCTCACCAACTCCTCATCAACATCGGTCAAAACTCGACGTTTATGTTCGATCATCTCATCTACACAGAGGTCAACAATGGCGCAAATAGTAACTCCACGACAATTGTACCTACTACACCAATTAGCCAGCCTCTGCCAAGCCAGACTATTGACCCGTAAGTATCAAAGTCGTGTTAATGTCGGCGATTCCTTCTTGCGTTGTCTCCCATTGAAGAAATATGCTAATCCTGCGCCTTGTTTTATAGGAAGGTCAAAAAGCATAATGTCGCCACTTTTGCTGGTGCTGTCGGCGGGAGTGTCGGTGTTTTGGGCCTCTTCTCCCTCGGTCTCGCTCTTAGCATTATTCGGAGGAGGCAGTTAGCGGCACGCAGGGAGCGCCTCGATCGCGAGTCGCTGCATACTAATGCATCCGACGATTCACCACACATGTCGGGACCAGCTCCATTCGTGCCGAGATATTTCCCAGACACAGTCATCCCACCAGATCCACCAACCTACATGGCCGCATTAGCGACCAATCAAAATAACTCTACCCTATTGGCGACGCTTCCTCTCAGTGCGTTTGGCACCGCGCACCGATCATACGCAGATATACCTCCCGCGACACCGCCCCCTCCTTTGGACGAGCCCATTATGATCCCACCCCCTCCACCATTCCCCGTTGCGATTGCAACAGGTCGGCCTCTTATCCTACCAGAAGGCGCTATGTCTTTCTCAATACCGGGAGCGCAGCAACCTTCTCACAACGTGGCCTCCGTGGGTAGCGAGCCTTCTAATTCTGCTGTAGCGCCTGAACTCGTGCCTTTGCTTCAGCCCGACACTGACACAAGACCGCGATCGCGGGCGTCTTCCAGATCAGTTGACGTCCGTGAAACTGAACCCACGGAGGCAATGCATCTTCGTGAAGACGTCTCCTAGACCCGGGTCCTCAAACCCCAGACAGACGTCGCCGCAGGTACATTTATTTCTAAAAAGTGCCGCCTTACGGGGTGACTCTATGTTTTTATTGACAAGCATCCGTCGCGGATATCGATGTTTCGTGACGGCAGACTCCCGAAGTCTGTACTGATTCATAGCGCATATAGAGGGCACTTTTTTGTATTACTTACGCATTTACATTACGCTCACATTCATTCATTCCTATCAGCCAATCACGCATCTATTTTATCGCATTTTCTCTCACTCGTAACCCGACTTTGTGGTTTGATACCTATCGTCTCAATAAGGCGACAAAGACACATACATGCTCCAATGCCGCATCTAATTTACCGAGTGTTTGGTTGTGGCGAGTTGTGGACGGGCAAGACGACCACAACTGTCAAGAACTTGTCAACCTCGGCATTTATTTTTAGAACACCACTGCGGTATTTTAGGGATGATGACTGCGAACGGCAGAGAAATCTCATGTCGCATTGATGGGAAAGGAACGCCCAATGTGTATCTTTGCCGCAGGTATCACGAATTCGACTACTATATGAGGACTTTTTGGTCGGGAGTCATGAGAGACCAATTGCTGTTTTTCAAGTTCTCGGATCTCAAATACATATACCATCGTAATCGTCGGACGGGTCTGCAGCATAGGCTGAAAGGTAATCCTAATCCTACATAGTACACATATCTGATAACGATACATTGAACTGTCAACTTAAAGAGCGGGGATGTGTATCAGATAAATGGGTCGTGGTTGGTATTTTTAGTTGGAATGCATCTCACAAATCTTTTTTCCTTGACTAACAACACTCGGCTACGCATTTGATTGCTTCAAGGGGACTCCCGAGAGCATCCAGGAGGCATTATTTTCGGTGCGCAGGCCAACTGTATTGTGCGTGGCAAGGTCCAAGCTTAAACGGTGGAAAGTACGCTTGGCTTTATCACACAAGTTCAACTGGGCCATCTCTATAATTCAATGAAGGCGCAATGTGCCGTGCGCGACGCCATCTCGTAATTCGTATTCGTTTCTCGTGGAAACAACTGGCTTATTTTTGCATTAGAAATCCAAGCAGCATGTATCATTCTGGCAGTACTTATCTAGCAGCGGCAGTAGTCATTAAGGGGTGTTCGACGGAAACCTCGAGCGCCAGATCCGCAGCACAGATGGATGGGTGACGGCCCTGACTGCGCTTTGAAAAATAAACCTCAGTTGTGGACTTCTCGTGGCATTGGCGAAGATCAATTGTTACTTGAGAAGTAAGTCTTTCACCTCAAGCCTCGATGTGGAAGTAGAAGCATCGTTGAAGATATGGGTCTCCACAGTCTTATGGCTGATGTGACTTGATAGGTGTTCTACAAGACTATGCCCCCTTGTGGATTCGGTGAGGCCGGAAGTCGACATTACCGGAAGTCGACATTAGCGGAGGAAGAGATTGAATAATGTCTTCTAAATTTCTTGAGCCTTGAATATTTGAATGATATAGCTGCAAATATTTGCGAGGTGAGCCCGGTACATGGAAAGTAATTAGCGTTCACAATAAACCACATCTTACCACAGATGCGAACCGTATCGGACTGATCATTCTGATTCCACACGGATCCGTGGAGTCAGTTACTATCAGAAGAAAAGGAGGAAGTCATGTTCCGATTCCTCAAGCACACGTCCACACAGCTGATAGCAGTCAAGTGCGGCGGCGACTACTATCGACAGTCGTCAAATGCCGGCTTCGCACACGACCACATGGATTCGCTTCTCGTCAGTTACTCGGTGACTTCAATACAGGATACTCCAGCAGGCATTGGTAACCTGGCCAAGCATTTAATAAGTAAGGAGAGGGTTGAAGATTTACGTAGCGATCAACTGGGAACGGGAAGCTGCGCCTGAGATCCTCGTGAACGTGGGCTTGACCTTGACTGGTGTGAATATAAGTGCTCAACTTCCTTAATCGATGAGCGCATGGAACACTCAAGGCATTGGAGAATGAGTCGATCTCTCCGCAGAATTTGATTCGAGAAGTATCTAAACATGAAAACAGAGATCTGACAGAAGTGGAGGTCAGAATGGAATGTCTAGGATCAATCACAGAGAATGCAAATCTAACCAAAGCGTTTATAATTTTGCAGCGTGTGCAATCCATGTCATCCATCATATACAACAGCCGTTATCAAGTATCACGCCCGCGCTCAACTATTACTTCTTCTTTTTAGGCTTTTTCTTTTTCACACCACCTGCAGCAGGTGTCGCGGTCGGAATCGCAGTTGGTGCCTGAGGAGGTAGAGGGCTGGTACCGCGGTCATGTTCAATTGGTGAGAGTATATCGGAGGTCGTAGCGGGTAATGAGGTGCCCTCTCGGCGTTTCTGATTTTGCATCTTTTGCATTAGGGACAAGTTCAAGGACTCAAAACGATTGAGAAAGATCGACGAATTCGTCTTAAATTTGAGACACTGAGAAGCAGAGTTTAGAAAAATTTTGGCTCTCTTCAGCTCGAAGACTCACTGTGGTGTCGTCCGTGATTTTCAGTACCAGTTTGCCCTCTGATGATTTCCATTTTACGCAGTAGCGCGTCTGATGGAATATAAAACATTTTGTGAGATAAGAAGGCGTTGATTCCGAGCGATAGCACATACATTATTTGGTGATTTTGCATACAATGACTCCGCCGCATCCTGGAACCCTTGCCAGGAGTGGATGTACACCATAGCTCATCGAGGTTGATGGTGTTGGACACACACTCGCATCCAACAATCAGTGGTCACACGAGTCACACTTCAGTGACCGCCAATTATTAGCCGATAAATCCGCCCCCTGTTCCGCCCGTCTTGAACGTTCTCAACGCCCTTCGTTCCAAGGTCCGCTTTTGTCCCTTTGTTTCCTTATTTTTTGACATTGTACTCTCGTGTTCCCTCTCTTCATTATCTGCGATGTCTACAGAACACAAGCCAAAGTGTGAGTTAGTCTTATCAAGTCGCGTCGCGTGATAAAGCCAATTCCACGGTTTTCAGCTCTGCCTTTCGTAGCCAACTTTGCGGCGGGTGCAATTGCTGGTATCTCAGAGATTCTTACATTTTACCCTCTCGGTGAGTTTTGATATTAGTCGTAACACGTCCGATAGTTAACTCCAAGGCGCAGATGTTGTACGTCCAGACCGTGAGGTTCACACGAGATCCGTTCCCAACCATATTGTTCATAGGTCAAGACGCGCATGCAATTGGAGACCGGAAAGTCGCAGTTCGGACTGGTAGGAACTTTCAAAAGTATTATCAAGGAAGAAGGGTATGTGTAAACGTTTGAATTTGTGTCGTGTCTTGCTAAGAAAGATCCACAGCGCAGGTCGCCTTTACCGAGGTAAATTTCTCGTGTGAAGCTTTCTTACCGAAAGCTCAGAAAAAGGCAGGCCTTGTTCCTCCATTAATGCTCGAGGCACCTAAGCGTGCTGTAAAATTGTCAGTGCCTGAACCCGCGAATATTTGCATGGTCTGAATTTGTTTTTTTTTGTAGCGCCGCAAACGACTTCTGGGGCAAAAGATACCTGGGCTTGACCGGAGAATCCAAGATGACCCAAAGTATATCAGTTCTGACGGGATGCAGTGCCGGAGCTACCGTAATGCATCCGTTCATCAAGCATGATGCTTTAATAATCCCGCGTTCTAGGAAAGTTTCGTTGTTGTGCCTTTTGAACTCGTAAAAATCAAGTGAGTATGGTATGCTTATGCCTTATCAGTTTTCAGTCCGATTTTTGCTAATTTTCAACGAGGCTGCAAGATAAGAAGAGCACCTACAAGGGACCCATGGACGTCGTGAAGCAAGTTGTCCGTAAGGATGGTCTACTCGGTCTCTATGTGGGAATGGAGTCAACGTTCTGGAGGTACGCATAACGGTTATATTTTCTGAATTATTTATTTATTTCTAAATCGACTCTTTCTGCATAGGCACGTATTCTGGAACGGCGGTTACTTTGGTTGCATTTACCAAGTCAAATCTCTCCTTCCAAAGCCTGAGGTAATCGACGAAACACTTCCGAAGTGTCTCGTACTCACGCATTCAATAGACACCCCAGAGTGAACTTCTCAATAACTTTGTCTCCGGTTCAATTGGTGGATTTGCTGGCACGCTGCTCAACACCCCGTAAGTTCCACACAGGCCTTCGCGATTATATGGCCATAACGTTTATCTCTCCATCTTCGAAACCAGACTCGATGTACGTCACTTTCTCGTCTTGCTTTTGGCATCGTCTTAGTTTGGATTTCCAGGTCGTCAAATCTCGTATCCAAGGGGGGGAAAAGATACCCGGTGTAGCACCAAAATACAACTGGACATTCCCCGCGGTGGTGACGATTGCACGCGAAGAGGGATTTGCTGCGCTGTACAAGGGATTCGTGCCCAAAGTTCTTCGATTGGCTCCAGGAGGAGGTGTCCTACTTCTCGTTGTAGAATTTACCTTGGGCGTCTTCAGGAAAGGTATCTTAATCTTATCTTGACCTGGATCGCTTTCTGATGAATCCTATTTCAGCACTTGGACCTCCATACATTTAGAAATGCAAAATGACATTACCTCCCGAAATATACTAATCTGTATTCTTTTTCCGCATCCTTGATATTCGGTTTGCGTTGGCCTTCACAGGAGTGACCTGTCTAGCTGTTTTGTTGCTGTCGTACTTAAGCAAGTTTCTAACCCATTTGGTTCTGTTCTTTGGGTGAGAAGCTCACACAGCTGCACTTGGGAAGGCTTTTCTCGACTCTGAGTCTTCTGGCAATTTTGTTTTCTGGTGGGTTTGTTCTCTTGAGGTTCCATGTCGCTGCCACGTTGGATCATTACAACTCTGGGGTCATCAACGACTTTCAACCTCAGTAAACCTCACGTCAGAGCCTTGTCCATAAATGAATGAAATCCGTTGTTCGTACAAGCTCCAAAACACAATTCGAGCCACATTGCTGGGCTCTACTCCACCTCAATATGGGACGGCTCTCCTTCACCCTCCAAATTTGAAGTTCGTCGACGCAAAATACTTACTCCACCAACACATCTCACATATCGTACAGCGACATGTACCAAACACAAGTCGGAAAACGTATAAAACCTGGGTGAAGTATGCGTTGTATCCTCACTCGAACAATCTACACAGTCGAGCAACACAGTCTTCAACATGCAATGCAAAGTCCTCGTTACCCTTGCCATCGGTGAAACCCTTGCTGCCGCCAGGGGCTCCCCAGCCAGCCAGTGGCACTGGTGACCTCCAATGCTGCCACAGTACTATTCGGAAAGGCTTCTGTTGCCAAGCTTCTCGGCCCCTTGGGCATTGTCGTTCAGGACGTTACTGCCCTTGATGGCGTTACTTGCAGCCCCATCACCGTCATTGGTATTGGAGGTACCTCTTGGTACGAGAACAAATATTTCGTATCTCTGATATGAAACAGCACTGCTCAACCCCTCTGCTGCACCAACTCCCCCTTCAGTCAGCACTTAAAATCTTGCCTTTTGTTTTCTGTTCGGAAAGAAATGCATACCGCCGCTCTTTAGACGGCATCATCGCTCTTAGCTGCACCCTCGTTGATATCAACCTTTGAACACATTTTTCATCCTGGATAGGAGAAGGATCGTCTAGTAAGGGGATCGTCGTTAACTGACTCAGGGCTGCTTCATCCTATCTACTTATTCCGGCCATAAAAGTACAATTTGCACTCCTTTCGCTCTCCTAATCGGTTGTGTATTTTGCGTCTCGCTGAAATTTCAATGTGACCTATAGACTTTGAGAATATTTTCTTTGCCCTTTCCCCTAGGCGCTTCCACCAATCAGAGTCATGCATCAACAAGAATACTTCCGTATTTATGTAATCGTGGGAATATTTGCACACAGGCGGCGGATTTTCGACTCCAACTCCAAGACACGACATAGGTCCACGTCTTGAAAGTCTCTGAAACTCCATGGATTTATCCTAGCAATTTCTCGACCTTTCTCGCAGAAATTATGGTTGTTGGCGAGGTTTTCCAGGCAAGTTTATATTTACTGAAGTCAGGTCAAAATTTGACCGAATCCTCCAGGTTTTAAGGCTTCTGCGTCGAGTTTGACTTTCTGTCGATGGCGACCGCGATGATCGTCTCGACTGACGAAAGGGGCACCCGAAAACGACTTATCCGCAGAACTGAACACACTGGTCCCAAATGACGGCATGACGCACTCATCAGGCCTTGGTATAAAGACCAGGTGTTTCGCCTTGCGCTCCCAAAACTTCTCTCGAAGATACACCACCTACAGACCGTCTTTTAACTCAGAACTGTAAAACGATATGGGTATGTTCGGTTTTGAACATACAATTTTCCCTTTTTCAATTACTCGATCTACAGGGCTTGGAACTACCGTGAAAAATATGCTCGCCAGCGATATCAACCCTGCGACCGATGCAGAGCGAGAAGGACGCCGCTCGTCTCAGAGCAATGAACCAATGTCCAACGTCGATAGACGCGACACTGGATCAACTCGTGATACTAGCCACAGCACAACCAATAAACGACGCGGCTCCATCAAGCCTCCGGCTGGCGCTGGCCTAGACACGTCTGCCGTAGAGATTGCCCAGCTAGATGACCTCGAGCGTGCCCGCAGCGAGGGCAACATCGCCGGCGATGGCACAGATGCCGCCGCTGCATCCGGAGGTTCCTTGGCTGGATCTCACCAAGGTGTTGGTGTTCGTTCTTCTGGTGCGCGTATTTCGATCATCCTTCTACCTCGCTTTTGACCCTATTTTCTCTTAGGTCACACCGACGCGGGAACCAAAACGGGGCCCAATAATACTACTGGCACTGCTTTAGGGTCCGGCCTTGGTTCATCTCCTACGACATCCAGCTCGAAACGTGCCAGCAACTTTGGTCGCGACATTTCCGGCGACCAGGCTATCGGATCTGGAAGTGGCGGTCAGGGTCCCGTCGCCACCACTCGCGCAGCGGACCTCGCAACTATCGCCAAGACCTCGTCGGATTTGCCTCGTTATGGGGCCGGCACTTCTGCTGGAGTTCGGGCCATGACTATGCCTGAACCACAGATTGAAGAGCATAAGCGTGATACTGGCGTTGGTGGCACAGGCAGTCAGTCTTTTGTTATTATTTCATTATTTCCTCTTTTCAATTCCTCTTCAGTTCTTCCCGAGAGCCACCATTTCGGTCATAACAGGCACAGCATCGAGGACTCCATGCCGAACGCAAAGGCTGAGGAAGATACCACTCAACTTGCACGTACGTTGCATTGATAGATTCATTGGGTGCATTTTAGCTAACTCTCGGTCAGCCATCACCCACGAACGAGTTCGTCATCTCGAAACCGAAGAGGTCGCTCGGGTCAGGGAACATGAACGACACAGTAAGTTCGAAATTTCCCACTTCGAGAGTGATGTCTCATCACCACTTCAGTTCATCACATTCAGCACCACACGCAACCCATCATAGCTGCAGAAGAATTGCCAGAGGAGCATCGGGAACTGGTAAGTAACCTTTTCAGCGAAATAGGTTCTTCATGCTTACTCTATGATTTAGGTCCACCCGGTTACTGTCATCAATGAAAAACACGCCAACAAGGTTGAAGACAAGACTTTATTCGAAGGACAGGTTCATAAGTACCATGACACATTGGTCCGTCGTTTTAGTCGGTTCGACGTATTGCATACTGACATGGCGCGATAGGCGCACCTCGAGAAAGAGCGCACCGTCGTCGACAAAGGTATTACTGTCAACCAGCACATCCACCACCACGTTCATCATGTCATTCAACCCGTCATCGAGAAAGAGAGTGAGTTGCTAATATATTTTCTATCTCCAACACAATTATCTCAATACTCATTCAGCCGTCGATAAACAACGCATACGTACTACTATTCCTATCCATGAGATAACCCATGAGGCGCCGGTCGTACACCAATCGATGACGCACGCACCCGTCGCCTTGGAGCACTTCTTGCAACGCGGCGGCACACTCGAGGGCGCCATCCCGCAAGCCCAGATTAGTGAAAAGGTTTTGCACGGCGGGCAGTGTGTTCGCGAAGTTGATGGTGTCGCAGAAACACTTGAACGGGACTTGAACTTGGGTAAATCTGTACGTGGCTTTTTCTTCTTCGATTGGCTGTTTCTGATTTCCTTCATCTGACCTGCAGAGCTCACACGGTCAAATTGAGGCAGAAGACTTCGCCGCCAAGAAGGCGGCTCAGCACACTGCCTTCACAAATGTCGACCAGCCTATCGTCGCCCCTGTCCGAAATTAATTTTTTTGTGCTGTTTTCAATTTATTATTTCTAAAGTATACTCCTCGCCTACGAATGCACGTCCTTTTCTGATCAGAAATTTTCGATAAACCTAACACTTTGTAATAGTACTGTAATGCTTTTATTTTTTATTTGCCTGCAACATAATATGTATTACAGCAAACTTCTACTCTACATGAACTTAGTCCGCTTGAAGTGATACAGAGGGTTTGGTGGTTTACCAAGAAGGTGACGTCGGTATCCAAAGTCTGCATAGATATGTCTGCACGAAAAGTAAAGTTCATCTTATTCTCGAAGGTCCAGCAACTGCGTTGACCTCGATACCTCGGGGTGTAATACGCCGAAGTGCTCCGTCGTCAACGTCTGCCATCTCGACATCTTCCGCAGCAGCACCCTGAGAAGGAAGTGCAACAGTTGGAGGAAGCAAGAACTCCAAGTCCTCGAACAAATGCGGGAACAAGATGGCGAGCATGTCGTCAACTTTATAGATAAAATCGCCTTTCTGAAGGACCTTGCGCTTCTCGGGGTCATCGACGGCCTGTTCATTCTCTTTGTTGAAAGGCGAAACGCTGACAGTGCCTTTCGAATTTTGAGTTGTATATAAGGATAATCCTTTGCGAGCGGCGAGGTCAAGAATGTTGCGCTCAATTGTATCTATAACATCCCCTGCTCAGAAAAAACATAGTGCCGAGAGCAATAGTAGACGGAGCTTACCTTCGGCATAGTAGCAATAGACTAAGTCGAATCCATTTCAAGATCATTAAACTTATTCAATAAAGATCTTAATAAGAATTACTGACCTTCGGTTGGCCGTGTCTGCCCCAGACGATCGATTCTAGCGATAGCTATAGAACACCATAAGCAATAGATGGCAAGGGTCAAGACGCATTTGGCTTACCCTGTATCTCAAAGCTGTGGTGGACAACGCTTTCGAGTAAAAACACGCGTGATGCACAAGTTACATTTAGTCCAGCATTTTCTCTTTCTCTGTGTTAGCGGTACTGGTTAGCATGAAGGAAGAAAAAGAACGGAAAGGCGATCGCACCCATGTAGCAGCAGCACTAGGATATCTGGGTCTGTCCTGAACTTATGAGTTGTGCTTCCGTTTTTAGAGCCTTGGTCAATGCGTAAACTCCGGATGCCATTTTCTCGAAGAGCATACTCCACAACTAGGTGGGTTGATAATCATGAGTACGATCGAACATTGAATAATGTCTTACTGTGCAAAGAATCTGCCCAGGCAGAGAAGATAATGCTTTTTGCACCAGGATCGGTATGCTTAAGATGCACCAGATGTCGTACGAGAGTCTGAACCTTGCTGCCAAAGTCGCCATACGTTTCCATCCTTTGGACTTCCTCGAAAAGAGTCGGATCTGAAGAGACATCAATAAGGAAACATGACGAAGGTCGAAATGTGTACCAATCGCATTGTAGGTTATTTTGCGATGAGACTGGGGGGCAGGCTCGCCAGCTACAAGCTGCGGTGGTGGTTCTGTTTCGATTGCATTGATAGTAAAACGTTGGACAGTGGCAGGATCGATCGCAACTCTACACCCAAGGATGAGACGACAAGCAAAAGACGAGATAATCACGAAAAATCCTACCGACAAACGGGGCAGGTTTTGCCAGCCTTTCGGAATAGCCAAGCCTTCATGCACATCTAGAGCAAGGTAAGTCACAAAACCACATGTGCAGATGTTCGAAAGTACATACTTCACAAAATACATGACCGCTGTGGATGAAATCAGTTCAGCGGTGTTGGATCTAATAAAGATGAGATATTGAAACTAGACGCACCAGTGCGTGACGTAGCCTCGAGCAAATTCACATCGACACAGGACGCAATCTTTTTCGTCCTCCAAGAAATCACTATTTTGATTTTGGGAAAGATTATCAAGGTAACGGTATCGAGCCCGAGTGGTGTTCATCTTCGCCTCCACGTTGGCCTTCTCCGTTACACAGACTCGAATGGCAGCCATGACAGACTCTTCTTCCCATTCTACTTCTGCAACAGAGTCTGATATCTCTTGTAGCTGCCGGAAATACAATATACGCTGGTTAAATGATTTCCGAAGAAGAGTCAAATCAGTTTCTAGCTTGTCATGTAGCGATGCTATAATCGACTAGTCAATGCATATCACACAAAGGTTTTCAAGAAACGCACTTTGCTCCGACATGAAAAGCCGGATAGTATCGATAGCGTCTTCAACAATGACTTTCTCTGGATCTTTGTTATTAAGAATCTTGACATATACACCATGGAGCTCAACCAATATCTGTATGAGAGTGTCATCCAAATTGCGTGGACTGGTAAGAGTATTGCACTTACGCTCTTGACTGCTCGCCCTTGCAGATGTAACAGGATATCCTTGCGCTGAGTTGACAAGCTATGATGCAGGACTTCGTGCTCTGGCTGGAGGTCCAATCCTTCAGGTGCCTCTAAAACGATATCAGCCGCCGTCGCTGCTGCCTTCATGGCCGCCTTGGTATGCCGAAGTTGCTTCTCCCGAACATCATGGGCTGCGAGCAGAGTACGCTCATTAATTAGAGCTTCACGTCGATCTGCGAGCAAGGCCGCATAGGCCTGCAGGTACGTCTCAGCTTCTCCTTGGTCGTCCAAGGTCCGCTGATATTCCTGACCATCGGCTTCAGTTTCTCCTGGATTCAATGCCTGTGTAAGGAGATCCATGATATGTGTCCTCCATTTCCACAAGAGCTCTGCCTGTTCGTTGAGAACTTTCTCGATAATGGCGTTGACTTCTTCCATCTAGGAGACCTCGATATCAGCACTTTACACTCCCAAAGCTCGCGCAAACAATGCTTACAAGATCTGCGGACCTAATACCTCCCTGACCGAGCAGCGGAAGCTTAACAAGGAGTTCGGAATGGTTTATCTTCTTCTTCGAAGCATTGCCACTGAGGAGTGCCATAGCCTTATTTACATCGTCTTCGGCACCTAACATGTCGAAGAATGGTAAGTAAATCATTGCCAATCAATCGAAAGAGACTGAATATATGCGCACTTTTCAAGAGTTGGCGTCTGAGCTTCTCCGCAGTTTGATACGAGGCGTCTTCGTGAGCAGAATCACCCAGAACGTGATACACATCGCCCTGTAGGAAATTGATCCTATGTAAAATAAGGAGTCCATCACGCAGGCGTTGCTTTATCGCCCTTCGCTTAGTCCGATGTTCTTCTCCTGCGGGTGTCTTTGGCAAATCCTTTTCTTCCGGGTCATCGTCGCCGCCTTCCTCATCTTTATTGTTGTGTTTTTCTCGGGCCTTGCCTTTCCCCGCCTCGTCCGCCGCAGTTGTATCAGGAGAGTCACCGCGCTGCTGACGTAATAACGCAGCCTCTTCCTTCATTTCTTTGCCCTTCGCGTCATGCTTTGCCAGCATATCGGTGATCTCTTCCAGATATTTATTCGTATCTTTCTCTGCCGAATCCAGTGTTCTCAGGGCATTCTGACGGTGGTTCGGAACAGAATCATCCTTTTGCTGGAGCTGAGCATGTCGAATAAGCAACTGGATCTGTAGTAGAGGTCAGCATCGAAGATAATAATCATACAGAGGCAGCATTACTTTGGCCCTCCAGTCGTCCAACAAATTCTTCCAGTTGAGATCTCTCATCGACTGGTGATATGTTAAGTAACGACGTACAGACAACGTGCCACCATACTCATACCTGAAGAACTGCATCAATCGTCTTGAGGGTGCCCGGCTTATAAAGACCTTCGCCTTTCTTCTGTAGTTGACCAACCTACAAAACAATTATGAGCAAGAACGCAGAAGCTAACGACATCTCTACATACCTGAGGATGAGTACAGATACCTCGCAAGCGGCGGAGGGAAGACCGTAGCAAGCCGCTGTCTACTTGCCAGTTACTTGTCGCAGCAACTCCTCGCGCATCAAGGCCGAGGTCAAGTAAAATTTGCTCGAGGGTCTGATCATATACCTGTGCATGCGAGATCAATAACCAATCTTTCGGAGATTATTATAATACGTACATGTCGTTCGACCCTGCCTAGTTCAATTCCTACAAGGTATCTCGTTTGTTCAGGAATTGTCAGTTCCGCAGTCACACCAGATTTCATAGTCCTTTACGCGGCGATGTAAGCTGGTGCGCAGAAAGCCAACAAAGTATGAGATATTTTACCTTATTCCATAATGCTGCAAAAACGAGGCAAATTCTTCCGAAAATCCAGGCTTTAATAGCCTATTCCAGAGTCTGAGGCTCCCTACAAGTTGATCTATGCGCAAAAACCTAATTATTTGTATAAGAAGATGGTCCACGAAAAGCATCAATTGGCTTAAACATACTTGAGGACGTGAATTAGATCAGACATCTGCGACTTCGCTGGCGTGCCGGAGACAGCGAACGAGGATAAGCGAGGAATGAAAGACACCATCTCTCTACCAGAAAGATCCAATTCGTTAGTATCGGACAGTGAAGTGACATAATGTAAACGTACGCTGCGCGTCCGCCTCCTACCATCTGCACCTCATCCATCACAACCCGCTTCCACTCTACCATAACCAGAGGGCTCCGCGCACGTCCAGAGGTCCCGTATTCAGCATCTTCGCGACGAAGACGGTCTGGTGCGGGGCGAGCGACGTAGATCTCGGATCGAAGGACGCTGTACGTAGTGATTACCACATCGAACTGGTGCACATAGTCACACCATTCCAGAGGTTTTCCATCCTCGCCCTTTGTGAGATCAGTACGATCAGGGCCGTCGTCCATGTCGTCCTTCCCAGCTGCCTTCTTTCCTTTCTTTTTGTCATTGCTGCTATCCTGCTTCCTCGCCTTCTTCTTGCTCTTTGCATCACTGATTTTCATGCTTGAGATGCGCTCTTGCTCCCTCGCGGTTTGGGTGACGGGTACCTTGACCTTGGTCCATCCGTCATACACCAGGACTTTAAGAGAAGGTGCATGTGCTGCCAATTCGTCCTTCCACTGAGAAGCTAGAGCTGGAGGCGTGACGATGAGGGTCGACTGCGGAGAAACTATCAACGAGAGGAATTACAAACATAAAGGCAAAAGCGTACTTTGATGGCCTTAATGTCCAAACGTGAATATGGATCCCATCGAGATAGTGTCGGATTCCAGTCTGGCGGAGCAGGATTTAATAGTATCAATGCGATGGTTTCTACTGTCTTGCCCAAGCCTGGTTCCTCGGCCAACATGCCACCGTATATAGTCGGCAAAATCGGAGCAGAATTTAAGAGTTCACCACTTAGGCGATTTATATACCATGTGTGGTTTCCTTCGTGGACTTCCTGCCAGAACGAAAACGCTTTGGAAGAGGTCTGTGGGTCGATTTTACCTCCCCACGTAACGGACATTCCTTCCCTTTCGAGCAGCCAGGCAACACTTCGTCGCTGGAAAGGAAGAAGAGATGGCAGCAGGGCCTCTGGCTGCATCGCGGTTTCCGCTGTCGGGGAAAGTAGAGGAGGGGCTGGGCTCAAGGTGGTGTAAAACGAGGAAATGGTGATGGAATTATTGACGTTGGTGGAACAAACTTCGTCCGAAATGTAGGCTGCATGCAAGAGCCGCCGTCGCGCATCTTCGAGCGCGAATATACTTTTTTTGTTAGCGCCCTTCGGTATGATATTTTCGAGTGCCGCAGGAAATGCAAGAGCGACCACGAGCTCTAGTTGGAGAGAAAATTTAGGGAAGCTTGCAGATTGTCCATCCTGAGGATAAATTATCATTTGCAAGCTGGCTTTAAGATGAGCCTGCCCAGCGTCTTGCAGCGTTCGACATGCCATGAGTAGGTCCGATGAGGAAGACGCGCGGAAATCATTTGAATCGCCATCGATGGTAAGTGATGGAATGAGTAATAACCACGTCTTTCCTCTAGAAGACAGGCCAACGACGCGACCCTCGTGCTCGCCAAGTAGGACTTCTCCAAGGTCAATCATTCTTGGGGAAGAAATAGACTCACTGAGCGAGAGAAGGAGATCGCGAAGAGTTCCATCTTCCGTATCCCACTTTTCAAGCGTGTGGGCCGCCGGTGCCAAGTACCCAGTTCTACGAGAATCTTCGTCATTCACGTACTGTATCTCAAGCACATGTCGTAGAACAGGAACAATTTCACTGTCGGGATTTATGTGGTTGCTTGCAACCTCGACTGTTGGGTACTCCACTTCAATTTGCTTCGGCTCCGCACTTTCATCACTGTCCGACTGGCTGCGTCTGGAGCCCACGGAGGTTCTTGCGCGTTTACTGCTTCGCGTTTCTCCTTTGGTAGCTTTGCGCTTATTGCTTGATTTAGACACAGAAACATCATCCACCACGGCAGTAGAGACTATGTCCGTGAACGTGGAAATATTGAGGTTCGGCCTGAAGGCTGTTGTGGGGTAACGAGTTGGCCAGCTATGGACTGCCTGCGCCCTAATGGATTCATTGTGATTAGAATGTGTCTCACGCATGCGTCTAGACAATTCTTTGTCTTGCAATGGAGGAGGGGAAAGGGAGATATGAACAACGGTGGTGATGGTCAAATAGAGGGAAAGAAAACGCGATGTGACTCAATATCGGCAACTATTAATTCGTCACTTGTGTGAAAAAACCGCGCTGTCACGATCACGCAGAATTTTAAATCATGTGACTAGTTAATGACTCGTGCGCGCGAGCTTACGCGCGTCGCGCACAGACGTCTGACGCCCAGGCCGCACATTACACAAAGAAAATACACTATCCTGCTCGATTTGAAGCGCCCGAAGCGCGTTACATTTACATGGAGGCTTTCCCTCGTGGTTCATATGGCAGTAATAGTGCCAATCCTCCGGCGAGCATTACCAACGCACCTGCGATGTAGACTGGAACAGCTGTCGACAGATCAGCGTACAGGGCAATGATAGGGGCCTACAAGAAATGCACATGGTTTTCAGCTGCGATCAGCACCAAGCCCAGATTTAGTTCAAATTGCCGTACCATAAGCCCAAAAATTCGTGTTGCAGCAGCAGTCAATGCGTTACCGGTCCCTCTATCTTTGGCTGGGAAGATTTCTGGAGATATCGCATATAGGATACCGTACATTATCTGAAGCTCGTATCAACATCGTCAAGTTATAACTACATCAACGGAAAATGACATACGTTGCTGAAAAAGGTGTATCCGCAATTCCATCCGAGCAACGCGTTGGAGGTTCGAGCAATAGTAGTTAAAAGTAGGAAGGTCCCAGTGAGGGCTGTATTCGTGAAGAAGGAGTCATTAACGTTTTTGGTAATTTTAGACGAAGAAATGTACTTGCCTGCTGATGCTGCAAGGGCACCCTTGCGTCCTATGCGCGGGATCTCAACGGCCCATGTAGCCAAGAAGGCAGAAGGGACGCCAACAACGCTAAGAATAAAGGTCTACAATATGTAAATATCCAAAATTTTGCAAAATAACATTGGACATACATTGCGATATGTTATGTTGAGAGAAGAGTCACCAAAATGGGCTCCGCGGCTAGCAAGGCTATATCGAAGTTGGCAGATAAAGCAAAGGAGGTATGTAGACTGATTCTCACAGGAAAGGCAGGAAATTGTTATAAAGTGTCGATGCTAGTCCGATTATCCCTATTGTTCCTTTCAGTCGCGGGTTAGTGATAATAGACCTTAGGCTGACGTACCCCATATAGAGATCAACAATGACGTGGAATATGCCATTTTGCGAGTTCGGAAGAGAGATTTTATATGGTCGAGTGTATAGTTCGATGTCCGACTCAACGACAACTTCCCAGCTTCATGTTTGCTTTCGGTCTGTCGAGTGGACTCTCCAATTGATGTTAGCTGATCAAGGGTCAAAGAAGAGGTTGTCCCATTATAAGCAGCAACTTTATGAATGACGGCCACCGCCTTTTCGTCCTCTCCTTTTCCAATGAGATATCGTGGACTCTCCATGAGGTTGAATAGGAAGAAGCGAGCGCCCCATAGGATAAGGGTGATGCCTCCAAGCGTGAAGAGAAGATATCGCCATCCCATATTTTCAGAGCGCTGACATGTAGTTGAGCCGACCGAGCAGGAGAAATTGGCGATCAACGGCCATGCAAGCTGCCAGAAAATAGCTGAAATTGATTGTTTGGATTGGAATATTGAAAGAGGGGTACGAACGAGATTCACAAGCAACTGACCCAGACACCAAAATATAGACATGAACGTCAACAAGTACTGATGCGAAGCGGGTGAAAAATCTACATAATAATCAACACTAACTGGAAGTTCCGTACAACTTGAAGAACCATGCTCACCAAGGAAAACGGCAGAATCGATTGGCAGGTTTCCTGGTATTAATGTTTTGAACTGTAAGTGATATTTATTTAGGGAAATTTCGGCAGTAACCTTACCTCCACCCCAATGCCCATAACAGCCAACAAAGACGCCAATGTTACAAAATTATTCGAGCCCCCTGCTGCAAGCCCAAACGCTCCAGCTATCAACAAAGTTAAATTAAAGCACCACCTACAGCATGGATACATCAGAATCGTTCAGCCGCTTTAGAAGCGTAAATATCGCACGAACCGTCGACCCCAAACGTCGGACCCAATACCCCAGAACAGAGCACCGACCAGCAATCCAGCGTTTGCTGCGAGACTCAGGAATGGTGCATCGAAATGGAATTCATCAATCACGGGAGTAAGAATCAGGCCTGTGATTAGCTGCTCGAATGACGCGATGAGGAAATATAAATTCGGAGAATATGAGTCAATGACCGACCGGCCAAACGCTATCTCTGTAAATTATACGATGTTCAGACATGCAATGTCACAAAATGAAAGAAAGCCGTACGCGAACCATCCGAAGCCTGCTACGAGGAAAAGCATGTACTGATCAATCGAACAGAGTCAGCCAGAATCGAAGAGGTCAGTCGGATTTGTCTCCCTTGCCTGGTATTTTCCCATTCCCATCTCCCGGAACGCACGATTCAGAACTAAGGTCTTTGCATGATATACAGGATCCAAGATGCCATCCTCGTACATATTTTCAATCGAACCATGATCAGATTTAGAGGATGGCGTGATGACCGCTTCCGCATTCATGCTGGCCTTTTCGTCATGGCCATTATTCGAGGAGTATTTGGAGGCTGGGTTTGAGCGTTCGGGGTCCGCGATGGCCATCTCTATCGCTCTTGTTTAGCGTGAGGGAGGGGGCGACAGAAATCCAGAGATATTGTGAACCTGGGGCTCTTTATGTTAGCACCCGAGATTAAAAATAGGGAGGAAACGAGGATGATTGGCTGGCCGAGGTCATCACATGGAGAATGGGTAAGCTTGGGTAAGGCATTGCCGCATTCCAATAGGCTTATCTCCACTGGTCGAACAATCTTGAGAATTTCACCAATCGGTTATTACGAGCGTCGGAGAGGTGGCATGGAAGAGGAAGCATCGCTGTTCGGACTGTTAGTCTGTGGCGTTTATCGAGCACGAGGCTTGCCGGAGAACGCCATATCACCAGCTCTTATAGAGCAGTCGACGCTTGCAAGACAGACGTTGTGGGTGGAAGAAGCAAGAAGGACAATTGACTGTACGAGACAACGGAAACAGGCAAGTATACTGTTGAGCAGGTTAAACAGCGAGTGAGTAAATCTATGAAGTAAAATTAGAACAGGAGAGTTTGTAAGGTTTTATCCGGGATTCTAGAATCCGCGACATCAGCAGCCTCGCACAGCTGATGCAGCGAAATTCAATCTGGAGTATGAAAGAGTATGCCGGTCTTACGACGAAGGTGAAGATGACAGTCCAGCGGGACAAGAAATACAGATGACAAGTAGACATTACATACTGGGAACATTATGGGCAACTATCGATCACCCTTTCCTCCAGCCGCAAGTCGCGCTGCTTCATTTTCCCTGCGCTCTCGCCTTCGTTTCACGTCCCAGTTGTAAACGCGTGCGGTGTTCACTTCCATGATGGTAAGCTGTTCTCTCAAAAATTCAAGGTCCTCGATGGTGTTGTTCAGGCTCGTCTGCGCGACATCGAGTTTAGATTGGAGCAATGTAATAGCGGCAGGTAACTTGTAGGATAACATGACGTTCGCCTGGAGCAAGATGGTGTGAGATAACGGAAAAAGATGCATTTGAAATTAACACACCCCCAGCCACAGGTAGACCGTGTCGGTGTCCTCAAGTTCAGCTTCAGCGTATAGGGTGTCATTCAGTTCGAACGTGGTTTTCAGAGGTTTCGCTGGCCCATCCTCTTCTTCAAGGTCTTCTAAATCGTCTTCATCCTCCTTGGCTTTGCTCTTGCCTTCCTGCATTGATCAGTCACATCAAAATGTCATCGAAGGATAGGAAAATGCTCACCCTTCGCTCCTGCAAATACTCAACCATATCAATGTCTTTTTGATATCCGGAATCTTCTCCTCAAGACTGGCCCGCCGTTGGGTTAGACTGGAGTCCATGTATCGGTACTTGCTGAGCTTGCGGAAGAAGACCGTCTGTCACAGGAATCATAAGGATATACGAAAAAACGCGTACGCCAGAGCATCTTGGAAACCTTTTAGTGTTGATTCTACGTCTGCATCTTGGCCACCAAGGTATGCATCGACATCGGCCTAGGGTTGTGATCAGCACATTTGGCGTGTGGGCATGCAGAATTCTCACAATAAATGGCGCCTTTGGGATTCCTCGAGGGTTCTTCTCCTCAGAGAATACTGGTTTAATTTTCGAAGCCATACGAGTGAGGATTGGAAAGTTTGGCGGCAACTGTTTCAAGGTAAGACTGCGGCGATGGCCGAACTGAGTCTGAATTGGAAAACCATATAAAAACTGTAGGTTTTTTCTTCTGCTCAAGTTCCGCAGGTCCGTACCAATCGTTTCTTTCGTCTTCAAAAGCTAATATATCGATTCAAGTGTACAGAATCGAATGTCTCGACTAATGGTCAAAAATCTTCCCAGTTATGTGACTCCAGAGCGTCTACGAGAGCACTTCGAGCAAAAAGGTGGTCCAGGTGGTACTCTTACAGATGTTAAGGTCTCTTCAAAGCGCGACGGGACCTCTCGCGGTTTGGCTTTGTTGGATTCAAGTCAGAACAAGAAGCTTCAGCGGCTCAACGTTGGTTCAATCGCACTTTCATCGATTCGACCAGGATTGAGGTGAACGTAAGCGAGGTACATGTTTTTGTCGTATAATTTTTTCTTTTTGGCACCACTGACAAGAAATTACAGGGAGCGAAGGATGCACCAGCACCGCGACCCGCCAAGCGTCGGAGGCTTGACTCTGCGGCTGAGACACCCTCTGCTCACCTTCCTTCTTCCGCACCGGCGGACGTTATGACCACCGAAGGCCGAGGAGACAGCAAACTCGAAGAATTTATGAAGGTCATGAAGCCAAAGAAAGGTCCAGCTTGGGCTAACGAACCGGTCGTTGAATCTCTTGTGCCTGTTCCAACGGATGCGCCCATTCCGGGCCTATATGCTCAAGGAGAGTTGAGCGATCTGGAATGGATGAAGCAGCGAACGTCTCGGAATGTCGACTCCGAAGAGCGAGTATTTGAGCAATCTGACGATGAAGAAAATCCCCAGCCCAAGAAAACCTCAACGGTAAATCATACATTTCACTTTATTATCAAATACCTGACCTCTTTGTCTTTTCCTTCTATGATTATAGGAAATAGTCATAATGGACTCAACCGAGCCTCGTGATACAACGAAGGAGACGATTTTACAGACTTCGCGGCTGTTTGTTCGAAATCTCGCCTTTTCGTGTACAGATGAAGAGCTTGCGGAGCTCTTCAGGCCATTCGGTGACATATCCCAGGTAAGTCTCGTATCTCTTATCTTTCTTCTCACTCTCGGACTTCACTTGAGGTTCGAAAGATGAAAAAGTTTAATAGGGACATCAGACCTTCGGGAATGTTGATCCTCAGGGAAAACCGATAGTAGAAATATTATTCTGATCTTCGCTCCTTTTGATAAACTGTTGGATGTTTAACGTTTAACTGACTACTCTCCTTTCAGGTAATTGTTACAATCCTTCTCGGTGTCTTCGTTCTTGCATCCAAGATGTAACAAATTTTAGGGACATCAGACCCTCGGGAATGTTGATCCTCTGGGAATACCGATAGTAGAAATATTATTCTGATCCTTCCTCTTTTTCATTCCTTCGATTTGGAGCTGTGGCTAATGTCTTCCTCCTAGATCCACACTCCTCGAGACCCAGCAACCAAACAACATAAAGGCCTGGCCTACGTCACCTTTGCTCAACCTGCCAATGCGTTAGCAGCGTATGAAGCTCTTGACAGACGGTCTTTTCAAGGACGCTTACTCCACATTCTCGCTGCTGTCGATAGGAACGGGAAGGTTGAGGTGGTGGAAGGCGAAGGGCGTAAGAAGACTGTGAAAGACGAGAAGCATGCGAATAGGAAAGTCATGGCGGGCAAGGAGTTTAATTGGAGCATGCTTTACATGAATGTACGCACACCTCGAATTGAATCTTTGCGCATAGACCAACAAAAACATCCTTAGAGCGATGCCGTTGCTTCATCCATTGCAGCCCGCATGAACATCGACAAGTCGGAGATATTGAATCCTGAATCTGGAGACAATGCTGCTGTGAAGCTCGCTCTCGCGGAAACACATATTATTCAGGAAACTAAGACGTACCTGGAGAGCCAGGGCGTTTTGCTTTCCTCCTTCTCCTCGCGCGCTCGTTCAGATACCACTATCCTCGTCAAAAATATCCCATACGGGACGACAGCCGAGCAAATACGAGAATTATTCGAACCTCATGGCGAACTGAGTCGGGTGCTGTGCCTCCAGCAGGCACAATGCGGTGGTCGAATATGAGAGACCCGACGACGCTGCGAAGGGGTTCCGCGCTGTTGCATATAGACGGCTCGGAAATTCGATTATATACCTGGAGAAGGGCCCTCTAGGCATGTTCGTCGAAGGCTTTGTTCCACCTACGAAGGATGTGTCGAGTACTGCCACACCGTTAACACCGGCTGCTGCAGTTCGACTTCCCGAGCAAGTCACCGACGGGTTGGAAGCACCGGAGGATGAGCCATCCATTCAGAATGGTACCACTCTGTACCTCAAGAACCTTGCTTTCTCGACTACTCAAGAACGTCTCGCGAAAGTTTTCTCGCATCTTCCATCGTTCTCCTTCGCTCGCCTACAGACCAAAGCTGACCCGAAACGGCCGGAAGTCCGGCTCAGTATGGGTTACGGTTTCATCGGGTTCAAGGACGTCGAGGGCGCAAACATGGCCCTGAAAAGCATGCAAGGGTTTGTCCTCGATGGGCATGCTCTTCACGTCTCTTTTGCTGGAAGAGGAGCCGACAAGCCAGAAAACGCGAAGGACGCTGTCTCTTCCAAGAGCCGGACGACCAAGATGCTCGTCAAGAACGTTCCATTCGAGGCGACAAAGAAGGATATCCGAGACCTGTTTGGGTGAGTTCATTCGAAACCTCTCTCGATCATCCTGAGATAATTGTTATTCCTTTAGATCCCATGGCCACCTCAAGTCTGTTCGCCTTCCCAAGAAGTTCGATTCTCGCTCACGTGGTTTCGCCTTCTTGGAATTCGTATCGCGGCACGAGGCCGAAAATGCATACAATGCTCTTCGTCATACGCATTTGTTGGGCAGGCATCTGGTCCTTGAGTGGGCAGAAGAGGCAGAGCAAGATTTGGAGGTGCTCAGGAAGAAAGCAGGAGTTGGGTTTGCAGCTGGATCTAAGGAGATGCCTGGCAGGAAGCGGAAGCTCGACCTGGGTAAGAACCAGAACGAGGACGTGGAAGATCTGGAGCTTAGAGAAACTCGGTTGCCACTTGTTTGTCTTCAGGAAGCTTCCACGCATTCGAGCCCTTGTTGGTGCGGTACGGTGCTTATCTTACATTTTTATTTCTTAAGACACCAAACATTCCTCTTGCAATTCCATCATACCACGAAGTGATAAAACCCTAAGTTTTTTTTTTTTTTTTAACGAAAATTGAGCACGACTTTACATACTCTCCGCATCATATGGTTTCGAACCATCAGCTAAGACCTGACATGAAATATACTGACCGTAGAGATGATATGAGCAGTGCTCAACTTGAAGCGGTGCTAATAAATAATGTGTGTTGGTACTGAAAACTTGACAACTACTTTCGTAGACTGCAAAAATGTGGAGACAGAACAATCAACGCTGCGTGTGCTGTGGGCTGGTCAAGTTGTACCACTGAGCGTAGTAATTGTTGTCGGTGAGGCCCGCATCGGACGGATACTACAACACATGCTATCGACACCTATCCCATTAGTTATTGCTTGCCTGCGGTCGGTCCAGGTGTAGTGATGTGGGGTCAGTTTCTGCACAGAGACAGCAGCTAGTAATAAAAAATGAGGAAAGGTTTAAAAAAGAGAGTCCGTGCGGTATGTGCCTAACAGTAGCGGGATATAGAGCTCTCGATCATGTCTACAACGCTGCTCTCGTCGTTGGGTGCTTCTCGATGATTTGGAGATTAACACCACTTGATCGTATCCCAATGAGACGATGGAGATCATTCGATTTTATGGGTTCGGGCTATTCCTGGCGACTGAAGAAGGTCATGTGGAAATATCGTAGGGATGGCCGTCGATTGCGATAATAGGTAGCGGGAAGGGAGCTTGCCTTTGCGTTTCGAGGCTTTACGATTTGGCTATCCTCAACAGGATCGTGGAAGATATCCGCTAAACATCGCCAAGAAAGCTTTTCCGGGGGCCACCATCCCTCGTAGTGCAGTGACTCAAGAGACGGAAGAAACGCATTGGTAGATGAGCTGTCGTGTTGCATTGATGAGAAAGAAGCCATGCGTCGAAGGAACTGTCCGTGATCAACTTGGATGCGGTATTTGGATGCGTCGAAGTCAATGATAAATGTGTGATTGAAGGCAAATTTTCCAATATTTGGATTATGATGTTATCATCTGGAAGAACATGTCGTTGGGTATCGCCAAAGAAAACTGTGTGATGGAACTCTGGGAACGAGTAAAAAGCGACAGAAGACCGTCCACGTCGAGAGTACCCTTACATCCTCCGAATCGTAAGAGAAATGTTGCAACGATGGAAGTACAAGTCGATCGTAAAGGACGCGCAAGTCTGCATTGGTTGCTCTATATGGATTAAGGTGTAAATCCTAAGCGAATTGTGGACGAGGAAGGGTGTTGGTAAGGCAAAAACGGAAAGATCCCCCAAGATCTCTGAAACTTTGCAGTCAACCAATCGAGTACCACGAGATAAGACTTCCAAAATTTCGTCGACACCAAGATGTTTGATTTGGATGAGTGTAAGATTTTCCCATTCGATACGAATACTGCTCAGATAAACGTGCGAAATGTCGAGACTTTTTAGGCAAGGAGTTTTTCCGAAGTAGAATGAAAAAAATTCGACATTCAAGTCCATCGGGGACAGCCGCAGATATTCGAGTAGTGGGGCCCCTTCCACATTGCGCATAAGTCGGCGTAAAAATAGGACGGCATGACTAGGTTTAGTGCATTCCACCGGGGGCTATTCCCTATGAGGCGAATAAGGATGCTGGATCTACGTCTCGCTCCTCCTCTTCTTCTTCATTAGAGGTAAACTGGAGGCGTATATATGAGGGCATTTTCAATGAGCGGTCCAGCCACTGCGCCACTAGCTGAGCTAAATGCAATGGAGTGGCCTGTTCAGGATCATGCATGATGTATAATGATGTCCACAATTGAGGAGTTTTGAATGCGATTTCCCTCCATGTCTTGCAAACGGCGCGAGACGTAGCGGAGAACCCTGATCGGGTTAGGGCTGTCTCCAAATATGGATGGCTGTAGGTTTCCTCGTGGTACCAGGTGAAAATTTCTGAAGCGATCTCGACAGGGACGTGGCGAGAGGGTCGTGAAGATTATTGACTTTGCTTTTCACCAAGCAGCGTTCTGTTGAAATCGGCCAATACCTGGGCCAGCTGTGCATCTAGCTCAGCTAGCTCTAGGCATGCACGCATGGTTTTCCGTCACAGAGCGTGCATCTGGTAGGATCGTAATCTGTCGGGGAATTGTGTTGGCCAGGGGTGGAGGATATCATGCTCAAGGTTCCTTTGAAATACTGAAAACGACATCCAGTCGAAAAATCCTGAACATGTACAGTCATTAAGGTATAATTATTTCACTCACTATGTTGTTATACGCTCTTTTGTCTGTATCGCTCCGCCGAAAGCTCGAGTGAATCCGAACTCGCGGTGACACTCGTACGATGATAACAATATGATATAGATGTCTTTGTCAAACGGTGTCCTCTACAGACGTCTAAATCGGACTTGCAGAGAGAGTTATCGAACGTCTTTCGAATACTGGAAGTATCAAAGTCGTTGAAGGATGATGCTGCGTGCAAGGAGTCCAGGACACGAGGGTGCAGTGAAATGTGACGCGTTGACGCGTGTGACGAGGGCCGTTGGCGGGTTTTCGACCCGGCCCGGCTAACACAGCTGCGCAGAAAGGCGCATCGCCTTTTCCCTCTCGTTTTCGTTGGACTTCCTCCAAACTTCTCTCCGGCTCCTGAAATGAATATTTAACCTGCACTGAATCTTGCGTAAATCTGCATGTGGGACCGAACTGGGCACGCGAGAGGTCGTACCTGGTTATGATGCCTCGGACTCGCACGAGCCACCAACAAAACTGCACTGGGCCTCGCCTCAGGACTGGCACGAACCATGCTTTGCCTTTCTCTCAACACATCCCAAAGCGTCACGGGCATGCCCCTGTTCCGTTTGTCGCGTCGGAAGAGTTTGGGAAAGAGGGGTCTCACCGTGTTGGATTTGGAGACTCCCACTGCCCTTCCTCTTTACACTTATCCTGCACCTGCACCTCATCGAGACATCCGCTCCGCCGTCTTTCGTCCAGCTTCCCATAGTTCGAATTTGACTTCGATTTGCAGAAACAAGAACAGCGCGACTCGTCCGACCGGCCGCCGACCGTTGTCCCAGATCTCAAGCACATACGACATTGCAAGGGCGCGTCGAATGCTCTACGCGACTACACGGGGTCCAGACCCATTATCGGGAACCCATGTCGGTATTCCCTCGTCCGCGATGTAGAGCGTTGCGCGTTATACGGACGATTGGGTGGTGGGGTTCCACGCTGAATCGCCGAGGTGACGGGAAAGGCAGCTGGTCGTGTTTTATCCTCTGAGGATGGGTTTATATTTAGCAGCAGCATGAATCGAAAGCGATGTCGACTTTCGGACTTTGCACATAGCCTTTTGCTGTGACTGGCAGGCTGTAACGTGGATACTTGTGATTTAGCGCCGAGCCACACAGAGGTGTGACTCGATGAAAGCTGTGTTATGGGGTAGGGTTCCGTGAGTAATTCAGCGGAAATTCCTAACAATGTTAGTAACATTCGGTGCTCGCTCGCCATTATTAGCATAGGTTAATAACATTGCTCACAAATTTGTTACTAACAGGTTAAAAACTAATTTCTAACAGTGTGAAAAATAAAGGGCATGTTAGAAATTGTTAGAAATGCGAAAATTCATCCTGAGAAAGAGATTCTGGCATCGCGGAGGCAGGTATACGGCGCTCAAGCAAGTTCTCGGTGATGATATGGGTAAAAAGGATGTGAATCTCTCACTCAGCCGGCACTTTTTTTGTGTAGACAGTGTAGACACAAGACTAAAAGCTCCGCAATTATTAACATTTCTAACATACCCTGCCGGCCCCTTGAATTTCTAACATGTTATTAACATGTTAATAACATGAATTATTAGCATATGTTACGATTTCAGGCATTTCTCACGGAACCCTATTATGGGGCTTCATGACATCGGCGTATTTGGAGGGCCTCGTCTCTCATTCTCATGCGCGCAGCTGGCAGCAATAGTCTCGACATCCGAAGTTATGCCAGGAAAAAATTGGAAGTTCGATACGAGATCCAGTTGACCGAACTTGTTCGTTAGCGGGAGCATGAAGTTGGTTGTAGTCGCATCCATTCTACATTGAACAGTGCGTCTTTCTCTCATTTTGAAGTCCTTTCAACCCACAAAATAATCTAACTACACGAGTAGGACGTCCAACCTTTCCGCCCCGTTGTCCCCGACAATACCGAACGTAGGGCCGTGTATGACGTCTTTATTCTTAAAAATACCTCGACGGCTTCGACATCTTCCAGATTCTCGCATTCTCCATGTCTATATTTCGTTTCTATGCCTGCGGGGTGACAGGGTATTAAGCTTTTTATAATTTATTGATTCTTCTATGATGCTACATTTGGTCCTCCTTTTCTTTCTTCGGGCCCCGCCCATCTTTTGATAGAATAAACAGGTCTGAGCGCCTCCGTTAAAGGTCCTTGGCCATGCATAATCCTATTATTAACAATCGGAGGTGAAAGTCAGACCTCGCTGCTGTGCTTTACTGCGTTGTTCTATTCTTCAGAAAGATCGATACTTATTTAGAAGAACCTAGTGCTATATAGCTATATATTATAAGTCCCTCCTCACTTTTTTGAGGATTGGAATGCTGTCCTAGTACGGATACATGACAACGAAAATATCTGATACTGTATACTATCCTATCGACACAGCTTACGTTGTTTATTGCTTTAAATCGCCCCTGGGTCGCCTGATGCTAGAGTCAGATATACTACTCTCGATCATGTCTACGACATCCTCACTATGTAGGACCTTGAGGATTTGCAGATTAACACCAGCTGATCGTATCCCAATAAGACGACGGAGGTCTTCGTTCAATTCTATGGGTTCGGGGCCATTCTTCCCCTCACTATGGAAGGTCATGCGAAAATCACGTAGGGATGGCCGTCGATTGCAATAATGGATAGCGGGAAGAGAACTCTGGCTTTGCTGGATGTTGTTCGACACTTTTACGGTTTGGCTATCCTCAACAGGATTGTGGAAGATATCCGCTAAACATCCCCACGAGAGGTTTTCCGAGGGCCACCATTCTTCGTACTGAAATGACTCGAGAGACGGAAGAAATGCGTTGGTACGTGAGATATCGGTATCATGTTGCATTGACGAGAAAGAAGCCATGCGTCGAAGGAAGCTGTTCGTGATCGACGCGGATCGGGTATTTTCTTCCATCCACGTCAGAGATAAATGGGTGATTGAAGGCAAATTTTCTAATATTTGGATTATGGTGTTATAATCTCGAAGAAGACTTGATTGGGGTATTGCCAGAGAAAAATGGGTGATGGGACTCCGAGAACGAGTAAAAAGCGACAGAAGACTATCCACTTCGACACAACCCACATATCCCTCGGCGTAAGAAAAATGTCGCAACGATGGAAGTACGAGTCGATTGTAGAGAACGCGTAAGTCCTCATTGGTTGTTTCATCTGGATGAAGGTGTAAATATCTAAGCGAATTGTGGACGAGGAAGGGTGTCGGTAAGTCAAAAATGGAAAAATTCTCCAAGATGTCTGGAAATTTGCAGTCAACCAGTCGAGGACCGCGGGATAGGACTTCCAAAATTTCGTCGACACCAAGATTTTTGAATTGGATCTTTGTAAGATTTCCCCATTCGATACGAACACTGGTTAAATAAAGGCGCGAAATGTCGAGACTTCTAAGGCAAGGAGTTTTTCCCAAGTAGAAAGTAGGTAAATATTTTTCGAGCTCCACGTCGATCGGGGACAGCCGCAGATATTCGAGTAATGGAGCCCCTTCCACTTTGCGTATAAAGTCGTCATAAAAAAAAGTCGGCATGACTAGATTTAGCGCATTCCACCAGGGGGCATAGTCTCGTATGAGAGCGAATAAGGATGCTGGATACACGTAGTCCTCCCAATCTTCTTCTTCAGTGTAGGTATACTGGAGGCGTATATATAAGGGCATTTTCGATGAGCGGCCCAGCCACTGCGCCACTAGCTCTAAGTGTAATGGAGGGGTCTGTACAGGATTATGCATGATGTATAATGATGTCCACAATTGAGGAGTTTTGAATGCGATTTCCCTCCATGTTTTGCAAACGGCTGCGAGACGTAGCGGAGAGCCCTGCTTGGATTCAGGGCTGTCTCCGAATATGGATGGCCTGTAGGTTTCCTCATGGTACCAGGTAAAAATCTCTGAAGCGATCTCGACAGGGACGTGGGCGAGAGGGTCGTGAAGATTATTGACTTTGCTTTTCAGCAAGCGGCGTTTCTGTTCGAAATCGGCCAATGCCTGTGCCAGCTGTGCATCTAGCTCAGTGAGCTCTAGGCATGGGTTGCATGGTTTCCCCTCAGAGAGCGTGCACTTGATAGGATCGTAGCCTCTCGAGTAATGGTGTTGAGCAGTGGTGGAGGGTACCATGATGGGCATCTTGGATTACGAAGTGCTGAAAACAGAAACGCTTGAACGGGTACAACTATTAAAGCCTGATATATGCTTACTATGTTTTTGAATGATGTTCTGCACTCCTATGCCTGCAGCCTTCTACCCAGAATTCGAGAGAATGACCAGTCGCTAGTGGCACTTGTCTATGATATGCTGATAGTAATGTCCTAACTTTATCCTAATTCAAACCGGGTCTTCTAAATATATTTGAATGAGACTCACAGCAAGAGTTCAACGTCGTTGAAGGATGATGGTTGCATGCAGGTAAGGACTTGCTCACGGCAAGCCTCGTTGAGTTTTGTGTGTCGGGCCGCCGTGCAAATAACTTTGGGTAGAGGACCGGCCCGGCTAACCACATTTACGAGCGTTCGCGGTGGATAGGTTTCATTTTCTTTGAACTTGAAGCTTGAAGCTTGAAGCTTGAAGCTTGAAGCTTGATCTCAACTCCTAGATCTTCTCCAGCTGCTGAAAGAACTCAAAGAACTTTATTATGTACGCTAATCGAAACTTCGGTTAGGAGCCAAAGAGGCACAATAGATAATCCTGAACTATAAGGAAAGCGATTTGATTTAATGAGCGCTATGAAATGCTATATACAGTGATGGATAAACAGGTCGTGGTCCATGAATCGGTATGGCGAGGTTAATATGGTCCTAGAAAAGCCTACTCGACAGGGCCACGGATAAAAGATGATGTACCAGGATGAGCTGGGGCAGGAACAAGCGATAATGCTGTGGAAGAGGAAGCCGGAATGAAGGGGACGAAGTGAGGCAGCGCGCGACATAGGTAATAGGAATAGTAAGTATGTAGCTATAAAAACCTATAAAGCTGGTTGTTAAATGCGTAATAATGAGAATATGTTACAGAGCGAGAGGAAGAAAAGAGCGATGTGAGAAAGGAAGAACTGATAGAGGAAAAGAAAGAGACAGGAGCGGAATTTTTCAGGAAGAGGGATGAACAGAGGGATTTTTCCGGAATCGTGCAAAGAAAAAGGAAAAGGCAGAGACGAGAGAGAGAGAAGAATCCGAGAAGAGACGAAAAAGGAAATACAAAACTCGAAAAGTCATTAATACACTCATATCTACCTCATACCACTCCCCCATCCCAACTCGCCCTCTTCCTCTTGTTGTCATTGCGCAGCATCAAATCCTGTGGACACACCGCACTCTGTCCGCGGTGGTGGCTCATTGACCGTCCAATGGTACCAGGCCCAGCATTCGCTTTGATATGAGCCTGTCTGATAGTACCAGTCCCAGTCGAAGGGGCACGCCCAGCGGCATCGCGAATGCCACCCCGAGTGTCATTGGTCGCCACACCCTCCGGCTGTCGACCATGAGGATTCGTGGCGGCGGCAGCGACAAACGACTCGGGCAATCCGGGCTTCTCCCTCGTGTGATGCCGGATGGTACCAACAGGCGAAGGCGTATCCAGCGCCCGCAGGGGCAAGCCCAGGTTCAAGCCCAACCCCGCCATGCCCGATGAAGCCAGAGCAGCAGATTGCGCCAAGTCAAGCGCCTGCCCTTGTCTGGCCTCGGAGTGGTCGTCCAGCGTCACATCCAGACCGAGGCTATTATGGCTATGGCCCGACATCATCGACCCATACGCCGGGTGTCCATAGTAGTGCAGATCCAGGAATGGTAGGTTGTAGGAATAATCTCCAGAGGATTGAATCGCAGAGCGCCATAGTAGTTCGTTATTCAGATTATTGTCATTGATTGTAGGGTGGTTCGAGTTGAGCTGCTGCGAGGAGTTGGGCGATGCGATGCCGGACGAGGAGGAAGGCGAAAGGATGAGGTGGCCAGGGAAAAGAGGCGTAAGCTGCGAACTGTGTTGCTGCTGGAGGACAGGCGAGATAGGCGACTGGACTGAGCCACTGTTGTTACTCAACCGCATGGGCTCCGAGTTCGTGTGTCTCTGCTGCTGCTGCTGCTGCTGCTGGGTGTTCGCAGAAGACGGACCAGAAGGCGTAGACGGCAGGTTAAAGAAGGAATGCAGAGTCCTTCCAACCATGCCGAATTCAGGCTGCATACCTGAGTGTGTATGCATATGCAACCCGACATCGTCCATCGACATCGGCACACCCTGATGTGCGCCTCCGTTCCGGGCCTCGGAAGGGGGTACGGAGATCGATCGGGCATGACCCGGTCCGTCGACGTTGTGCAACATGGCGCCACCAGAAGAGCGCCGCATGGGCCGTGGCTGGGTCAAGAGCGGCGTCGCAGGCGGTGTCGCGTGCAGCTCGTTCATGTCAACGAGATCCTCCAACCCGAACGAATCAGAGTTGAGAGACGAGTCCAGGTCTTCGTCCTTCTCCTTCTGGCCTTGCGACCGTTGGCGGTGATGCTGCTTCTGCGGAGACCGCGCCATACCGAACGACATCCCCAACACACCTCCTCCCTCTGCTGTCTCCATTGCATCACCCACGTCCGGAGCAATGTTGCTTCCAGGAGATGTCACATTCCTGGCCCCAGACGAATCGACGTGGTCATTCAAGGAAATACCCGTCAGACCAAGCTCGTCGATGGCCAGCAAGTTGGACGTATGCGAATGCAGCTGCATAGGGTGTATGCCCGCGTTCTCCGGTATACCATCCAGGCCCAACCCCGAAATCCCTCCATTACCACTCCCAAACCCATTCCCAAACGACGACGAATAGATGCTCGACAAGGACAGCGACAACGAGGACGAGGTCCGCGCTCCTGCACCTGAGATGAGGTCGCCTGCGATCTGCGAGTGGTAACCCTTGAACCCCGTCCCGCCCGCGCTCGCCCCGCCGCCATTCCCACCCGCACCACCACCCCCGCCCAGCTCGTCCGAAAACGCAGTATGCGTATCCCCCACCCCCGCCTCCGACGAGTTCCCGTCCGGCATATACGGCGGGAACAAATCGTACCTATCCAGCACGTTGTGCGGGTTGAACGAGAACGGCGACGCAGGCGAGAAGCTGCCGTCGATGAAGGACGACGACGCGCTGCTGCTCGTCGCACTCCGCGCGTCGAGCCGAGGGTTCGGCGAGAACCAGTCGTCCGTGCCCCATGCGCTCTTGCCGATCATGCCAAAGTTATTGCCTAGACCGTCGTGCCGCCGGTGGATAAAGGGCGAGGAGGCATTGGAGAGGTTGTTGCTCGTACCCGAGGCCGCTGCTGCGTTCATGAGAAAGTCAGAGAGATGGCTCGACGTCGGAGACGCTGCAGCCGTCGACCAGGCAGCCGTAGAGGAGTGCGTCGGAGTGTTGAGGCCCGACGACCACGTCTCCATGTCTGAGTGGGTATTGTTCGGCAGGAAATCTGGGATATGCAGCGGGTCTGTGTCAGATGCGATCAGCTGCATCTCGTCGTCCGCGTCCATATTGAACGAATCGCGTGCGGAGGACGAAAGCGTCGGAGCGCTCGAAGACGAAGCCGTTGTTGTCGTTGAAGGCTTCTTAAACGGCCTGAACGGCATTGTGGAGACATTATCCACGAAAACAGGCGTAGGCGGCGTCTTGAATACCAGTGAGGTTTCGCTGTCTTCTTCCTCACCACCCGAGCTCTCTTCATCCTCTGAGACCGCCGTACTCTGAGGCACGCTCTTCGTGCCACCCCTCAGAAGACCTTGACTTGTCTTTGCCCTCCGTCGACTCCTTACAGGCCCTGTCGTAGACATAGACAATTGATCATCCGCAGCCCTAACCGGCCCCTCTATCTTTTTCTTCGCTGCTGTTCGAGGCTTGTACCCAGCAGCCTGATATAGGTCCGGAAACGCATTGCGGAATCTATCTCTTAGGTCAGTCGATCGTCTGCTTTGCTCCTGGAAGATAGGGTCCTTGACGATCGTCGCCCAAGTCGTGCCATGTTTCTCGTAGCCAGCTTTGAGTGCACGGTCTTCTGCCTCGGTAAAAGGCCGACGCCGCTTGCTTCGAGTCTTCTCAAAGAGTGACGTGCCATCGGCAAAGGTAGAGCGGATTTTGCTCGAGAGATGTGTTCGAGCGTTCGGGTAATGTCGTTTGTAAGCGTCAGGAAAGTAGGTTCGGAACCTATATTAAGATAGGGGGGCGAGGCATTAGCATGGTACCGACATGGCATAATCGAGAGGTTCACAAACCTGTCCTTGAGATCGACAGCGGAGCGATCAAGAAACTTGAGATCAGGGTCTTGCAAGATTGTCTTCCAGTTGCCAACCCCATGCTGAACGGACAATATGAGCACCTTGTAAAGACCAAAACGGTAGAGTTGCTTACCAGCTGACAGCCTTGAACAAGCATCTGCGTCTCCTCCGTCGACCATTTCTTCCTCGGTTTCTTCTCCGCAACAGGGGGTGGAGAGTCGTCACTACCCTGTGTTGGGTCGATCTTCCGCATCTTGCCCTTCTTCTCTGGAACGATAGAACCTCCATCGTCCGCATTGGATGATGACGCGTCCTGTGAAGCCTGCGGGTGCAACCCCATCTCGTCTCTAAAGCTCCATGGCTGGACGATACGGGGAGATGACGGCGACGCGAGAGAGACGCGCCTGTGCTTCAAGGCCGAAACACCGGCAGCCGATGACACTGGGAAGGGTGCTTTGAACGAAAATGTAGAAGAAGATGGGATCCCACTGGACTGCGGTCGACTATTGTTGGGCGAGCTGCTGTTGGTTGCCATTTCTTGCCCTTGTGAAGCTAATAGACTCCTAGAAGACGGCGAGCTGTGGGTTTCTGGTGGAGTCAATAGATAAGCAAGACAATCGGATATGAAAAAGCGATGAGAGGTTCTCTGACAATATGAAGAAGTTGTGTCAAGACTGATGCCTCGTTGCTGAGGCCAGGCAAGGTGCTCGAGGGTGTTCGTATGTCTTTTGTGTGTGTTGCCGGTTTTGTAGTCAAACTGGGGCGTCCACGCTCGCCCCGCAGCTGTGTCGATAAATGTAGATGAAAAAAAGCAGGGCAAGGGGACGAGGGCACGTTGTAGTAGCTGCTGAGAACGACGAGCCGAAATTGTTGCTCCCTGCCTTTCTTGGTCACCACGCGACGTTACCCATCATTTCGGATTACACATATAAAACAATGCCGCTTAGGAGGACAGCCATTTCAAACCTCAAAATAGTGACGAGGAAGTTGTAATAGCACTAGAGTCTTCTAAATGCATAGCAAATTTTCTAAAGAAGAGTGGAACAACGAGGTAATCGACAACAGCAAGGTCTGAATTTCACCTCCGACTGATAATAATAGGACTAGGCATGGCCGGAGGGCCCTTGAGGCGCTCAGGCATATGTAAGTGTTCTATCAAAAGATGGGCGGGGCACGAAGAACGACAAGGAGGACCAAATGCAGCGTCATAGACGAGTCAGTAAATTATAAAAAGCTTAATACCCTGTTACCCCGCAGTCATAGAAACGAAATATAGACATGGAGAATGCGAGGACCTGGGGGATGTCGGAGTCGTCGAGGTATTTCTATGAATAAAGACGTCATACACCGCCCTAAGTTCGATATCGTCGGAGGCAAGGGAGGGCAAAGGTTGAACGCCCTACTCGCGTAGTTAGATTATTTTGTGCGTTGAAAGGACTTCAAAATGAGAGACAGACACACCGTCCAACGTAGAATGGATGCGACTACAACCACTTCATACTCCCGCTAACGAACAAGTTGGGTCAACTGGATCTCGTATCGAACTTCCAAATTTTCCTGGTGTAACTTCGGGTGTCGAGACTATTGCTGCCAGCTGCGCGCATGAGAAGCGAGGCCCTCCAAATACGCCGATGTCATGAAGCCCCACAACACAGCTTTCATCGAGTCACACCTCTGTGCCTGGGCGCCAAATCCCAAGAATCCATGCTGCAGCCTGCCAGCCAGTCGCAGTACCCGGCTATACGAAGTCCGAAAGCGAAAAGTCGACACCGCTTTCCGTTCGTGTGTTATGGGCTGCTGCTAAATATAAACCTATCCTGGGAGCATAAAACACCACCGGCTGCCCTTCGTGTCGCCTCAGGGATCCAGTGTGGAACCCCTCCATCCAATCATCCGTATAATGCGCAACGCTCTACGTCGCGGACGAGGAAGTACCGACATGGCTTCCTGACAATGGGTCTGGAACCCATTTAGTCGCGTAGAGCAATCGACATGCCCTTGAACATCCTTAACGCCGTTAATGCGCTTGGGGTCTGGGACGACGATCAGCGACTGGCCCAGACGAATCTCGCGGCTCCTGTTTCTCCAAGTCGAACCCTTCGGCACTCCACTTCAACATATGGGAAGCTGGAAGAGAGATGGGCTGCGCTAACGACTTGATGAGCTGGAGGGGAGAAAGCGGAGCCAGCTAGAGAGTGATGAGGTGTAGGTGCAGGATAAGTGGCAAGAGGAAGGGGAGTGGCAAAATCTCCAAATCCGACTTGGTGAGGTCCCTCGTTCCCAAAATTTTCCGACTCGACGAATGGAATAGGAGCACACCCGCAACATTTTTGGAAGTGTCGAAGGAATGCCAAATGCACAGTTCATGCCACTCTAGAGGTGGGGCCAGCAGGAATGCCGCGGTCCTCTTGCCGGGTCTGATCCATAGTGGAAGGCATTTGCTAGGCTCGACAACCAGGATAACGCCCCAGAGGGGCAGCTGTTGGCAGTACCATGGCTTGAAACTGACGACAGGTATGCGGCCGGTCCAAGATTGCCGGGATAGTCTATGTTAACCGACCGCGACGAGACCGTCGAGCGGCAGCTACATCTTCTGAGATACCTCGATGACCGTTGGGACCTAGGATAGATCAATATTCAATATTGAATATTGAGCATCGAGACTCAAGAGGTTGGCGCACCTGCCCTTAGGACCTTTTTGGGACAGGCTTCATCTGGAGGCGAGGAATTATGGATCATCAATAATCTGAGTTGTGTCGGTCTACCGCACATTATCCAGCTTCGAAGGAGATGATAAAGATGGTATGAGCCAGTAATCCAAATCCAAATGAAGTCGTCAGATTTGCGGTGGCTGTGCATATTCAAACTCCGATTAAATATGAGCTATCCTCAAGCCGCGAAAAAAAGCAGACTAGCAACCATCATCGTTCAACGACTTTGATACATTTAGTATTAGAAAGGAGTTCCATAAATCTCTCTGTGAGTCTGATTCGAAAATCTATATATCTAAGACAAACTGACCGAAGAAATTCGTGATTCCACATCATCGTGCAGTACAACTGCCACTGCCGGTGATTCCGTCGAGCTTTGGGCGGAGTGATATAGGGATAAGAGCGCAGAATATCATTTGAAAACATAGTAAGCATATACCAGGCTTTAATATTTAATAGTTGTACCCATTCAAGCGTTTCCGACTCGCATGTTATTTTCAGCACTTCATAATCAAACGTGCCCATCATGGTATCCTCCACCACTGCTCAACACCATTCCTCGAGAGGCTACGATCCTATCAGGTGCACGCTCTCTGAGGGGAAACCATGCAACCCGTGCCTAGAGCTCACTGAGCTAGATTCACAGCTGGCCCAGGTATTGGCTGATTTCGAACGGAAGCGCCGCTTGCTGAAGAGCGAAGTCAATAATCGTCACGACCCTCTCGCCCACGTCCCTGTCGAGATCGCTTTAGAAATTTTTACCTGGTACCATGAGGAAACCTACAAGCCTTCCATATTCGGAGACAGCCCTGAATCCAAGCAGGGCTCTCCGCTACGTCTCGCAGCCGTTTGCAAAACATGGAGGGAAATCGCATTCAAAACGCCTCAATTGTGGACATCATTACACATCATACATGATCCTGAACATGCCACTCCATTGCATTTAGAGCTAGTGGCGCAGTGGCTGGACCGCTCATCGAAAATGCCCTCATATATACGCCTCCAGTATACCTCCATTGCAAAAAGGAGGAAGGAAGACGTATATCCAGGATCCTTATTCGCTCTCATAGGGGAATATGCTCCCCAGTGGAATGCGCTAAACCTAGTCATGCCGTGCCATTTTTACGCCGACTTCATAAGTAATGTGGAAGGGGCCCCACTACTCGAATATCTGCGGCTGTCCCCGATGGACGAGGATATCGAATTTTTTTCATTCTACTTAGGAAAAACTCCTTGCCTAAAAAGTCTCGACATTTCGCAAGTTTATCTGAGCAGTATTCGTATCAAATGGGAAAATCTTACACGCATCCAAATCAAAACTCTTGGTGTCGACGAAATTTTGGAAGTCTTATCTCGCGGTACACGACTGGTTGACTGCAAAGTTTTAGAAATCGTGGAGGATCTTTCCCTTTTTGACTTACCAACATCCTTCCTCGTCCGCAACTCGCTCAGGGATTTACACGTTCAGCCAGATGACATAACCCGTGATGCAGACTTGCGCGTTCTCTACGATCGACTCGTACTTCCATCGTTGCGGCATTTTTCTTACGATTCCGAGAGATATACCGGTCCTGTCGAAGTGGACAGTCTTCTGTCGCTTTTTACTCGTTCTCGGAGTCCCATCACCCATTTTTCTCTGGCAATACCCCAATCAAGTCTTCTTCGAGATTATAACACCATAATCCAAATATTGGAAATTTTGCCTTCAATCACCCATTTATCTCTGAAGTGGATGAAAGAAAATACCCGATCCGCGTCGATCACGAACAGCTTCCTTCGACACATGGCTTCTTTCTCGTCAATGCAACATGATACCGATACCTCACGTACCAACGCGTTTCTTCCGTCTCTCGAGTCATTTCAGTACGAAGAATGGTGGCCCTCGGAAAAGCTCTCGTGGGGATGTTTAGCGGATATCTTCCACAATCCTGTTGAGGATAACCAAACCGTAAAAGCATCGAATAACATCCAGAAAAGTCAGAGTTCTCTTCCCGCTATCCATTATTGCAATCGACGGCCATCCCTACGTGATTTTCGCATGACCTTCCATAGTGAGGGGAAGAATAGCCCCGAACCTGGCATAGAATTGGACGAAGACCTCCGTCGTCTCATTGGGATCCGATCAGCTGGTGTTAATCTGCAAATCCTCAAGGTCCTAAAGAATGGGGATGTCGTAGACATGATCGAGAGTATGCTATCCAGCAGATGTTAGCCGTATGTTCACAGATCGTCTTTGTTGAACTTTTCTACATAGTTTAGCGGGATATTGACCCCTTTCTGGAACCTGACTGCAATACCACCGCCCAGGCTTCAACCACAGGCAAGCAATATATGGAATAAGTCTCAGTAGCATATGTTGCAGTATCGGATAACTTTCGATGGTACATACTCTTCCTGTTTACAAAATCATCTAGGTTTTCAAACCTTTTCAGACGCGACGCGAAGTCACCGATTAAGTACTATGGTAGTCAACGGAACAGTAAGGTATAATAATCGACTAGGAAGGGAACGAGTTTCTAGAAATACATAGAGGTACTTATACGATACGAGATACACGCCTATCTGAAATGTCGGTCGAAAAAAGTGCAAAACATGGCAATCGAAGCAAAGGAGAAACCCGCAAACAAGGAGACTCGGACGAATCGAAGAGAGAGAGAGAAAGAAAGAAAACTGGCATGACAAATAGTACAATGCAAACGTCTATGAGCGAACAGGTCGTTCCGAGCCGTCGTTAATGGTAAATCGTAAACCCCTCACTCTCACTCTCCGATTCCATCTTGGCCATCGGGAAGTGCGGACTGTCGGGTGGGATGCTAAAGTTGATACTCGACCCAAACCCAGGTGTGCCCTCCTCATACAACCTTCTCGCAGCCTCATACTCCATCTTCTCCCGCTCGGCTTGCATAAAAAACGGCTAGAAACGGGGAAAACACGAATTCAGCGACGTCGTCGTGACAGGAACAAGAGGGGCCTGGGCGGAGTTTTTTCACTCGCCTGCCTCTCAGCATCGGTCATAGACCGCCACTTCGCAGCCGCCAAAATACTCTGTTTGGTAGTCTCGATCTCATCCCCAAAAATCTCCGAAACCAAACGCGGATTGGCTCGAATCCGCTGCAAGAACATGAAATACGCGCTCAGGGGCTTCTTGGGGGCGTTGGGGTCCTTGATGTTGCTCTTACGCGACTTGCCAGCCTTCCGCTGCGCAGTGCGGAATAAGTTCTCGCGCTTGATGTCCTCGGGGCTAAGCGTACGCATGTACGCTTCGTGTTCCTTCTCCCGAGCCTCCTTCATGGCCTGTGAACGCTGTTTATAGGGCTGTCAAAGTCGAAAAGCGCAGTCAGCAAGACTACATACTACATTGAAATGACGTCAGACGGGCATACCTCTTTCTCAGCTGCACTGAGGCGAGCATACTCCTGGCCAGCCTCCTTGGCCGCCTGAGCAACATTCAGCTTGCGAGTCCCCGAAACTTGCTGTTTTTGGATCCAATCCGTAAAGTACAGTTGCCAGGCTGATGGGGGGAGTTTTGGAGGTCCCAACAGAGATTTGAGCGCTGTGGAAAAGGGAAAGGAACGAGAAAATAGAAAACGACATTGTCAGCTGAAAGGGGTTAACAATGGGAAGAAGAGAAGTATTGCTTACGACTATCAGTAATGCCCTTGGTGGCGAGGGAAACCTGAGTCTCTTCGTCTGGAGAACGTTTATTTCTCCGGACCGTTGCATCACGATCGGCGCTGGCGCTAACGGAATCAGCCGCAGAGCTGATCTCCGGCCCAGTAGATGGACTAAGAGAACGACGGTGCTGCCACGATGGAAGATTTCGCGGCCGCTGTGGAGTCGGTGGCGGCGGAAATGCGAATGGGAATTCTGTGCTTTCGGACCTTGATCCAGGACTGAAATTGACGACACGGACGACCACGACGAGGCTCTCGAGCGGCAGCTACTAGGCGTCCCATAGCTCGACGATGACGATGAGGATTTACGACGATGACGAGGGGACTTCCGACCTTCTCTCTGCTGTGTTGTTTCGTCGAGCTCCAATAGCCATGCATCGAAATTGGCCGGCGATCCGTCTCTCGGGCTATCATTCTCGGATGACTTGCCCTTGTCCGACGGTCTTGATACCCCTTCCATGCTGGCTTGCATATCGCTTTGACTCACCGGGAAAATGATGCAGTCCGAGGTGTAATTAGCTTTGCCTACGTCATTGGATGACCACAACGAGGACGTTGACTGAGGTGTGTTTGGAGCCGCAGGCTCCAGGATCATGTCGCTCCGGCTGGCCAGAGACAAGGCGGTCGATATACGACCCTTTTCATCCGCAGGGAATAACTCAAGCTGCCGCAACGTTGTAATTGCGTCCCATTCCTCCAACGTGAACTTCCTGCTGGCCTTCTCCCTTGACTCCCTTATTGCGGGTAGTTTTGTCAATATCTCCATATCATGCCGCAGGTGCTTCAGTTTTTGCCTGAGCAAAAGGTGTTTGTTTTGGAGGCTTTCCTCTTTAGCGTTATTTTGGTTCCCAGGTGAAGGTTCCGCCGGATATTTGTGAAAGATGTCGAATGTCTCCGTACATGAGTGAGTGTCGATTGCAGTTCGCGAAGGGCCGGGAACAGGTACCACATGCTTTTCAGAAAGCTCGAGGAGCTCCATATCATATTCGTCGGCGTCTGTGATTAAAGTTCCGGCTGTTGTTGGTGAAAAGCGCGGAGAACTGGACGAGGAAGAGGTGGTTCCCGTAGAAGGCCTATTCAATAACCTGACGCCCATGGAGACATCGTCCACAGGAACAGACGTAGACTCGACAGTGCGCAGTTTATACCCAGCAGCTTTATACAAGTCCCGAAACGCCTGGCGAAATCTGTCCCTTAGCTCGGTAGACCGCCCATTTGGTTCTCGGAGAACGGGATCTTTGACGTGGGATGCCCAGCTTGTGCCGTGCTTCTCGTAGCCAGCTTTGAGGGCACGGTCTTCCACCTCAGTGAAAGGCTGGCGACGCTTGTTCCGAGTCTTCTCGGTCGAAGGGTTTTCTTCCGATTCGACTGCTACTTCCTCTCCGTTGTGGGACGATGTTTTGCGAGGATAAGGTGCGACATAGACAATGAGATCGTCTTCATCGTCGTCTCTGAGGGCAGAAGGAAGGAGGTCCTGGAGGGGAGATATGGGACTGGGTAAGGTCGAAGGTATATCTTGAGCATTAGGGTCATGTAACTTGTATACTTCTGGGTAGGAGGTCCGTAATCTGTATGTAATAGGATATGGAGAGACATCAACATTGAACGTTGAACAGAGAACCTCGAGAAGTTGACGTACCTGTGGTTAAGATCGGCCACCGAACGACTCTCATGAAACTTGAGATCGGGATCTTCTAAAATTGCCCTCCAATTGCCAACCCCATGCTAGAAGAACGACATGAGTCTCTTGCGTCAGAGGTGACGTGTGGGTCGCTCACCAGTAGGCATCCTTGGAGAAGCATGTTTGTCTCCTTAGAGGACCATTTTTTGGTCGGCTTCTTCTCGAGAATGGGTGACATCAATAACCTGGGTCATGCGTAGATCTTCAGCGTCGTATCCCTTTTCATCGATAGTACTGTCACGATGTCGGTTTGAGCTTGATTATGGTCTGGGTGCCTGGGCTGCTGTGCAGTTTGTTGGGTGTCGGGGAACCCTCGGGACGGCTTTCGGTACTATATTTGTATCAACCAGGCGAGAATAACTATGTTGTAACCAAAGACGGTACCGTGCGGCTGTCAATTGTCGGCTTCTTCTACTTAATCCCTGGCGTTTCTTAGGAAGTTGCACAGTCAAGATCATAATGGCGCTACAGAATATAGAGACTAATTCCTTTTCGAATATCTGCGACAGAGAAACGGAATTTTTGGAAGTTTGGAAGTTTGGAAGAAAATGATGGCCTGAACCAAAAAAAAAAAACAGAACAAGAGTAGTCATTGGCCGGGCCGGCCCCTTGACCAAGGGTCGTCCCTTGCCCACAACCTTCATCGATTCATCGTTCAACGTTCAACGTTGACACGTCTAATATCCGGACTCTCTCTGTGAGTCTGATTCGAACATCTGTAGAAGACACAGTGTGTCATTCTACATAATCAAAAAGTGCCACTGGACGTTGACTGGACATTTTCTCCAGCTCCAGTGAGTAGTGTGTCAGAGGAAGAAGAACGTGGTCTGAAAAACAGAGTGAGTAAATACGTAGGCTTTACTGGCCGTTGGCGCTCAGGCTTTCTGACTCGGATGTCGTTTCCAGCACTTCACAATCAAAGGAGCCCAGCATGGTATCTTCCTGCATTACTCAACACAATTCCGCGACAGACTATGAACCTACAAAGTGTACACTCTTTGGAGGAAAGCCGTGCAGCGGGTGCCTAGAGCTCGCTGAGCTAGATGTACAGCTTGCCCAGGTATTGGCCGATTTCGAACAGAAACGCCGCTTGGTGAAAAGCAAAGTCAATAATCTCCACGATCCTCTCGCGTACCATCTTCCTGTCGAGGTCATTTCAGAAATTTTTACGTGGTACCATGAGGAAACCTACAAACCATCCGTATTTGGAGACAGCGATACATCCGACCAGGGCTCCCCTCTACGTCTCGCAGCCGTTTGCAAAACATGGAGGGAAATCGCATTCCAGACGCCTCAATTGTGGACATCATTGCACATCGTGCATGATCTTGAACAGATCACTCAGTCGCACTTAGAGCTGGTGGCCCAGTGGCTGGGTCGCTCATCAAAAATGCCCTTATATATACGCCTCCAGGATACCTCTAATGAAGAGGAGGAGGAGGAGGCAGACGTATATCCAGCATCCTTATTCGCCCTCATAGCGGGCTATGCCCCCGGTGGACTGCGCTAAACCTAGTCATGCCCCCCTCTTTTTACGCCGAATTTATACGCAATGTGGAAGGGGCCCCACTACTCGAATATCTGCGGCTGGCCCCGACGGATATCGTAAATTTTTCAACTGCTTTCTCCTTAGGAAAAATTCCTTGCCTTAGAAGTCTCAACATTTCGCACGTTTTTCTCAGCAATATCCATGTAGAATGGGACAATCTTACAAGCATCCAACTCAAAGCTTTTGCCACCGACGAAATTTTGGAAGTCCTATCTCGTGCTAGGCGAGTAGTTGACTGCAAATTTTTAGACATCGTGGCCAACGTTTTCGATTTCGAGTTGTCGACATCATTCCTCACCCATCACTCACTCACGAGCCTACACCTTCAACCAGAAGATGAAAACAATAGTGCAGACTTGTGCGATCTATACGATCGACTCGTGCTTCCATCATTGCAACATTTTTCTTGTGATTCCGAGGGATATACGATTCCTCTCGACGTTGGCAGTCTTCTTTCGCTTTTCACTCGTTCTCGCAGTCCCATCACACACTTTTCTTTGGCAATACCCCACCCACATATTCTTCCAGCTGATTATGACACCCTAATGCAAATATTAGAAAATTTGCCTTCGATCACTCACTTATCTTTGGTTTCAACAGACAAAGATATCGTAGCCTGGTTGATCACAAACAAGTTCCTGCAACGCATGGCTTCTTTCTCGTCACTGCAAAACGACATCTCACCTACAACTGTGTTTCTTCCACATCTCGAGTCATTGCACTATGAGGGATGGTGGCCCTCGCAACAGCTCCCGTTGGGATGTTTAGTGGATATCTTCTACAATCCTGTAGAGGATAACCACAGGGTAGAAACCTCCAAAGAAGTTGAGGAAGCTAAGCGCTCTCTTCGCGCCATTCATTATCGTAATCGACGGCCATCCCTACGTTATTTTAATATGACCTTCTACAGTCGCTCGACGAATATCCCTGAACCCATTGAATTCGACCAAGATCTCCGTCGTCTGGTTGAAATACGAACAGCTGGTGTCAATCTGCAAATACGCATGAAGCACCCACTTAACGAGACGAGCGTCGTAGATATGATCGAGAGCGCTATAACCCGCAAATATTAGGCACATGCCGTATGGATCGTCTCTCTTAATTTTTTTCCCTTCGCGGTGTAGCTGGCTCCTGGTCTTTGTGCGGAAGCTGACTCCAACATCACCGGCCCTGGAGACAAGCAGTATACAATGGAATAAGTGGCGGTAGCATATATTGTTGTAGCATCGGACAATTTTCCGACGTGCACGTAATAAACATAGTTTCCAATTAATCTACGTACAGGTATCTCACTGACCAGTACTTAGGCGAAACCGCCTTCAGAAATACGAAGGGGCCTGATGAGAATCAAATTTGTTGGTGGTGCGGGAGTTCTGTGGGGTGGGACTCACCTGGGGACCTCATGTACGTCTTGATGTGAACTCTTCCCTCATGCATGGTGAATCCAGGATCTGGACAGTTTCCGCTGCATTGAAGGAATACAGAAGAGTTGAGTTGGTGGTCATGGAGCGTGTCGTTTAGTAATAATAGCATATATCACGGACTCGGGTTTGCCAGTGAGTTACAAATGTTGTTACAAGAATTATACTTCGTGTTCGCAAGACTAGGTAATAGGTATATGAGAAATATATAAGTAGACGCACAGACTTGAGTACTGCAAGAATAAATTCTCGCTCAAATTATGTACTTACACTTCCCAGCAAATTTAGGCGAACAGGTGCACTTCTCCCGCTTCGGCGCGATGGCAAGATTTCATTTTTTCTCATCGTCGATATTCGGAGGCCAAAGCTTGAAGCGCTGCTGCCTCCGCAATTTACATGCTCCAAACAGGACTGAGGGATATACTCTTCAATTCCAACCCGCGAGTTCGTATAACGTCTGTCTGTCACCACTTCCTTCCACCAAAGCCCGCAAAATACCCTGATCATTTTTAAGAAGATCCTTGGGGCGACCGAACTCAGCCTGGACGTTGAACGCATTAATGCACAAGATCTGAGAAGGAAAAGGAACTTACAAGGCGCCCACTATCGAGAACCATCTGTACAAATAGCTTTTAGTTTAATTAGTCGGAAGAATGGAACGAAACGTACGATTTTATCAGCATCCATGATAGTCTGCAATCGGTGGGCAACAGTAAGAACCGTGACATCTTTGCCTAGTTTATCTCGCAGGGTGCTTTGTATCACGGCATCAGTCTTGTAATCTTCGCGTTTTATCGACTAGGGTCAGCTTTGAAATCTAACAGAAAAAGGTTGGCTTACCGATTGCAGAAGTAGCTGATGAATTCCGTGAGTTGAGATATAAATATGAGTTATTACAAAGGATTGAGCTAACCTTCATCGAGGATGAGAAGTTTGCTTCCGCGTACCATTGCTCGAGCAAGGGCAACGATTTGACGCTGGCCAACTGAGAAGTTACTGCCTCCGCCAGCTATCTTCGTGTCCAAGGAAATGCTTGCTTCTCCAGCTTCTTCTTGGAGAGAGAATAGGCCTGCTGCACGAAGTGCATCATTCAACGTTGCGTCATCATTTTGTTCAAAGGGATCCAAGTTTTGTCGAAGGGTACCTGAAGCACATAGGTTAGTTCTGAACTCAAATAGGGGAACGCTAAGGGCTATTACCACTTAGAAGTTCGGGCTACAGAATCGAATAGTAAGATTTTGTTTCCAATTGCATGATCATTTCGACTGACCGTTTGAGGGATGATGGTTATACTCGACCTCAAGGCATCCAAGTTGATCGAACTTGTTGGAATACCGTCGTAATACACAGTGCCTTCGGTAAGAATGCATCTCAAGAGTGCAAGCGTCAATGAGCTCTACAGAATACACCCGTGAGCAAGAATGCTAACAAAATTGACATTTGACATTCCCTTACCTTGCCGCTTCCAGTTCTACCAACTAATTGAGCAAAGAAAATGAGGCCATGCTCGCGAAATTCTATCGCATAAAACTCACCAACACCAATTCGCTCTCCAGAAGCGATGTGGAATGAAATATCATGCAAGACTTTGGGACCAGACTAACGCGAACTATTCAGTCCAGGGTAAAAGTTGAATTATTGACAAAATTTCACCTGAGAATATCGAGCAGAAAGCTTCTCAACGCGCAGGTCTCCGCTCGTAGGCCAGGCAGCAGGCGCTTGTCCCGCTTGTGTCGGCTTCGGCTCATGTTCGATATCGAGATAGCCCTGAATACGTTCCAAGCTATTGCAAAGCCGTCAATATATGACATCTCGATATCAAAAGAAGATGCGCACCTATTTGACTGTACTTCAAACTCGTTGTAGATTCTAACCATAAAAAGAATAGCTCCTGTGAACTCAAGAGCCATGTTAAGTGAGAAACCAGTGTTTGATGCGCCAACGGAAGGGCCGTAAATCAAATATGTTGCAAGTCCGGCCGTAAAAATAGCTCCAATAGCGTCAATACGAATGCCGATCCACCGATTAAGATTCCAGGACATTCGAGCAACTCGAGTATAGTGGTCTATGCGGGCCAATGATTCTGCCTTAAATTTATTTTGGGCACCATAAGCTCGAATAGAGACTACGCAAGTCAGGCAAGTATTAGGAATCATAAATGAATGCATACCAAGACCATGGATTGCTGCACTGAAGTGTGAAAGCAAAGGAGAACGAGCATTGCTATTTACGAAACATTAAAGCGTGGTTTGCGACTACTAGCAGATGTCTGCGCACCTTGTTTCACGTTTGACAGATAGTTGGGCTTTGAGATACATATTCCCTGTCCACAATCCAAGAATTGCAGCGGCCACTCCCGGAACAAGGAAAGCCGGAGTAAATAGAACGATAGCGCCGAGTTTTGTCAGAATGCCAGCAACACAATCCGTGACCCATATTGCTGACAGAGGAACGGGCCCGTCGATGGCGCGAATATCTTGCGTACATCTAGCAATAATGCGTCCCGTCGGGGTCTCGTCAAGCCACCTTGATTTTTCGAGAGTGAGGACAAAGAGGAATCACGATCCGAAAATCAAGGTAACACACCGCAAAGTACCGCCAAATACCGAATCAACTAACTTGTCATTGATAACTCGAGAAGCCCGCTGTGTCCCATACATATAGCAAAAATATCCCATGCTGTAAATCACGAAGGAAAACAAGGACATGGATGCAAAAGTGGAGAGGAATCTGCGTAACCCCCGATTAGTTTCTAAGCCAAGGAACGGAATAAAGAAAACCCACTTAAAAAGATCGACCTCGGCGGCAGGGTGATGCTCATACTGAGAGGCCCAGTAGCCAAGGTACCACACCTGAAAGGTAATCGACAATTCATTGAATAACAATGCGCCCAAGACCGCAAAAAAGAATAGGATAGGATGATTTCCTCCCAAACCACCGAGAAACAACTTGATAGACTTCCAAGTGACGTGTCCTTCAACTATTTCTTCAGCAACCACAAGCTTGCCATCCGCGGGTTTTTTCGAAGCCATTCGAATGTCTTCCCGGCCGATGTCGGTAACCTCCTGATCTTCTTTGACTTCCGACGCCAGCTTTGGGTCGCGCGCGAGGGCAAGCGAGAAGTCAGTCCCTTGCGTCTTGACAGTACCATCAATACCAATGGACACGACAAAGTCAGCAATAGGGCCAACGAGCGCGACGTTGTGGGTCTGGATAGCAGACACCATTATACATCAAACACATCCGGAGATGTAAAGGGACTCACAACAAGCAATACTGTCCTGTTTTTGATAAGGTCTCCAAGGAGGCACTGACCAACAATCCACGAGGAGCTGCATGTCAACAATCCGATAAATGAGGGAGGTATTCATTAAATGAAACAGAACTTACGTGTGAACATCGAGAGCAGCTAGGACATCATCAAGGAGGATGATCTCCGCTGGAGAGTATATGGCTCGTGCAAGTGTAACCCGTGCCTTCGAGCTGATCAGTGCTTATTTCAACTAATTAACAAGTGGCTGGCTACCTTTTGCCCACCGCTGAGATTGAATTGTGAGACCGCCGCTAAAAGCACCAGAGCAACGAGACCTTACCTTAGTGTTAGACCCCTTTCACCAACTTCTGTGCCATCACCGGCGTCAAAAAGCTCGAGGTCGCGCTCTAAAGCACATTGTTTAATGACTGAAACAACGAATGACATCTAACCCTTGATGTAGCAGTGATCTTAGGATCGTACCTTTCCGATAGCGTTCTTCATCATATTCAGATCCAAACAAGATATTGTTGCGGATGGTGTCATTCTGTACCCACGACTCCTGCGCAGCGTAGGCGACGCCTCCATCGCGTGAAAGGTTGAACCAAGAATCAGGAGACGAAGAAATGAAATGCATTTCCCCTGCATCAATGTCAACAACCTTGTTAAATAAGAGTACTGGAGCGTAGACTTACCGAGTAATGCCATCAACATGGATGTTTTACCTGAACCACTACAAATTTAATGTTAGAAGTTAGAACGACTTTTGAAGCCATCATCTTGAAAGATAGCTTACGTTGGGCCAATAATCAAATTGATCCCATTGCGCTTAAAGAGCAGTTCTCCAATTACACGCAGTCTGAATAAGCGACCGGAAGGTGTAGTAGAACCATCTTCCTCCTCAAGTGACCAAGAAAAGGTTGCATCTCTGAAACCGATGTCTGTATCTGGCTGATCAGTCGCGGGTGTCGTGATAACATCTGCGATTTCAGACGGTTCCAAGAAGGCGTCCAGGAGCTCTGTATTGTGCAGAAAATCATCAACTCGGTCTAGCGAGACCTTGCCTGGACACAGTGTCATATAGCATTAGATATCATATATGAACGATTGAGTTTTATCTTGCCTTGGATGACGTCAGCTGAGTCAAAGAACAGCCTATACATCTGCTCCTTCAACATCGCGAACACGGCCATGCTTGAGAAAATCTTGGATGCTTCATAAATCATCTCACACGTTCAGGGAGCGAAAGGCAATGTCATGTTTTAGGATCACATACCATTGAGTTCTTTCTTCATCACGACAGTATAAAATGCAAATGTTGCCAACATGGTTATGGTCGGGAAAATATATCTGTTTTACACAATGAGACAAGCAATTGTTGATTTGAAGAAAAGTATTACCCTAGCAGCCCATTGATGTTATCGTATATTTTCAGTTTCAAGAGCCATCGTAGTTCCTCTACACGCTTTGCACGGAGCTGTTCAGATATCTTCTTTTCCCAGCCGAAGAGTTTCACCATTCGAATAACATTCACGGCTTCGGAAACGGCCTGTACTCTAGCATCCGTCTGCACAAAGAAAAATATTAAATCAAGAGAATGACGAAGATGACACAAAAAACGTCTCGTCGTAACTTACCATTTTCATTTTCTGGGCTTGAGCGTCACTGAGTTTCTTGGCCACAATACCCGGAACTGGTAGAAGCGCAACCATTACACCAAAGCCGAAAACGGCGCTGCCAAGATTATTGGATAAGTAAAACATGGGCTTCAAGTCGAGACTTTCCAAATAGGCATACCTCCATCCAAGCACCTGGTACAGGAAGGTCAAGCAGAGCGTGATTTGAAGCGGAATATATAAAACTGAATTTGTTCAACGTTATTATTCTGCCAAGGGGACATAAAAAAAGAACATATGCACTTACTGATCATTAAAAAGTCCCGGGTTTCAGTTATGTAATTCAAATCCGTCGTGACAAGGTTATTGATTTTGCCGATAAGATTGTCGTCAGATAGTTTCTTGCGCTCCTGCTTCGAAGATTCAGGTGCCTTAGTCTTTCCTCTCGCTGATTTTTTCGAAGTAGCATGTGAGCTCGTCGTAGAAACTACGGTAGATCCCTCCGACACTTCACGGCCACGCCCATCACCAGCAGACGAGTCAGCCACGGAAGCAGTGTCAGACGGAGCCGCTTCCAGTGGAGTTGTTGCTCTGCTGGCAGAGTGCATTGATTTGGGGTCATCGTTCGACGTCTCCGCCTTGAGTCGAATGCGCAAACTGTGCTCGAAGATGAGCTGAGTGAACAGGCCCTCCGTACGAACCATTGCCTTTGTCGTGTTGTAGTAATACCATTGGGAGCAAGAAGACAACATCATAGGCCCGAAGAGAAGCCAGATTATCCAAAACCATGGTCGGATAGTGGCTCCTAAACCCCCTGTTTCCAAGTAACTGCAAAGCGTAACTGTAAGCAGCAAGACCAGGAAAGGAGCTCGAGGAGTTCATACGCGAGAATTTGGTATATTCCTATCGGAGAGACAAAGCTACTCAAGGAGCATCCGATAACAGTGAGTGCTATGATAGTGTACTCTTTGCCTAAGGATATGGAAATGTCGTCAGCAACAGAAGAATTGATGCTAAGCTATAATGGACTTACGGAACACGCGCATCAGTCTGAAAAACATGTAGTGGCGCTTAGCGCCGCTGAAAATATCAAGATGCTATGGGCTTGGATCGGTATATTTTAACTTGAATCAATCACGATATTTTTACGAACCGGGAAGGCTCTACCAGTCTGGTACTTGGCAGAGTCGGAGTCCGCGAGAGGGGGCAGCTCGTCAGCTCGTAGATGAGGGACATTATATCCCATGATGATGACAGAGTCAAGGTACGAATACGTGACCATTGAGATTATCGACGCCGTCTGCTCTGGATTGGGCTTCGACATAGGGTTCTTTACAGATTCGCGTCACATCTCAGCATAATTATGAAGAGCATGAAATGGAATATACAGACCTTGGGATCAACAGGTAAATATCGACGAGGAATAAAGAGTGGTATAGCCACGGCCGTCAATGCAAGGATAGCAATCTTGACGAACAGAATCTTCCCTTCTGCGGTGTCTGCCGGTTGCCTTGTATAGGTAGCCAGAGGCCACAGGTCGCGGTACGCGTAGACTGCGAATGTGGAGAGCAGAATAATGACGTTGTATCTTGTCAGAGAAGTGCTCCATGATTTCGATGTCAGAGAAATGAATGCCAAGATGGCCGAATACGACTAGGTCATGGTTTGAGATTACGTTGTTCGTCGCTTTGAGTGACGGTTCGAGAAATACTCACATATGTTGCCGTCAAGAGCGCCTCTGGACATTCTCTGAAGGTCTGGCTTTTGCACTCCCGTAAAGTGATCCTGGACAGCTGCAAAAGCGTGAAGCTTCCGGCTAGACGCGCTACCATGAATCCAAATATTGTGTATCCACCATAGTACTGAATATGAGGCTTCATCTTTTCTTTGAATCCCGAAATTTGACGGGTGGTATCGACGTTGAAAGCATCACCACCCTCCGTGGGCAGGTTCCGTCTTCTGAAAGAGGCCACGCGAAGGACAAGTACGTGAAAAAGTAGCAAGCATATCGATAGGTATGCAAGGGCCAAAGGGATAACGCGTACATCGTCGAAAGGTCTAAAGCTGTTAACAGATTCCCACGACACACGGTCCGACATTGGGTCATGTAAGTGCACGTCAGACTCATGGCTGATGGGAAGATAATTCCTGTCGTCTTGATGCTTGAACATACCCATTCTCGGTCGCTGGAACATAATAGCCCACGGATGGGCCATGGGACGTGTGGTAAATGCTTGTTGTGGTTGAAACTTCAACGTTCACGCACTGAACTTATATCAAAAATTTTGATGGTAGTATATACTATAGTGTCGCGTTAAAAATACATTATCGCTACCTTGCCAAGAGCACAGTCGAGTCATCGGAGTCACCTATTTACCACCTGCCCCGAGTAAGGATGAGATGCTCTCGTGCTATTGGATGGAATGTGGTGCACTTACCGTACTATTTCGCGCAGATAGTAATCAATCGGTGCCGCACGAAAGAATTCAATAAGTACAACCATATGGACCTCCTTGAAAAGGTGTGGGATTGTGGGATGCAGTGGTAGTAAGGAAACAGCTGGCTAAGAAGTAGCCGGACCGCATGCGATAACGAGTTGAAATTGAGGCCAAGTAGAGACTGATATGTCGTTCTTTTGACAGAAATGGGGACCATTATCAGAACTCGTGTTATCAAAAGGGGAAAGGCGCTTGGACACAATGTGCAGGTTCAATTGAGTCAAGGTCGATTGAACGGCCGAGTTTCACAAGTGAGAGCAGCTGCCGTCAAATTTAAAGCTAAGTCCGTTTTTTTCTGGCTCTCGTTCTCCATCATCACATTGTCAGACGAAGCTGGATCATTTTGTATAGAAAAGATGAGAGATTGACAAGAATAAAAATTCTTAGCGCTATGAGCAAGCCCGAACACAAGAAGCTTCAACAGACGTTCTCTCCCGTTTCGCTTCCATAGACTCCGTCATTTGGCACTGGTAGAGCATTACATCTATTGCACGACGACCTGAGTTAGAAGATTTAGCGCGCTAATACTTAATAATCAATCATTCTAAAGAAATCTTCCTCACCGGCCACCCAGTGGAGAAGTCAAGTCGATTGATACCAAGCTGTTTCCATAGGTAAGCAGCTAAGCTTACTGAAATTTCCAATAGTGAGCGCACTCACGAAGCTTCCAGTTGGAGTATAGTAGTCTGTGGTATTGATCGAAGATGAGAAAAATTAGGCAACTCTTGGTCAGAAATTGAGAGCTTACGGTAAACCATAATAGGGCCGTCTTTATCGACAAACAAATCTTGACCGCCGGGTCCAACAATCTACATTAAAATGGAAAAATGAGAAAACAATGAAATACGATGACTGTAGCTTTTGATTTAACACGTACGTTGTCGTGAGTTCCGAGGATAAGAGTGCCTCCGCCATCAATAAGCGGTACACCACCCTGGTCGACGAACCCGGTAGGCCTACAATTAGAGGGTAATTGGCCTTTCGTATCCTAACTTAGTCCAAAGGCACGAGTGAGGACGTACATAAGAGACCTCCCAACGCGGATATTGTAAGTACTATTCACTCCCTGGCAGCAAAAATCCCACGAAGTAAAAAGATAGAAGAACCGCTCGTGCTGGAATATGACGCTGGCTTCGATGGAGTTGCTGTTCACAAAGCGCTCCGCGATTGAGGTGATGATGGTAGCGTTGCCTTCCAGGAGCTGGCCGGTGAATGGGTTGAGGTCCATCTCTTTGATTCCGGTCCAGAAGCTGCCGAGGGATAGGTACCATTTTCTGCCGTCTGTTTTGGGGGTCGAGGTTAGGAAAAAGAGAAAGGGGTGGAGATGAAGAACATTTACTGATCAAGAGACTAAATGGGCGAAGACGGGATGAGTGTGAGAAGATGAATTGTATCCAACTATCCTTACTTTGGATCAATCGCCTGGTAAGAGAGAACGGTGCGTTAGCAATAAAAGTCGTTTAACCTTGGTCGCTACTCACGTTATAGTCATTAGTACTAGAGCTGCGGGTGACTAGGCCTTCATCGGTGAAGCTGCCTGCATCATATGCAGTCAGAGCATGTAACGATAGGCACAACGATTGCCCTAACCTGGTTGTCCGGTTTTGACTTCGCGAGGAAGATTCCAGACTAAAGAAGAATTAGAGCAATTCAAGAGTGTGCCTGTAAATTTGTATTCTTACGTTTTGGGATCCAAAACTTGAAGCAGCGTAGTAGAGCTATATTGCCCATCAGTATTCAAATCCTCATAAAATAAATACAATCATACATGGAATTCTCCATCGATGTAAGTGCAATCAGGGGCCCATATGTTGCTGTAGAAGTCATATAAGCTAAATTGCTGGAAATTCGATGGTAGGAGCTTGCACGTACCCGTTTGTGGTCAGAGTAAATTCGTCAGTGCAGGGTGCGCCATTGGCCATACTGTTCCAATTAAAGTCCAATTTTTACGATCATTGGAAGTCCTGATTTCAATGCCAGGAGCAGTACCTAATAGAAACTTTAAGATGAGTAAACGTTTGATATTGGAATAGGCAACGAAAACGTACAGAACACAAAGTAAGTCCCATGCTTGTCCTTGCATATGGTCGGGTCATGCACGGCGGTGTTCCCAGTTACAGGCTCGGGATCAGGAAATATCGCGTACGCTAAGCTCCCGAGAAAAGAGGAGAAGCTATGATGGAAAGCCAATGCATGGCGGCGTAAAGAAGGCGAAGCCGTCTTGAAAATGCGCTCCGCTGCACGATATACCCCAGCAGATGCCAAATAATTTATCCCAGGACACTCTTCTATGTCATTACGGAGGCACTTTAAGGTGTCATTGCAATAATAAAGAGCCACCACGTGAGACTGGCCAGCATAGTCGAAGGTCCGTCATGCAAACAGGTGGGTAGTAGGCGTAACAATTCCAACGGTTAAGAGATTTTCTTGATGGAGGTCCCAGGTGTCTTTGACCGAAGGTTCTTTATGTCCTTGCAACTCGGATCCAGACCTATATGCCAGAAATGACTGTCGTTGAACTTCCCCACCTCTAGAGTTCATGGTTTTGAAATGAAAAGCTGTGGTTTATAGCAGGGCTCCAAGTTAGCTCTCGGCCCGCCAAACGGACCGACACCGGGAAAGGACCGGCATATACGATCATGTGACTATGATTGACCTCATCGGTTTCGTTGTTTCCGTTCCTCTGGCCGTGTTTCTGAATCAAGAGTTCTGTCCTCTTTCACCATATTGTTCTCAGCCCAGCGCCACTCACAATGTTCTCCGTACGCCTTGTCGCGAGAAACGGCAGGCTATTACCTGCCGCACGGACTGCTGGGCCACGGGCACTTCCCTCGGTATCGCGCACGAGCTTCCGCTCCTTTTGGGACCAAAAACAGTCTGAATACCCGAAGGAAACCACAAAACGACAGAGTGCGGAAGAGGAACCTCCGCCTCCAGAACCCGAACCAGAGAAAGTTGGACAAACGGACAACGTCGAGCGTACTCCGATGCGGAGTCTGGCGCCATATCTCACAGGGCTTCTTGTTGTCGGTATAGGACTCACGGCATATGGATTGTAAGACACCGTTCCTTCAGACGAAAAAAAGACGAAACTCATGTCAATATAGTTATGGCCTATATGAAATGATGACAATGTGGCCACTTGAAATTCGACAAGACCTGCGTAGCGGGCTTCGCGCAAAACGAAAGGGCGACCTCGACATCGCTTCGCAGTATCTAACGAGGTACATTTCCTCCATTCTTAATTCTTGTTTAAATTTCTCAAAACCGATGAAAAAATAGAGCTTGGGAACGATCCAAAACCCTTCCTCGGGAGGTTTACGGTAATGAACCGCTGCTCAAAATATCAGGCATCGGTATCGCACTCGCCGGCGTCCTCGAAGAAAGCCGCCAGCTCGACCGTGCTTACGCCGTATACGAAGACACCCTCTGGTACCTCCGCACCGCGTACCTGAACCTCCCTCTCTCTTCCTCTACAACCAAAAAACCCGACCTCGGCATCGAGACACTGAAGATCCTAAACAGCGCCGAGAAAATGCGCGCCGTGGCGCTCTCATACAAGCTCGGGCAGCTCGCACACGATCTGAACAAGCCCCCAGTGGAGGAGGAGAGATGGCTCGTCTGGGCCGTTGAGGCGATCCTGCGCGCCGTGATGGACGTACCGCCGATGGGGTCTGCCGAGGTCGTGCGGGTGTCGTTCCAAGAAACGGCGCGGCACAGGGATCCAATGTGAAGGTGCTGGTGGAGCAGCTTGGCTTGCCGGAGTGGAGCGCTGGACATGATCTCGCGGCTCCGTTTGAGGCGCTTGCAAGCTTTTATGCACGAGTTGGGAACGTTACGTGGGTTCCTTCAAAAATTTTGACTTGGTTTCTTGTGCTTATAATCGTCGTGAATTTAGCTATGCCCTTCCGCTGTACTTACAAGCAATCTCCATCCTTATCCCTCCACCTCCGAGTCCCTCATCCATCGAAGACAAGTGCAGAGGTACATAGCTATTCCTTCCTCTCTCATAAAAATGGACATTGATGTTCAAAACACAATTCTAGGTGCTCAACTAATGGGCAACATCGCCGAACTCATCTGCGAAATCAGGCAAAGGACAACGTGTCTCCAGAGGCGCTTTCCCAGGCCGAGTCGTGGGCGAAGAAAGGCCTCGAGGTTGTCACATCGGCGCGCAAGTCCTCGCCAAGCACGCATGACGCTGCGAGGAAGCATATGCGGTGCTGCTCTATAATGTCGCCATGGTCCGGGATGTACGTCTTGCTTTTCTCCTTTTTTCCGCGTTCATCTATCATCTTCTCGTCTTGTCTCATCCCCTTTCTCTCTTTCATGTTTTACCTTTTTATCACCATATAATTTCCATTCTAAACCTCATACCCTAGCTCTCCGGTGACACATCCCGTGCGCGTGAACTTCTCGAAGAGAGCTGGAGCACTCCAAGGCTATTGGGATGAAGGAGGCCGTCACCCATGCTAATGGCGCCCTTCGAGGTCTCGGTGGAGGTGCAAAGGAGGCCAAGCCGCTGCTCGTTGATGCAGATATAGAGGCTGCGGCTTCTTTGGAGTAAGTATCCAAGGCCGTTGGAGGTGATGACGATCCAGATCTTAATATCCTCCGGCGAACTATTTGACTGCTTGACATGAAACTTTTTAAGGACAGTACTATGACATATATCAACCCCATGTCAGTTGTATATTACTCGAAGCAATGTAGCAATGTATTGTATTATAGTCAACCTCCCTTATTTGTACATCTAAATTATGTAGAATCGTATTACTAGTAATCCTCAGACACGACACATCTCGGAGTCTAATATACGGGACGCTTTCAATGTACCGTAGGCCTGCTTGACAGTAAAGTCAAAAATGTCTGGTAACAGTGGATCGTGGCAGGAAAAACCAAGTCATAAAGAGGCTACTTTACTAGAACTGGTTTTAGGCCTACTGGCGTGTTTGTCGATCAGGATGGCGTGGCGCTCTCGATGGCGGAGGCACTCTTGTCCTCGGACCTCACGAGCTCTCCAAACCAGGTCGTTGTGCAATAAATGTCGTTGTATCTATAAGTGCAAAATTCTGGTGTATTCGCAATGGAATATAATGAGAAAAGGTCTACAGAAGTTGAAAGGGAGCGTCGGTAGAGAACGTCCGTTGAAGCTTCCTGGGTTCCGCCTGGGTCATACCGCTAACGATTTTTATTCTCATCAATATAAAATTATCCGGCACTACAACATATGCTATCAACACTTATTCCGTTGTTTATTGCTTGCCTGTACTTGAACTCTGGAGGCAGTGACGTTGGAGAGACCAGCAACTAGCCAAAAGAAAAGGTTTAAGAAGAGGATCCGTGCGGCATGTGCCTAATACTTGCGCGATGCAGCGCTCTCGATCAGGTCTGTCTCGCCAAACGAGCGTTTCTCTAGAATATGCAGCTTAACACCAGCTGATCGTATCCCAATGAGACGACGGAGATCTTCATCCAATTCTATGGGTTTCGACATAATCCACACGTCAGGGTAGAAGGTCATATGAAAATAAAGTAGGGATGGCCGTCGATTGTGATAACGTATAGCGGGAAGGAAGGTCTGAATTTCCTCGACTATGTTCGAGGATTTCACGGTTCGGTTATCCTCCGCAGGATCGTGGAAGATATCTGCTACACATCCCCATGAAAACATTCCCTCAGGCCACGATCCTTCATAGCGAAATGACTCGAGATATGGAAGAAACACATTGGTGGGTGGGGTGTCGTGTTGCATTGACGAGAAAGAAGCCATGCGTTGTAGGAACCTGTCCGTGATCACCTTGGATGCGGCATCCTGGTTCATCGGAGCCAAAGATAAATGGGTGATCGAAGGTAGATTTTCCAATATTTGGATTATGGTGTTATGATCGTGAAAAAGATTGTAAAAAAAATCTGAGTGGGGTATCGCCAAAGAAAGGTGTGTGATGGGACTCCGAGAACGAGTAAAAAGCGATAGAAGACCGTGCAGGTCGAGAGGAATCGTATATCCAGCAGAATCGTAAGAGAAATGTTGCAACGATGGAAGTACGAGTCGATCGTAGAGAACACAGAGGTCTGCATCATTGGCTGCATTGCCTGGATGAAGGCGTAAATCCCTAAGCGAGCGGTGGACGAGGAAGGGAGTTGGTAAATCAAAAATCGAAAGATCTTCCAAGAGGTCTGACATTTTGCAGTCAACCACTCGGCTAGCACGAGACAGAACTTCCAACATTTCATCGATACCGAGCCTGTCCATTTGAATGCTTGTAAGATTGTCCCATTCTATATGGAAATTGCGAATAGAAACCCGCGAAACGGCGAGGCTTCTAAGGCAAGGAGTCTTTACCAAGTCGAAATTGGGCAAGTAGTGTCTAACACCATCATTCATTGGATCCAGCCGCAGATATTCGAGTGAGGGGGCGCCTTCTAGATTACGTATAAAGTCGGCGTAAACACTGAACGGGATGATTAGATTTAGCGCATTCCACCGGGGGGCGCAGGCTCTTATTAGAGCGGCTAAAGATGTTATGTGTTCGTCTTTCTCCCTCCGGATCCCTTCGTAAGTGGAAGCATACTGGAGACGTAGACGTATGGGCATGTTCGAGGAGCGGCCCAGCCACTGCGCCACCAGCTCTAAGTGAAATGGAGCGGTCTGTGCAGGATTATGCATGATGTATAATGATGTCCACAATTGAGGTGATTTGAATGCGATTTCCCTCCATGTTTTGCAGACGGCTGCGAGGCGAAGCGGAGAGCCCTGATCGGATTTAGGGCTGTTTCCAAATACGGATGGCCTGTAGGTTTCCTCATGGCACCAGGTAAAAATTTCTGAAGCGATCTCGACAGGGACGTGGACGAGAGGATCGTGAAGATTGTTGATTTGCTTTTCACCAAGCGGCGTTTCTGTTCGAAATCGGCCAATACCTCTGCCAGCTGTGCATCTAGCTCAGCGAGCTCTAGGCACCCGCTGCACGGCTTTCCTCCAGAGAGTGTACACTTTGTAGGATCATATTCTGTCGCGGAATTGTGTTGGGTAATGCTGGAGGATACCATGCTGGGCTCCTTTGATAGTGAAGTGCGGGAAACGACATCCGAGTCAGAAAGGCTTGAGCGCGTACTGCCAGCAAAACCTATTTTACTCACTTTCAAATGATGTTGTGCCACTGCTCTTCTTCCCGTAAGTTGTAATCTACCCACTGGAGCTCGAGGAAACGACCAGTGGCACTTGTCGGTGGTATAGAATGTCTCAAGTCAAATTGTGTCTTCTACAGAAGTTCGAGTCAGACATACATAGAGAGTTCAAACGTTCTACGATGGTGATTCAAGCTCAAGAAGTTGTAGGAAAGGCAAGCTCGGACTCGCAGGCCCGTTTCACACCCCGGCCCGGCCAACCCAGCTTCTTGGAAGTTGTGCCCAAACGAGCTTGCGAGTCTAGGGCTCAACTAAGGCTGACAAAGCCGGAGTAGGTCGTCATCGCGGAAGCGTCTGTCGTCCTTCTGTGTTCACTCTCATCATCCTCAGCTCAGCCTTAGTTGAGCACTCGAACTTTTCGCTATTTATTTATTATTATGTCCGGGAGCCCACTACAGGGAAAAACTAGTCCGTTTATCCCTCAGTCTACTGGGGAGAGCGAACAACATGTAACCCATGTTTCACCTGGTGTTTCATCTGAGACGTTTACACCAGAGATGCAACGAAGGGTCGAGAAGGCTGAAGAACGCAGAAAGAAGAGAAACGAAGACAGAAAGCAGCGAAGAGAAGGAGGCGAGAAAGAAGTATCGGAAGACGAGGATGATGTGTTGTTGTCGGCTTCGGCTGGTGTGTGGAAGAATGACAGAGCAGAAGGGGTACATTTCTCCCAAGGAACAGGGACTCCGACGTTGGGATCATCTGCGGCACAGTCGGAAGATATTCTGGAATCTCCCATGTTGCTGAAAGAACCTTTGCTCATCGAGGATGAACAAGCAAATGGGAACGAACTTTCAGAGCACGACAACTCAATCCCTGATTGTATTCCTTTACTGGTCAAATGCAAACGAACACCCCCTTTGTCCTTATTCCTAGGCGAATCGTTGGACCGTATCAAAGCCGGAAGAGACATCAAGTACATCAAAGTAGGGATCGGTGAGCACGCGAACACAAAAATCCTAGATGTATCGACCTTCCCTCTCGACTCGTCCTTAACGGAGATTCAGTGGACCCAAGCCTACAATAACTTCCTCAACTTTATCTCTTCTGCGATAGGGGAAAGACTGTATACTGGGTTTGTATCCCACTTCGACAATATGCTTAGCGACCAAGACTTCTCGCGTTATTTTCCGGCGTATTGACAATTCGACGAGAAACTACGCCAACGGTTTTTCACAAAACCGTTCCTCATCAATTCCAAATCCTCGGAATATCATAGCATGGTCCAAAATGCAAAACTCGCTACTCTTTCACCTAGTGATGGGCACGGGTGCTGACACCCGTGCGGGTTTGCGGGTACGGGTGTGGCGGGTGCGGGTGCGGGTGCACTTTGAGTGACCCTCAGCCAACCCGCACCCGTGTGCCAGGGTCACGGGTTTTCGGCTGGCACACGGAAAACTCCGAAATGTGTGTCCAACACGTTCTTTAGTTACCTGAATAATTAATTATGTAATGTAATTTTCCAAAATGTATTCTAATTTTAATTTAACATAGTTCTGCTAGCACAAGTTCTCACGACGCCCATCAAACCCGCACGGGTTTCTGTACCCACGGGTCACCTGCAAACCCGCACCTGCAAGCACGGGATCCCGTACCCGTGGCCACGGGTGCGGGTTTTGGCGGGTACGGGTGCGGGTCGACAAAAAATTGCCCGCGGGTTACCCGTGCCCATCACTACTTTCACCACCCGCCACTGTCGGACGAACTTCTATTGCAAACCGTTGGCATCCTTACCCACAAGGAAACTACCAACGGCCCTTTCGGGCCCGCCCGGGTTTCAAAACCCGTTGTCTTCGATGCGGTTCAGAGGATGGACACAGAGCCAATGCGTGCAGGGCCGAGCAACCCTCAAGACCTGGTAGGTCTTTCGTTGTCCGAGGGACAGCCTTGGGTCTCGAACGTTCCTCCGATGGACGCCCAGTTTGCCTCAAGTTCAATCTCGGAAACTGCAGCATCTCGGAGCCCTACCATCCCCTTCACATCTGCTCCCTCTGTTCAGACACTCACCATGGAGCGATGTCGTGCACTAGAAATTGAGCGGAATCGAATCACTACTCCCTATAAAGCCTCGGGATGGGCTCGCGCTCTTTCCTCATTACATCTCGAAACCAAATTCCCAAATTTGGTACATGACATTCTCTACGGCTCTCCCATCGGCAACCCGCCAAAACTTACACGCTCATTCATTCCCGACAATATGTCTTCCGCAAACCTTCACCCACAAACTATTGACGACTTTCTGCAAGAAGAAAAAGAGGCCTTCCGCATGTCTGGGCCTTACGCAGTTGAAGAAGCTTATGAACTCTTCGGCGGTCATTTCCGCACCGCTCCTCTTGGGTTGGTCGAAAAAGAACCTGAGTCCAAAAACTATCGTATGATTCGAAACTTTTCTGCTCTCGACGACAATCACACGTCTACCAACGATTGGTTAGACGCCCATGACATCGTCATAATGTGGCACTCATGCTATCATATGGCTGAATTTGTACGTTTGATTCATTTTTATTCCCTTATGTACTGCCCACCGTGGGGGTACTGTTTCGGTTGCCCACCGTGGGGACCTCTTGTTTAGTACTGCCCACCGTGGGGGTACATATCGGTTGCCCACTGTGGGGACCTATTGTTTCGTACTGCCCACCATGGGGGTACTTGTTGGTTGCCCACCGTGGGGACCTATTGTTTCGTACTGCCCACCATGGGGGTACTGTTCGGTTGCCCACCGTGGGGACCTGTTTCGTTCTACTTTGCCTATAATTTGTATTATGTACAGCGATGATGAATATCGCACTCTGCTCCAGATTTCTCGAGCCCCGCCTGGTACTCAAGCAGCTAGCCTTGACGTCATAAAGGCCTACCGAAATTCTCCTATCAGCCCAGCCCATAAGTGCTACATCCCTGTGCAATGGAAAGGTGGTATTTCGGTAGACCACGTCGCTCCATTCGGTTTAACAACAGCAGGCAACATACAAGGAACAGTTGGGGATGCAACTGTTGACGTGCTCGAAGCAGAAGGTATAGAGCGCGTTTTCAAATGGGTAGACAACTTCGATTTCATTCGTTGCCCGATCGGGAAAGATGAACACGGTCAGTTCACATACAAATATGACCTGGCTGTGATTCTTCGTATCACCTTTCTGCTCGGTATTCCATGGCACGACCTATCAGAAAAAGGTCATGATTTCTCATCCACCACCGATTATGCTGGATTGTTTTGGGACATCGACAACAAGACTGTTTGTTGGATGGAGAAGAAACGTCTCAAGTATCTTACAAAGCTGAACAGCTTTATCACGAAACAAAAAGTATCGGCAAAAGAAGTTGCTTCGATGCATGGGACGTTACAACACGCTTCCTTTGTCTACCGTGATGGCCGTGCCTTCCTGCCGTCTCTTACTCGTTTGCTGTCATCTTTCCCAAACAACTTCGCCCGTCGCTACTTAAACTCATCCGTAATCAATGACCTTCTATGGTGGAAGAATGCCCTCAGTACACCAACACATACCTTTGTTACAGTGTACCGTATAATATGGTACACCGAACGTGTACAGTGTGCCGCGTGATACGGGTTCAGCGAATTCGCTGAACCAGTGAATAACGTACTATACATAATTAGGTAGCTAGTGTACTACATAATATGATACACCGAATTCGCTGGAGCCACGTTCAACATGTCTAATGCACCTCCATAGCCGATTTCCGTAGGTTGGGGCAATCGGCACCCAAAATCGGGGCTGCTGTACATATAATAAGATCCATAGGGAATGCTCGGGAGCACGATGGGTCAGTCGGCATTGAATCGGCACTGCTGATTTGCATGAATCAGCGTCAGTCGGCACTTAAGAGCAGGGTCGGCACTTGAGATCGGGGATGCTTATGTCGATTTGGCCTTGCTGTTTTGCTTGAATTGTTGCCCTCGGCACTGAAAATCGTGCTGAAAATCGCGTGTGGCAAGATATGAACCATTAAAAATACAAAATACATCAACATATATACAATGTTCCAATAGACTACTCTGGGATGCCGTCGTCACCAAACCACTCAACTGGGAGAAAGGCGAAGTCGAGGGCATCATATTCAGGCCGAGGGAGAGTGAATCGCGATGGAGTGGCGCTGAAAGCAGCTGGATGTGTGCCACCTGATGCATGTGCGCTGTCGGGATCGGCATTGTCGTCGGAATCGGCACTTTCATCAGCTCCATCAGCCTCATCATGCTCATGCTCATGCTCATCGCTGGTGCTATCCTCATCCTCATTGCTAGTACTATCATCCTCGTCGCTGTCATCCTCTTCCTCATCGCTATCGTCCTCTTCCTGTGAATCGGCAGCGTCGTCACTTTGATCGGCATCGGCACCTGGGGAGTCGGGCACGGCCCCTCTGTTGAGCCAGGCATTGTCAGTATTGGGCATCCTGCGATTACCTCCATCGTCCGAATGTGTGGCATACCAGTTATCGACTGTAACTTCTGCAATAGGTTGGCCATCAGAGAATGGGTTGGAGCTGGAGGAGGACCGGCATCCTCACGCGCAAGCCACCGTGAGGCGACCGTTTCGGCCTCAAGATTGTCGTCCGACGAGGTGTCGGAATGGGTTGGAGCTGGAGGAGGACCGGCATCCTCACGCGCAAGCCACCGGGAGGCGACCGTTTCGGCCTCAAGATTGTCGTCTGATGAGGTGTCGGAATCGGCAGTCTCATCTGCAAGCCACCGTGAGGCGAGAGTGTGGGCATCAATCACCTCCTAATCTGTTGACTCCCCTGCGTCGTCGTCGCCATGTTGCAACAACCATGCAGCGCCAACAGCGGCAGGCGATGTTGAGGCGGCATCGGCATCGGCATCGGCGTCGGGATCAGCAAGCCAGCGTGGGGTGACAGCCTGAGCCGAGATGGAAGGTTGGTAGGGTGCTGCATGCGAGGTGCCAGCAGTGCCATGTGCAAACAACCATGCAGCAGCAACAGTAGCAGCGTCAACAGCAGGCGATGGTGGGGGCTGATCGGCAGCGGGGGCATCATCCTTATCGGCAAGCCATCGTGAGGCGATACCGGAGATGGATAGTTGGGAATCTTGGGATGTGGTTGTCTTCGTGTGGAACGACCCGAAGTGTGCAGGAAATTGCAGAGTGGTAGCTGGAGGTGGGGTGTCGGCATCGGCAGACACCAAGCTGTATCGGGCTGTGCCGTTTGGCGTAGTGGGGCTGGCCACTGAAAATTCCCCAAGCAATTTCGCTTCCCTGATGCTGGTATTGTACCCAGATCGAAGGCGTTGCTTGGCGAAATGGCGGAGGTCGAGAACATCTGCTTTCGTGAGGCGCTCACCCCAGGTCCACTTGAATGACGTGGGCGGCATGGCCTGAAGACGTCTCAGGTCTGCCTCTGCAGCCCCGGCGACCTGCCGAATCAACTCGCGTCTTTCCGAATCAGAAATATCAGCCGAGTCCGATGCCGATGCCGATCCAGATGTGCGTGCCTCCTTCAGAATAACTGTCTCATGCAGTATGTAAAAGCCTGCTGCCCGACGCGTGGCGATAGCGACTTTGTTGCGTGATAATTCAGCCATGCTGGATGTGAAGTTCTTCAGACTCCTGAGTTCACCCAGGAGATCAGCAGCAATGGTGTGGTTGGCCGCGCACCGGCTGCAGTCGGCATCGGCATCGGCATCGGGTGTGGACGGTTGGAAGGGAGGAAGGGGGATGATCTTTTGAGCAATCGACCCTGTCGCATCCATTTGTCGCTGGAGGCGGTAGTGTGTGAGGCACGTTTCGAGTGTTATGGCCGTAAGAAGCTGACGGTCGGCAGGCTGGCGAGTCATCATCCACCAGCTGAGGTGATAGTCCTTCACGACTCTCCAAAACTGTTCCTCCGTGGTGCCCACATCCAGCATAGCAATGAAAGCCGAATCGAATTCAACCGGCAGATCGGCATCGGAGACCATCGCCAGGCTGTCAGCAAGTGACCGCAGCACGATCGGCACTTCGACGATCTGCCCGACTCCGGTCGCTATTCCAATGTATGACATAATAAACATCTTGAAGACCTTCAGAACTGGACATTTAGGCAAATTCAATGAAACTACGCACTAGTTCACGTTGCAGGCACCGCTGCATCCACTCTTGGTGCCGACCGTCGGACTTCGTTATGACAGCAAGGGCTTGCTGAAATCTTGACTCGCCATAATATATGACTTCCTGGACCTTGATGTGCCAGTTTTTATTTGAGCCATGCTGCAGATTGAAGGGGTTGAAGGTGCGGATAGAGTGGGAGGACATTTTCACAGTGACAGTAATAGTGATAGATGGATAAGATAAAGGGTTCTGCAAATTTTGTGATAGTAGGGTTAACAAATTAATATATAATTATAGTGGTGATTCATAATGTACATTTGTATTTTTAAATGATTTGTCAGATATAAGTGCCAATTGACGCCACATGACAACTTTCCGATCGGCATATGCAGCGGCACCCGCAGTGAGAGGCCGACCACTGGTTAATGCCGATTGCCAAGCCTTGCTCTTATGCATGAAATAACGCACGGTCCATTGCATCTCATACCTGACCAATATACACTCTTCACGCCATCTTTGAGTTTGCGCTCGGGCACGCAGCCAGTGGACACGTTTGACTGAAAATAGTTCAGGCAGGAATTGTTTATGGTGCAGAGGATCACTTACATTCCAGAATGGTTGCCGGGTCGGCATCCGCTAAATCGGCATCAGCATCGGGCAAGATGTGACGTCTCACGGAATGCCAAATCCACGAAAGCTGGAGTGTTGTTGACCCTGGGGTGTTCGGCCGTAGAACGGCGGTGCTGGCTTTAATGTCTTCCTTCTTTAATAATCGGAATTTTTGCAAGGTTGCTTCATCAGCATGGAGGAGAACCAGACGGGCTCGGCATCGGCTGTAGACCTGGCAATGAAATGATATCCGCATGTTGAGATCCTTGACGGCGGCTCGACCCCGCGTACGGACCCCTTTTCGAGGTGCTGCCCTGAATGACATCGGAGTATTGAAAGGATTTCTCGGCAATGAGTTCCCGTAACTGATTGAGGTGAGCTTTTGCCTGAGTTTTTCTGAGCGCCAACTCAATTTCATCGTACAAGGGCCCGACATTTCCATTTGAAGGAAGGCAAAGTGTCTGGCGTTCGACAGGAATATCGTCATCAGCTGATGCCGACTGTTCCTCCGCTGCCGATGCCGAGTCGGGGTCTGGCGTAGCATCGCCGTCATTGATACCCTCAGCTACGTTGTCCCAATCCTCCATTGTCTCATCTTGCTCTGTCGTATCTGACCGTGTGGACTGGAATGCACCTGCTGCAGCCTGAAGGCGGGCCAGCTCCGTCAGTAGGGGTGCCAAAGCTTTTCGGAGCTTTTCCATTTGCTGCCGATCGGGATCCCGAGGTTCACGTCTGAGTTGGCGTACACGCTGTGAATATCCATTCTGGAATAGTTAGCACAAAGCAAGGCAAAGCGAATGAAACTTACTGTTTTTCCTCAATCATCAGTGCAAACTCCAGCCAGATTTCAATTGCCATCGGGGCCGATTCGCTGCCGATGCCGATTGGTCATCCGTCCCATCGGCCACGCGTGCCGCGTATATATCCATAGCCTTGGGATCAGTCAGTCGTCTTGCCTCGGCATCCTCAATATCAGTTTTCCAGCGTTCCACTGCTTGGGGACCAGCAGCTTCAGAGAGTTCAGTGAAATACTGTTGAAGATTGGCAAGGTTTTGGATGCCTCTATGTGCCGTCGGCATAAAACTTTGGTTATGCGAAGCATCTTTTTATGGTTAGAATCACAAGCAGAATCATCTATCACTTCCACACGATGCGCCAAGGTTGCCGTGCGTACGGTGGGAGAGATCACATTCAATTCAGACCACAAAGGTTCCAGAATCTCGCTGATGGTCACAGCGGCGTCGGGAATAAATGAGGTAGCGTAGCGGAAGAAACATTCTCTTTGTGGGCATGGACATGGAAGAGGCCGATCGCACGGTCGACCTTGAGGCCGGTCGGCAGCCGATTGCCGATTCGCTCTTGCAGGTGAACAAAGTACTGGCAGGCGATGTCGTAGATGATCATCACACCCTGGTCAGGATCTACCCGAGTCGTTTCGAGTGCTTTAAGCAACGCAAAGTCCACATTCTTCTGCTGTTCATCCCTTGAACAAATCCACGAGCACGTTCGGCGCATAGCAACCATGCCGAGCGCATGCAATGCCGACTAAGCCAGTGATATCACAGGCCATGAGGCGAGTAGGGCGTTCATGATGGCCCTGAATGTATTTTCACATGGTGCTTTCTGACATGCGAAGTCAGTGTAATGAATCGGCATCGGCAGGGTGCCGACCACATAATCTTACCGTCAGTCTCTCAATTGCTATCTTGAGGAACGCGAAATATTCTTCACGCGTGGGGGCCATTCCACCACCTTCCGAAAGCCAAACATCTTTGGATGGCTTGGCCTGCCAACATGGTCGGCCTTGAAATTGCCATTGGCCACAAAGACCCGTTGATACACAGCTCTGCAAGTACAAGTTAGGCATGCGCAACATTTTTACAATATCGTACCTGTTCAAATCATCTTTCCAATTGTCCGGCAGATTTATGCCGGGTTGAGGGCATGCCGGACAGTAATTCGCCAACTCCCCGGGGCCGACGTTCATTGGGTCTTTGCCATTGTGGCCGTAGCCAGCCCACTTCAATTTCTTCATCCATCTCCACAAACGGCTCATCCTTCGAAATTCATTGTATAAATCCACGACGTCGGCCGGTGCCATCGGCATTGTCAATCGGTGCAGTAGCTGATAGAACTGATATGCCGATGCCTTCAGTTCCAGATTGCATAGTCGGAAGTAGTCGAGTGCCTGTGCCGAAAACAATGTGCGAATCCTGTGAAAACTGGCTGGCAGCAGTCGGCATGCAACAAGGTCACCGGCAGTTGATCGGGCCCACAGCATCGGCATGATACCATCGCTAAATGATGGATGCCATTGGTATGCACTACCCGGACATAGGAATTGTTGAATGCATCGGCTGTAGGAATGTGTCCGGAGGTGCCACCTGACTGATCACCTGCGAACAAGTCCACAGTGGGAGCGGCATCGGCATCGTCATCAGCGTTGGGCGGTGGAGGCAGGTAGGAAGGCAAGGCAGCTACATCGGCATCGGCATCACCAACAACCGTACTGTCATCGGCCTCAGTGAAAAATACCGACTCCTCAATCGGCTCATCATCGAGGCGAGTTTCCTGTTGGTGATGCAAGTCATCTAGGTATTGTTGAAAGGTTTCATCCTCCATTGCCTCTGCGGCCTGATCTGGAATCCCAATCCATCGTCTGCATCACACATCTCAAAATCGACATTGATGCCCTGCCGATCGCCTCCCCCCTGCGATGCCGATGCCGATCGGCTCAGATCCATCTGCTCGGTAGCGTCCTTTTGACCCTCGAACTCTTCAAGATAGTGTTTGTAAAACTTCAAAGTATCGCACAGAGGCTCGCCATCGTAGTGGTGCACAAGAATGTAAGTGCCGACCTCCCATAACTCGGCCGATCGGAAATGTGTGCCGGTCCATCGCTGTATTTTATGCATCGGATTGTCTTGATGTGTGTGGTGCATGCATTTTCGACACAGAGGGCTCGCCAGACTACAATCCTGGCATCTCCAGACTGCGTGAAGATTCTCATTACAGTGTGAACATCTGGAATGTTCAATCGGCAATGCTTCCCGGCTCAGTAGGGCTTCCAACAAATGTCGATGCGTTCCACAAATTGTATTATGTAGTCCTTTTGGGTCTGATTCACGACATTAATAACATTTGCAGCATGAGATTGATCCATACCCTCACCTTGCGCTGCTTTGGATCGGCAATCGGCTCGGCATCGGGCATGTCGACATCGTTTAGAGTATAATCTACCTCATGGTGCGATGGTCCGGGAGGGGGTGTTTGTGCAGGTTGAGACTCCTCTGGAAGAAGAGCTACTTTCACTTTTGTTGTTTTTTGTTTTCCTGATCGTGTGGTAGTCGTCACTTTCTTATATGTAACGGCGTCAGCTGCATCGACATCACCCTCCACCAAAATATTTCTTCGTCTCCTCGGACGCTTGCCTGCTTGAGAGCTCATGGTACCGGAGGAAAGAAGATTTCGGAAAAGATAACCGTCAGAATGTTTTTTTGTTATCGCCAGATGATCGGAATTTTTCTTTTGTTATGGACAGATGATCGGTCCTCGTGTTTTTATTTTCCATGTGATGATATATAAAGATAGTTTACATTTGGCCGATTGCTTCTTGTCAAAAAAGACCTCTTTCTTCCCATGTCAACACCAGCTTTCGATATCCCAGACCGCCCGGATCGCCGCAAAACATTTTACAGCAGTGAAGAGCGGGCAGTGATTGATGTATATAAAAAGGAGTACCTTGAAGCAACATCGGCCGCTGCACGCAAACACATTGCGCAAACCCAGATCTTCCCAGATCTATTCAATTATTGGGCTCAGAAAGAGATGGTCGACCCGGATGATACTCAGACCCGGGCAAAGGTATTCATATTCAGCATCGACATATAATATATACAGCTCCACTGACAAAAACTGAAAAGGATCTGTCGCGTTGGCTACACAATAATTGGCGTTCTCCTCATTCGTCTGAGACACAATCCAGCTTCACAATTAAGCGAACAGAGGTGGTGTGGAAGACAAGGCAGGAAGAGGTGTGGACAGAGATTGCAAAGCTACTCGGGGTTGAGTCGGCAAACACAAGGACCACGGGGTGGTTTGAGACTCGTATGGTCGCTGTGCATAACATTATCGGGCGCATGACAGCCGAGGAGAATGCAGAACTTGATGAAGAGGTGGCGAGAATGTCCAAGGAGGGCCATTCCGAGGAGCACAAGCGACAGTAGGTGCCGAGCCGATGCCGATGCCGAGTGACTGACGAACCATCGGGATACCAGGATTGCTGAAAAACACTGGACACGCCGTTTCGATAAAGACGCGAAGAACCATTACCTAGAGATGGGGTTGCTTACCATCTCATTCGTATCACGCATGACTCCTGATGGTCAATTGGCAGTTGAAGTGTGAGCCGCCCACCTAATGCCGATGCCGCTGCCGATGCACACAAACTAAACATTCAAAAGACATGATCAGATAGCCGATCTCTTAGGAGCCCCAACCACCTCCTTTGAGAAGCAGCATGAACGGCAGGTACTGGAGATGAAACGCCTGCTCATGACATATGTGCGGACTGTCCAAGCTACCTTAAATGGCCCCGGCACCGTTGGTGGAATTGGAGCAGCACAGCCGACCGCAACACCACAGCTGCAAGTCAATGCCGATGGCTTTCCTCAACTACCATCACCATTCAAAGGTGACTCATACTCTAAAACACAATTGGAGGAGTTGTTCAGAAATTATCTGTCACACTACTATCGTACGTGTTCATTTCCGCCGTGCCGATTGCCGATTGCCGATTGCCGATTGCCGATTGCTGTGTTAGATATCGCGACCAAGGGCCGAAGTCGGCATGTGCCGTACAAATCCCTGGCCAGTGACCTATACACTTATATTAAGCCTGAGTACTTGCCGAACAACTTCAAGCTACTCGAGCCGCGCAACATGAAGCGCAAAGAAATCATAGCATTTTTTGAACACATCGGTTCCAGAGAGCTGACTTATGATATCACCAAAGTCTTTGCTTTTCACAGTGTTAATAGTGGACGGAAAGGGAATCAGGTAGTCCTCAGGGTCGATGCCGATGCCGATGCCGATGCTGACCCCACCCCTCCACGAGCAAAGCGGAAGAGGAAAGCAAAGAAGGCTGCAACTACCGATCATCCCATCGAATCCACTGCCCCACAGAATGAGGATCCTACAGCCAATGCTGACATTGAACCTCAGCCACCAAAGCCTAAGCCTAAGAAGAAAAAGAAAGGCGTGTCAGAGGTTGCCGATCCGCCGCCCCATGCCGATGCCGACGCACAACAAACTCGCCCGCGGCCGAAACCGAAGCCCAAGACGAAGAATAAAACCAATCAAGCTGTAGACCCACCAGGTGACAAGACAATCCAATCAACAACACAAGATGCCAATGCGGCAGCAAATGTCGATGACGCAGGTACTGCCGATGCAGACAGACAACCCCGTCCGCGACCGAAGCCGAAGCCGAAAAAGAAATCAAATGCGGTTAACCAGAGCAATGTGAGTGGGCCATTGGAGCACGACGTGAGTCATCCTTACTGTATGTAATTGACATAGTATGCTGATTGACAAACGTTGCAGGTGCCGATATTGAGCGCCAATGTACCACAAATGCCGATCAATCGGCCACTGGAAGACCACGATCCAAATCATACGCAAACACTTCGCAATGAAATCCCAGATGAGCTCATTGATCCCGTGCTGCACGCAGCATCGGCATTGGCTATTGCCGCTCAGAACACTGCCGATCCGTCAGCCGGGTCGGCGACCACTGGTCCCCAACAATCACATGTAAAAGCTACACCAAGGAAACCAGTCAATACTGCTGATGAGCTAGCTCGTATTGAAGCAAGTAAATATGCTGTCACTGGTAAAAGAGAACGAGTGCGCCGAACGAGAGAATAGTTTGAAGACACCCCGATGCCGATGCCGATGCCGATGAAACTTCAGATCACAACGAGAACACCAAACTGTCGTATACTGAATTTTTGTATATACTGTCAACTATATGTATATACAAACAAGAATCATCTTTACAAAAAAAAACTGTCCAAAAAACGTCACACTATCCATCTATGACCATGTCCATGTCCGAGCCACTGTTGCCAGGTGCCGGTCCCGGTGCCGGTGAGAGTCGAGGTGACCTGCGAGGTGGACCCGGAGATGCGACACGCTGTCGACGAGCACGAGGAGATGGCGATCGTGATACACGACTGTCGACGACCGCAAGGTGCATATTTGGTGGGGCCGAAGGGGCCGACAGTGCTGCAGCAGTGGGAGGCGGCGGACCAGGTGGTGGGGGTGGTTGCATTGGCGGAGGACCTGGAGGAGGAGGTGGTGGTGATGGAGCTGCACGAGGAGGAGGAGATGGTGGTGGTGATGAGGCGGGACCAGGAGGTGGGTGCGGCAGGGGTGACGAGGGACCAGCCGGTCTACCTACTTCCGTCTGTGACGACTGCGGTGTGGCTGGAATGACCTTCACCTGTGGGGGGGCCTGATGCGAGCGTTGTGGTCGTGCAGTAGCTATTACCGTCGGGGGTTCAACCAGCCTCACTGGATGGGAGCGCGGTGCTGCCGATGCCGACTGTGGTGCCGACTGTGGTGCCGACTGTGCTCCTGCCGACTGGGGTGCTGCCGACTCGCCTGCTGCCGACTCACGTGCCGACTCGACTGCTGCCGACTCACGTGCCGACTCACGCGCTGCCGACTCGCGCGCGGCTGCCTCGCGAGCTGCGAACTCCGCTTCTGCCTCCAGCTCTTCCTCCTCAGCATCCACAGCGTCTACATACTTGCGGAGGGCATCTGGCCTCACCTGGTAGACACGATCCATTTGCAGGCCTGCGTACAGGACGACGCTCTGTTGGGTTGTCCTCGGAATTCCGAAGTAGTCCTCCAACCCAATTAGCCGGTCCTCCAGGGTCAGGCGCTTCACCTCCTTCTCCTCCAACTCTTCTCGAAGCTCCTGAAACTGGACATCCATGCTCAGGCGCTTCTCCTCCTGCTGCTCCAACTCTTCTCGAAGCTCCTCTCGAAGCTCCTGCCACCTATCGTCCACGATGTCGAACTTGTCCTCGAGGTACACCAATGCCGACTGTACCTTCCCCAGCCAGCCCTTCGTGTCCTCCGGTTCTGTACTCGCCTTCGCAGCCTGGGCATTGAGCGCTTTCTCCATCCTCGTCAACCTCGCCTCAATTGCCTTCATCCTGTCCTCCATCGCGCGAGTCGGCATCGGCATCGGCGCACGAGACGCGCGATCGGCATCGGCTTGCCACGCATTGTAGTCGGCCTCAGTCGCTATCGTGTAAACCATTTGTTAGTATGCTCATTAGTCTGCAGAATTAACACTTACCTTTCCGTTTCCCCTTGTCTTTACGTGGCCCCCCGCGTTTGGGCTGACCGCCGATCGTCGATGTGGGTGCCGGGGCCGATGTCACTGCCGACTGCTTCGGCGTACTGACCGCACCTGATGGGCCACTCTCTTCGTCCGTGTCTGTGACCACTTCCTTGCTCTTGGGTTCCTGTGCACGCTTGGTGGTGCGCGCTTTTTTCTTCGGCCCCGCTGCCGACTTCAGCGTCGCTGCCGGCTTCGATGTCGCTGCCGACTTCTGCACTCGCTCTCCGCCCCACACACACTTCACCTTGTGCCCCCCGCAGTTCAGGCATGAGGTAATGCCGTGGAGCTGCTTCTCGCATGCCTTATCCAACCGCTGGCAACGGTCGCAGCGCGGGTCGTGGTAGGTGCCGGTGCCGATGGGCTTCGCCCTCTGCTTTCCTTTCCTCGTCACGGCGCTCGGGACTTCTGCATCCTCCTCCTCCACTTCCTCCTCCTCCTCCTCCTCCTCATACTCGTCCGAACTGTCCTCCCGTTTGCGCTTGGCGACTTCGGCTGGCATGACCCGCGGTGGCCGTTGAGCCTGGATCACCCGCGTCTGCCGAGTGGGTCCTGGTTTGGGTTTGGGTGCAGCTGCAGGTGCCGGTGCCGATCGGTCGTCGTCGACCTCCATCCTCTCCAAAGACCCTAGGCGCCGTATGGGCCGAGGAGCTGCAGCGGGCTGTTGGTGACGGCTAATGGGACGAGGAACTACAGCGGGCTGCTGCTGATGGCTAACCGTCAGGTTCGCCATCTCCTCAGTCGGTAGTCGCACCCGACCTCCAGTCCGCGCTTCGTTCCTCGCAGCCGATCCAGTAGCTGGGGCTCTGACCGGCACTTCCTTCATCGGCGCCGATCGTCCTGCCGATGCTACAATCGGCGCTTCCCCCCTCACAGCTGACCCTGATCCTGATGCCGCCTCCACCGCTTGCTCCTTGTCAAACTTTGCAAGGGCCTTCATTTGCTGTACCCGGAATTCTTGATCAATTGCTTGCCGGTCTCTGGCCGGCATGTACTTCTTCACAAAGCGGTAGAAGAACCGGCTGACATCGAACTCGGCCTTGAACTGGCCCGTCTGTAATGTTTTGAAAATTTCACTCTTTTTGTTTGTTAGTGGTATATTCCATGTACTATCTATCGCACTCACTATATCATGTTCGAGTCCGCGCAAAACTGGCTCGATGTTGTCATCTGCAATGGACTGCCGAATGGCGGCATCGGCAGTGTTGAGGGCAGCGCGCAGTGATTCAATGGTGGTGAAAGGCATTTCGGTGATGCAAAAGAGGTGCGTTGGTGGTTGTGTAGAGAGATCGGCGTCGGCAGGTGTAGTAGCAAGGACGTAGGACGAAGTCGTGTATCGATCAACGATGAAAATCGAAAATCAACCATCACGTGATAGTGTACACAGTGCCAAACGTCTATTTTTGTCAATTTACCGATGAGATAGTAGAGATCATAGATCTTACCCTTGCCTCAGTACGACCATCACCACCATGCAGAAACAGAGCAATCAGCGCAAGTTGGCAACGACCATCAGCGATATTCCCGAAGGCTTTACGATCGGCACCGGGCCCGATGGCCAACAATACCTGGTACCACAGTACATGGTGCCGGCGTTGGACCACGCCTTTGCATCGTACCAGAGTAAAGCAGATTTGGGTGTTTCGAATGCACCAGGGGGGGTAAGTGCTCATTTTTGCGCTTACTCTGTCGATCGCCCATCCAAAGTGACAATCGGCATTCGACAGCCCGATCGGCAGTCCAGCCGATCGGCACTCAGCCGATCGGCAGTGAGACTGATCGGCACTTGCTGTGTTGATCGGGCGTCTATTGTTTCGCACGTTTTCTTACCATTCATTTCAGTCATCACAGGCGATGAATCGGCCTTTTTCTGGTCTTCTAGGTGAAGGACAGCTCATGTTTCCACCAGACCCAGTAAGGCCGGCATCACTGCTTTGACCGTATATCGGCTGACTCCCCAACAGCAATTAAGTGACCATGAGCGCCTCACCTTACACGCAGAGGTCCTCGCACTACAAGAGAAATTAGGCATTTCCTATAAAGATGCCTCGCATAGGCTGTATATGGCAGAACTCGAGAAGCTCAAAGTTGCCGATGAAACATACAAGGCCTTCAAGAACCTTGACAGTCGCATCGCGACCTCCCTCAAAACCCTCCAGGCGCAGTTCGGAGATCCCAAAGCTAACGCAGAGGCTGATGCCGAGGTCATTCCCGATGCCGATGCCGAGTAGTTTATTTTTTGTACATTATCACCATAGTCCAAAGATTTTGTCCTACCCTTCCATTCGTGCACACCTAAGGTCCACCTTCAATAAAAATAGCAGCTCAGCTGATCCAATTTGGGTCACCTTGTCAGTGCCGACTGAGATTTAGCGCACATCGGCAGTGCTGCCATTTTAGCCAGTATCGGCAAGGCTGATGAAATTCAGCCAACGTTCAGCAACGCCGATCCAACGTAACTACATTGCAATACCGATCTAATTCCAAGCATCCTGAGCACTGTATTGACCACATTTAGTGGACATTATGACTGCCGATCTCATTGTGAGCGCGTCGGCATTGCCGATCTCATTTTGGGCGCGTCGGCATTGCCGATTTCATTTTGGGCGCGTCGGCATTGCCGATGTACGTGTATTGGGCCCATCAGACATACATGCAAATAAGGTTCCAGCGAATTCGCTGGATCACATTATACGGTACACTGTACTACCTATTATGGACAGTACATTATTCACTGGTTCAGCGAATTCGCTGAACCCATATCACACGGCACACTGTATGCGTTCGCTGTACCATATTATACGGTACACTGTAACATGCCTACCTGACACCAAACATACAATGTTCCCTTCTACCCCGTGTAGTTCGTGACTTCGACATTTGGGTTGACGCCTCCACTTCATGGGGAATAGGGTTGATAGTTGGCGATCATTGGGCAGCATGGAAGCTAGGAAATGGTTGGAAATCAGAAGGCCGAGACATTGGATGGGCAGAGATAATCGCTGTAGAGATCACAGTAACCTGGGTTGTTATGTCTGCCCGTATTTCTGATGTCGAAGTTTTGATACGAAGTGACAACACAGCCATTATAGACGCCTACAAAAAGGGGCGCTCGACCAACATCCATCGCAACCACGCTATTAGAAGAATCACATCCATTCTAGCGACATACAATCTTTCGATTTCACCCATTTATGTACCTTCTGAAGATAATCGAGCAGATCCTATCTCTCGCGGCGAGTTAGGGCCCGAAAATCTTCGCATTACTGTCGGGTATCAGCCCCCGGAAGAGCTGAAACTCTACTTAAACGAATGCATCGCTTAGTGTTGCGACATGGATCAGTGAATACTGATCCTAGAGTGCGATTTGATGCAGGACGTAACAATCCTGAGTAGTGTTTTGAAGTCCGGTCCAGTCCGGTCTTTTGGCCCCCAGGGACATAGACCAAGACCGAGACCGGTCCATATACATCCCAAGATGTCAAAAAACCGGACTGGACCGATTCAGACCGGTCTACGTCGGTCTTTTGCAGTCTTGGACCGGTCTGAACCAGATTCCGGTCTTAACCAGTCTTAACCGGTCTAAGACCGGTTTTTCGATGCAAACCACCAGTAATTTGATATATATGTGTCAGTAATATTTGTAGACGTAATATATACCTTGAAATTGAGCCCTGGAATGTTAAATTTCGTTGAGAATTGACTGTTCTACACTAATATTTCGCATTTTCTACTCTTTTAGAAACTTTTTGACTGTTTTATTTATTTCTCAGCCAAAACTTTACCAATCTGGATGCCCTTGGGGCCGATTTGAAGGGATAAATCAGGGCTAAAAAGTAGCCGGTTCAGACCGGTCTTAACCGCAAAGACCGGTCCACCGAGACCGGTCTTTTTGCGGTCTTTGATTCTCAAAAATCAAAAGACCGGACTGCTGGTCCGGTCTTTTTGCGGTCCAGTCCGGTCTGGTTGCGGTCTTTTTCCAGTCCCAAGACTGGACCTTTAAACACTAATCCTGAGCCGCCTTCATCTCATACTCACAAACCTTCTCAACGACATGACTCCCAAGTTTCTCCTTCCTATCTCCGTCCGCACGTCTTTGCCCAAGAACGACTTTCATCTTGGCATACTTTACATGGCGACCGCTTATACAATGAATTATCAAAATCATTTCCTCCCGAACTCCTTTCTAAATGGCGCAATACACTTGAAGCATCTGTTGATTTGGAAACTCGCAAGAACTATGGGGCGGGCCTTCTACGTTTCACCCAGTTTTGCGACAAATTCAATGTTCCTGAAATTCAAAGAATGCCTGCCTCCGAACAACTCCTCTCCTTGTTCCTAGCCGACACAGCGGCAGGACACGTAACCGCTAAAACTGCTTCTTCCTGGCTTACAGGCCTCCAGATGTGGCATGTTCTAAATGGAACCGAGTGGAAAGGAGCTGAACTGCTCAAGCGAATGAAAAAAGGGGTCAAGAAATTAGCGCCAAAATCGAAATCATCGGAATGCCTTCCAATCACTTATGATCATATTTTAGCTCTCCGCCACCATCTAAACCTTTCCGACTCAAGAGATGCTGCTATTTGGGCAGTAACGTCTATTGTTTTCAAGGCCTGTACCCGTCTAGGCGAACTAATCCCGAAGACTCACTCTTCCTTTCGAGCTGAGAAAAATGTTTCTCGTGATTGCCCCAAGAGCCGAAAATCCCTTCAAACTGGACGACGAGTCTTTCAGTTCCACATTCCGTGGACAAAAACCACCGGAAATCAAGGAGCCTGGATATACCTCTTCGGCTCTAATGATGAAATTGACAGTGTGTCTGCCCTTGAACATCACCTCTACGTTAACGCCAATATCCCTCCAAATGCTCCTTTATTTGCTTTCGAGACAACTTCGGGTTGGTCCTTCCTTTCAAAAGACGATGTAATGACACGTTGTCATGCCATCTGGTCACCTCTCAATCTCCCCTCACCAACAGGACACGCTTTCCGTATCGGCGGCGCCACGTTCCTTTTAATGTGTGGTGTCGACCCTTGGATTGTTATGAAAATTGGTAGATGGTCTTCCAAAGCTTTCTTACTCTACTGGCGTGACGTCGAGTCTATTTTCCTCTCTTTCATTGATGAATCTTCCCCTACTGTACAAAAGATTAAACAGTCTCTCGCACAAATTGCCACATTTACTTCGTAATTCAACTACTGTATTTTTACATATTCTTTGGGGGAAGGTTCAATCCGGAGTCTTTCACCTTGTTGTTCATTGCATTCACAGTTTGGGGGAAGGTTACATCCTCCGGATAGATAAACACAAGAGTAAACATTTACTCTTTCCCCCCAAAATTTGTTGTTTTGTTTTTCTACGAGCACTTGTCAGCCTCGGCCTTTGCACACTTAGCTATGTGTCTAGTAAGCTTGATCCTCAGCTTCGACATCATCTGGGCCCCGGGGAATAGTGAAGATACATTGTAAAGAGCATCAGATAGGCAAGACACTCGTCTACTGATTGCTTGGTATTACGATGAAGCCTCCCGTATTCTGCCTGTTGGTGAGATGTTAGATGTCGAAAAGGTCTGTGGCCTCATCATTCATCCGATATTTCACTGCTTTCAATACAAATTATTCTACGCACTCATCATACAAAAAACATGGCAAGCAGAAGGTCAAAACGATCACGCGCCCTGGACAAGAACCTCCGGGGCGATCCTCTCATCCACCTTGTTCAGCTTGTCAACCCATTGTTCCAACCGTTTGGCGAGAGCCCCGATTTGCTCTCTTGAGAGGACGCGCGGCTGGACCCAGGTGATCAGGGCCTTTTCCTCGACTTGGTCAAGAGAGCCCTTGATGAGCTTAAGGCTGTAGAAAAGGCAGAAGTCAGTTAGCATGCCGTCCAATCGAATAAAGGGTGAAGAAAGAAACAAGGAACACGACTTGCCTGAGCGCCTTCATGACTAGATGCTCGACTTCATTAACGGGCAGACGTGTCTCTTCAGCGATCGTCTGGAAGGTCATCGTACGGTTGTTAGCTTGTCGTTTGAAGACAGATTCGATGAGCGCCATGAGGCAGATCTTTTGTCGTAGGAAGGCGTAGTTCTCTTGCAATATGGGCTGGCACAGAAAAGAGTCAGAAAGGTGTTTAAAGGTATCATGACATGCATATCACCTCCTTGGGGAAGAGCGGAGCGAGAGCTTCGAATTTCCCAATGTTACCCTCGTTGAATGTGAACAGGAGTTTCTTGATCCATTCGTGTTGCGTGCCGTTCAGCGAATCCAGGATGGGATGCATGAGCTAGAAGGGATCGTCAGTCGAGTGAAACCTTTTGTGACTCGACAATTAACTTTACCAGCTCTCCGAAGTTATAAATTGTGTCACCAAGGAATGCCGAGATACTGAGATCGTGGGCCCTTGCTAGCCGCTCTTCAGATGACATATCCTTCTCTATGTCGACGCAGGCAAGATAAAGCAGAGAATTTCTGTAATATGGGGCATACTCTGCCTTTGCCTGCAGGAAAGAAAGAAATTCAATTGTCACCGAATTACAGTCATGACTTCAAACACACCTTGTAATAGTCTGCTGCAACACCGTAATATGCTGCATTGACCGTGCCCTCCACGTTCTCTAGGGTATCAAGGACCTTCCACGCCGCGTCCATGTCCGACTTCGTTCCCTCGAGGTCGCCATATAGCAGCTTCGCATGGGCAATAGATGCAAGGAGAAGTACATCTGCCTCTGGCGATTGCTTTGTGTCTATCCGAGAAAGTAGTGATGTGAGGAAAGCAAGGTGGATTTGAGGATCTGGTGGTATTCAATGAGCATCTGACGCTTGTATTTGAGAGAACAAGAGAACATACTGTCGATATCTTTCGCAATCTTGACGCCCATTTCCGCCAGTCGAAGTTGGTTGATCTTAGTTTCAAAGTCGCGCACGAAGCGCTCGAAGACGTCAACTCGATATGGCACCGCTTGTGGTTGATCGAAGAATTGGAATAGCTTCTGCGTTAACTGATGCCATAGTCTATGAGATACAAAATATTGGTGGTCAGCTTAATACAGTAAATTATGAAGAAACAAACGAACTTGCGTGTGTATAACGTTCTGAAAGATTCAAAGAATGGGTGTAGTTCCGCTGGTGTTGCGGAGAGTGCGGTGGCTATGAAGTCATCCAGGACGAGCTTCGGCGGCGTTGGTAAAGACATTCTGTTCTCTCTCCTTCGTATTGGTTTTCTGGGCGTAGAGATCAGGGAAGCCGATAGGAAACAGACGAAGAGATGGAAGCTGGGCTCTGCCAGTGCGTCCCAATGAGACGCGTCGCCTTAAAGATGGTCATATTTGTTATTGACGTGTGCCTCAACTATTGCCAAATACGCTGCACCGCCACTATGTTATTTACCGCTCGCAAATTTGTAGGCAATTTTGGCGCCATTGTTGCCTTAGTATCGACGCCTTACTTCTGTAAATATTAATATTCAGATCGTTGAATCAGCAAACTACCAGGCTTCAACACAAAGAAGAAACAGCAAGTTCCTCAGCTTGCGAATACCTAGTGAGAATCATATCAACGGTTTGGTCAAGATTCCAATCATAAGTATAAGTTACAGTTACATATAAATTTACCTCCGACAAACGGCATGAAAGTCCCAAAATACAAAGAATTCCAGTAATATACAGTACCCTAAACCAGTAGAAGCTTACTATGTTAGGTCCACAGCTGTGGGCACCTGATATGTCATTCGAGAGTTATTCTGTATGATGGACGAAGGAAAACTTTCTCAACAGTAACGCACCTTAGTCCTGGACCCTTCCATACCATTCATGTCGTCTGTATGTTGAGAGGCCTCATTCCGCTGTGAACTGCTTCCGGGGCGCAACTCTAGGACCAAATCTCGCTGGATAGGACATAAGCCATGAGAATAAAATCTCTGGCGTAGGTTTATTAATTTACCCTGTCATTTTTCTGGATAACCCATGTCTTTGCATCAGCCAAAATAAAGTCAATTTGAACATGTACCTACCGTGTCGCTCCCGCGTGATGAATCATTGAACTCCATCCCCGATAAATGTATGCTGTTGAATGTGGGTGTATTTGCGGTGCGTAGGGCGACTCGACTATTCAGTGTCGCAAGTAGGCTGTTCGCGTATACTAATTTCATTAGGAGATTATGAAATATCCTGGAAGGGACCATGATATCCTCGGACACTTACACTTCCCGATGAAGAAATCGATCGCGACATACCACAAGGCATGTGGCATGGTTGCGAACTGGGGAAAAGTGTTAGGTACGGCCGAGAGACTGCAGGTCATCACCATACGCACAACAATCACTTCGACGACTGCGACAACTCTATATATACTTTTAAACCCTTGAACATAATGAACATGCGTGAAACACCACTCACGAAGTTAAGAGACATCGATTAATTGCGTATATGATGAGCGTTGAGACGAGGGTATCAGTCCTACAGAAAATCGCGGCGTGTTGGTCATGGATGCGCGAGCGATTAAATTGTCGCAGGCTCACTGCCTGAATCCAGTCCGGCTACCGGAGAGAAGATAGCACAATGCACCGGCAATCATGACGTCGGATAAGACAGCGAAGACCGCAAACGGCGTTGCAGCGAAGAGCTATTGAATAAGTGATGTGTTTTTAGAGAGCCTATTTTTATAGTAAGGGAAAGCAAATACTAACGCTTATCTCAGATAATTTAGATAGTTCTTTCTTGATGAACCTGAGAGGGTTTATATTTCAGAGATAAGGACCAACAGAGTAGGAGCTGAACTTGCATGAAAATGACCGTTTCTAAGCCGACGGAGACTGTCAGAGACATCATTTATTGGTGGTAGATATATGACATACCGGCTCCAAACGCAAAGTGGGCAAGCACCATTGCTCCCTAGAGAAATTCGTGATGAATAACAGAGCCGGAATTCCCCAGAAATCGGTACCTACAATAATCGACGTCACCCACCAGCGAAGCTTTGGATGGCACACTATATGTAACGCCATTCCATCAGTAACTTCGGATATGCAGAGCGGATCCCAGTAGATCGACGCACGTTGGGCAATTCGGATGGTGAAGAAGCTGCAGAGCAGATTTAGTTATCCGTCGATTGAAGGCAAAAGGGAGACGCACCATTGGACGGTGCATGCGATGACAGTGTTCAAGGCGACTGTGAGCTGGTGGGAAAGCATATATAACCACATAGCTTTCTCATACTCAGATGAAAGAGACGCACGAAGAGGGACCTTTACCACACATCGATCATGAATATCTTGCTCCACCGCCATTGTAAAGTGACTCACCAATGGCCGATTGCAAGAGCGGCTGGGTTGAAGTAGTTTGCCACCTATATCCATGAATATTCTGTGAGCCCCTCGTCATCCCATCCGAGAGAGAGCCCAATAGCATACCAGATAGTGATAGATGGTAAATGACACTAATTCCGGCGCTTATGAGAAGAAGGATGATGGTTAAAACCCGATGTAGGCACATACTGAAAGCCGCATGCAGGGTGTCCAGTATCCTACAGGCATCGCATAAGGGTGAATGACGTCGGGGGCAAAGCAAACCATTTACCAGATCAGGGCGACCTATCCAGAGTTCAATAGGATGGTCGGTAGCCGGGAGATATAAGTACTCACCAAAGTCTTCGTTTTTCTCGAGTCTTTTGGATAGTACACGTAGAAAAGGTACGTCTGTATATTGCCATTAGCCGAACTTCGAGACGATATGCGAGACAAGGTGGCGTACTTGCAGGGTCGTTAGACCATAAAGCCTGGGAATCAAATTGAGAAAGGTAATTCCAGATCCTCGAAACGGAGATACAAGACAGACATTGTCGAAATTAGCGCTCCGATGAGAGCGGCTCCTGCGAGGCATAGTTAGTTCGAGTAGAGGGTTTCATGGCAGCCATCTAGTCGAATTTACCGAAGGTACTCGAGATATCAATGTGCGGCAGCGCTGGTATCGTCGACATTGTGGGACAACGGAAGTAAGGCCTGACGGTGGGACTTCGTCCTAAACCCGTTGATATATGGGTGAGGGTCCTGAGGCAGAAACACCCTACTGACACGATGACGGGCTGTGCAAGGCTACATGTGGAAGAGGCTTGATCTGGAAGAATTCTGGACAGCCATGGGTACATTGATATGTTGTGGATAACAATAGCTCATAGAAACCCCAACAGCTTCGAAGAGATGACATTGATCCGAGGGATAGTCTTGCTCAATCAAAGGGGACTGCTGAGCGGAACGCTGGTTAGACCGATAAGATGGAGGTCAAGTGGAGTGGATTCATCTTGTTTCAATAGCCAAGAAAATGGAATAAAACAAGGTCTCTACGCTTTTGGACTGTTGCCTTTATCAGTAAAGGAAGCGTGCATCATGAGAACATGCTTCTACCTATATTTGTTCTCATCACCCGAAAAATCGATATCTACCATTATCTACCGGGTGCCATGATTTTTCAGAAATCGAAAAAAAAAATTCAAAAAATCAGCTGTGCTGAACGACGGAATGCCCTCATCCGGATTGCACGACATACATTTTTGCGGTGTTCTATCCCATGGTTTTGCGCGCCATTAAGTCTCCTCTCGAAAGCTTGAAATCGCTCATATACGAGGGCACTCCGACGCGCAAGGGGCAAGGAAATCTTGTCCGGATGTTCTTGTTGCGTTCGTCGTTCTCGCGAGCACCCGGACTGGTGGCGTCTGTCGCTCAGAATATGAACACCATGGGTGATTGTTATCAAGGGCGACACGGGTTGGACAGGTTGCGAATGCCCGCTGCATGTCCGCAGTAGAACCGGAAGACGCCAACAATTTGTTCAGTTCCACTAAGCAATGAAAGTCGCTTTGGAAAGCCTTCTTGGGATCATGATGAATCTAATGAATCAAGGAAATCGAAGTAGAGGTGGATTCTTCCGGAAAAACTGCGAGTCTCGGAGAAATGTAGGAGCAGTCTACCTCGTTCTGGTTCCCAGATTTGCCATGTTCGACGTTCAGGCAACATAGAACAACGCATCGTATGCTGGGAAAATGGGGGAACACTGAGAGGCTGCCAGTCAACATCGAGTTGGTGGGAAGAATGTTGTGGCCCGGCATTGACCGAGAGAAGCTCCCGCCAAAAATCTACAAAGAAAACTTAGAAAAGCCTTCCCAATCAGACCCTTGATCTCATTTTTTGATGGAAGCCGGCTTGAAACCGTGCACATCTTCTGCCTCAGACTGCCTGTCTTCAACTCTTCTCCTAATTTGAAAACGGACAAAATTCGGATACCTTACCAACAACAAACTTTTCCAATCCTTCTCACAGGAGAGTCGGCGAAATGTTTATCAGTGCATGAAACTTCATTCGCGCCCATTGCCCCATAGACAAGCCGATACCGCGATCAGCACAAAATTAGAACTGTACCTCGTTGAATCTATTCAAGGCAGGACTAGCATTGGGGAATGTTTTTGGAGGCGACATTTACCTCCTTAACTCAAATAAATAATATCGACGCTCTGTGCCCGTCATACGACTCTGGCTACAAATAGCCGCTCGCGTGACTCTTTCATGTGCAGGTCTTTACTTATGAAGGACTCGCTATAATATTAAAAGAAATCTCCCTGGGATATTCTGCTATACAGGGAATAATCTGCTGGAAACTGAAATCTATCCGATCCCACAAAGCTAGTAAAATAGGCTTACCTTTCGTTGTGTGTGTGCCTAATAAGACCAAAACTTGCGCGTCTATTTGTTATCTTAAGTATACTAGTCACATTTCACCTTATTCCCTTTTTAATCCAAGAGATCCACTGCAGGCCAGGTCGCCGGTAGCAGGTGAAGAGGACATCCACAATTTAGAAAACTAAATTCTACATCATTGACGTATTCTTGCATCTCTCCGATTTCCAGGTCTACAGCAGGTTTACCAGGGTTTACGGCTTCAAAGGCAAACAGCCAAGCGCCGATGCGACGTAACCTCCAAATTTTTCGAAAGACAATTGCACTAGGCACCAGAATTCAAACAATATAAATTCCATTCAGATGAGTAGACATTTACTTACCCTCTAACTTGAGAGTTCGAAAAGAAGCCATCCAATTTTAAATCGTGGGCATTTCGCTCCCAAGTCTATACTCCATAGCATTTCCTCAGTGATAGCCATCTCTCAAAGCTTGAGAGCGACGGTCCCGAGGCAGAGCCGGGTGCAGACTCAGTACTGCTGCCAATACAGCTACCGACTGCGGGGCAGCGGCTGTGGGGAAGTAACGGAATCGACCACGTGCTGGCAGGCCGCATGACGGCCTCAAGGATGATGTGCGTCAGACGTCCAGCTCTTACGATCACCAAGTACTCCTTTCTCCCTCCATCTTCCACCGCCTTTATAATTCCAAGTCTATGAACAACCTTTAAATCAAATGGCAACAATTACTACGACTACTATTCAACAAGGAACGCCGTTACGGAAGAGGATGCGGGTTCTCGAGCGGGCACACTCGCTCACGAGCCTGAACACATTGGCGTCGACGGATGTGAAAACGCTGCCGCTTGCAGATATGAAATTGAAGCATAAAGACAGCGGGAAGGATATGCCACCGTCGCCCATAATGGACTACGAAAGCCCTTCGGAATCGAGCGATGAAGAGCACGAACATTCATCGGGAGCGGAGGAACATCCGAGTGCGGTGGAGCATCCGAAGCTGAGACGTCCCACAATCGATACAGCGGAAGCATATCGCTACAAAGCTCCCGAAGATAGGAGTTCAATGTCTCCAAATGCGAGGGCGTGGTACGAATTCGACCTTGCCGTCGTTGTCGCCCTTGTTTCACCCATTGGCAATTGGCTTACCGGCACCGACCACATCAAAAACCTCTTTCTCATATTTCTCCTGATTTTCTATCTTCATCAAATAATTGAAAGTCAGTCTCGCTTTCTCTTCAACAATCATTATGTCCACTTTTTTGACGAATGTTCCCCTAGTTCCGTGGTCGCTCTACCAAAAGTCCAGACCCCGTAATAGGGCTACTCAGCTGCCACCTTCAGCTGCACTGGCAAACACGAACTCGCCGGAGTCCAGATACTCCCAACTTGCAGCTTCCGAGCTCCAAAAACTCGAATTTTTCTTCCTCTTCCTCACCTTCATATCCCCCTTCCTCGGCGCGGCCCTCCTTCGATTCGCAACAGATGCGATCCTCGGCCCAGATGCCGTCTCATGGTTCAGCACCGGCCTCTTCGTTCTGGCGACCGGCATGCGGCCGTGGGCGCATCTAATTGACAGGCTGAGCCAGCGCACAACCGACCTGCACGACTTTGTGCATTACCCTCCCCCCGCGCAGCCTGTTGCGCTAGAAGAATACCAGGCACTTGAGAATCGCGTCGCGCAGCTCGAGAAGGCGCTCAGCAAAATCAAAACCAAGGTCGCTAACACGACGGAGGACGTGTATGAGTACGTCGACGACGCGGTTGATGCTGTCGAGCACGCCATGCGCAAGCAGGAGCGGAAGTACGACAAGTACGAAGGCAAGGTCAAGGAGGTCGAGCAGGTTGTCGTGCAGCTCTCTGCGTCTACAACTCCCCGCCATGGGACGGTGACACAAGAAGACAGCATACGCGGAGCTCTCGCAGCTGATATCAGGACCCTCAAAGCATACCTCAGCTCCATTCTTGAACATACCATCCCAGCGTGGATCATGCTGCCTTCTCGAAGGATGCTGTATGGCACTATCTACACTTCTGGACCGTCCACCAACTCGTCATCCACCATTTACATCGGCAACCAATTATCCAGCGGCAAGATTCCCATGCGTTCTCTGTCCGGACAGTCCTCGCCTTCGCAACCCTCCACCCCGCTCGAGACAATTTTGGAAGAAGAACCTGTTTACGTGCCGGCTAAGAGTAGCAATCTCTGGTTGTTGGCGCAGCCTTATTATCTCACATCAAGCCTGGTGTACCGCATAGGGTATCTCGCGACGACGCCACTTCGGGCAGTTGCCAGGATGGTGTTGAGGAATTACTGAGCCTCGGCATTTCCTTTGCCTTAATCGCCCTCTCCGCCTCCTAGCTTTTCAATCGGACAATCCTCGCATGCGCTCGCACATCACCAGATCGCACAAAACGCACCTTCCCGTCCTCCGCATATCCACATTCAGTGATTTCCAGCGACATCGCAATACATACCCACATAGCATCGCGTCATTATTTTATTTGTATCCTCGCATCGACCTTCCTTCCGTTCCTTCTTTCAGCCCTGCATGTTGTACTTCGAGAGCCGCTATTGCTTGTAGTCGAACCTGTACGTATATCGTGTAAAAATATCCCGACGACTATCCGTTTCCTATCATACCATTTTGTGAATACATCAGTAAATCGTGGAAAAGTTGGTATGCGGTTGTGGCTCCGACAACCCGGTGGCAGTGTTGCGACTGATGACAACACCAGATATGGCATTATATCTTGGGTCGAGACGTTATCGGAATGTAATATTCTGGTCAGATTTTTATAAGCTCATGTAAATCTTATAGATCAATATATTGCCTCTCTCAGAATGATATGAAGGTTATGAGTGAGTGATCATTATTAGACATTAATTATACTCAGTTGCAAAAGTAGTACCAGCATTTCGGGGGTCATGTAAATGCTCGTCAGTATGATTAAAATTTATAATGAAGTTTTCGTAATTGCCAGAGGATTGCGACTTGCTAATCAGTATTTCAGGTTGGGTATAATCTCTTTGAATCTCGCCAACTTGAAGAAAGCCTTCGGCGATCCATTTATGGACTAGACATCCGAGTCGCGCTCCGAGTGAGGTCAGAACTATTTCTCCCTGTAAGTCTGTAAACTCACGACTGCCAGCGGATATGAAGTCAACCCGAGCATCATGCTTCTGCCTTATTCTATTGCAGAGCCAGGCGGCAGTGCTTGGAGTAGGTTACTGGACATTACTGACTGTTGAGTCGCGGACTTAAGAATCGGAGTCGGAGAGAATTGTTCAGGGAACCAGGCACATCGGCGTCGGAACAGAACGGAACGCGTTAAACCGGAGATCACGTGAACATTCAACGGTCGGAAAAGGGAATTGATGTAAGTTGAACTTCGTTGCTTGCATCTTTCCCTCCCACCAATATGTCCTCACTCCCCTACCTCGGCCTGCTGCTGCTCTCCCCCAAGGTCACTCCCTCTAGGATGCGAAAATCTATAGGAAAAGAACCAGAGAACTCCTGATCGAGCCCGTCTTTCCTCCCATGTCGTTGTTGGGCTTGTGACGCTGACGAGCGCCCCAAGCCCAACTCCGACATTGGTTTGGTTCATGGATGGTAGAGATGGTGCTGACGGGCGTACATCTCTTCCATTCATTGCCACTAGATTGCCGCAGTCAGCAGCTCTTCGGTTTGTTTCACGTCATCGGAATCATTGCAACTTGCCTCGTTTGAGCAATTGGTATGTTTGTTCTTGGATCATCGTTGTCTCCTTCACTAACCCTTGTTTATTTTAGAGCTTCCGAGTTTCTAGCAAGCTCGTCACCTTTGTGCTTGAGCCACGCGCTGCCATGTCATCGAGTCATCTTCAAGTACAAGCTTGTCGTATGTTGATGCTGGAATTTGGGTGCACCTTTGGTACGTTGTCGAAGTCTCACTTTCTTATTTACCGCTCTGATCACATTCGTGGCAGTGTCTGTTCTGTAGCGTCTACTTTCCAGTACTGTATTAGTAGTATTGAAATAAATCAGATTTGAACCATATTCTCGAAGCGACGCAAGCTATATTAAACCGATGGAATAGTTACATTGTCATTACAAATGCTACTCAGAAATACCTAGCAATACAAGGCCTTGAAATGTTGTCTCACCCTTACAGCAATGACACATTGCTACCGGAACGGCAGCAAAATGGCGGCAAAGATATTAAGGAGGGGTGCTGACGTATTGCCATTGTAACGGGTGCTGCCATATGATTGGAAATTATACCGGTGACATGATATGGCAGCACTGATATTCCCCTTATAAGGCGTTACACAAATTTCCACAATTTACTGATGCTATGTAATGGACTGATTTTCCATAGTAATTTCTGAATATCGACGAAATATCAATGACCTTCTGTATGGCTGCACATGCCCCTTGGTACCCGGCCAAGCCCAAGCTAAGCTATACCTTCGAGTATCAAAAAATAAATCGTGGAACTCCCAAAAACATGGTTTGATGCGGTAATTTGCAATGGTGTGTACACACTACTTTCTATCTTTCGAATTGGTGGAGATAAAAAGTTGTGCCATTTCGACAGTGCGCTGTCGGAGTTCGAATTGGCAGAGACCCACTTAACATGTACCCTCATGTACCTCAGCCGCGCACTTCAATTACTTCGTAGATCACCAAGGGAAATTTTAACATTCCCTGAAGAACCTCTTGGACTTTCCGTCGCTGAAGAGGGTGGGTTTTATGCCGCAGCTTTGACGTCGACTCTTAATTCAAGATACACCTTGATTGGGAAGCTGGGATGGGGGGTTCATTCCAGTGTTTGGCTCGCGCGAGACATGAAGTGGGTGTATATTTTATCAAGATATCTGTTGCACCTCCTCATTTCAACTTATGTTGCAAGTAGGCAACGCCATGCGCACCAACGCTATGCCGCTGTCAAAATACTGTCTACTCATGCGACACAGGTCCAAGGGAGGCTCGCGAATGAGCTCGACATTCTCCAACGCATCAACAGCGACAACGTGAAAGCACATCCTGGTCGCAAACATATCGCCACTTTGCTAGACAACTTTACAGTCACGGATCGTCATGGGCCTCATCTTTGCCTCGTCTTCGAGGCTTTGGGTGCTTTCAAGGGTTCCGTCTATAATCCGGGTGCAAATTTGCCAGTTGCCTTTGTCAAAGATATCGCGAGGCAACTATTACTTGCTTTGGACTTTCTGCATCGTGAATGCAGGATAGTTCATACAGGTAAGGTTGTGGTTGCATGTTTCTTGCCATATAGTCTCTTACCCCAACTCTTCCCGCTCCGAAAGACCTCAAACCCGACAATATTCTTATCACGCTTCCAAATGCAGAAGAAGCGATTCAACGGCACACAACTGGCGTATCGGAATCGGAGGCATTGCCAGCCATGCCTGACTCTTCCCCCCCTGTTGTGCTATCCCGTCCGATCGTTCCATTCAGTTCTGATGAGCTACAGAACGCAAGTAACCTATCTAATTATGAGATCAAGTTGACAGATTTCGGGACTGGTGAGCAATGACTGTCAGACACTTCTCACACATGCAGATCTAACCTCGAATTCTTATTTAGCGGCGATGGCGGACGGTCCTCACGCGGATGTCATCCAGCCTTACGCATTGCGCGCCCCAGAGGTCATCCTGGGTAATGGTTGGCATACCAGCGCGGACATCTGGAATTTGGGATGCTTGGTAAGTAAATCTTCTTTTCACCTTCTTCACAATTCAACGTGGTGTTACAGTACGACTGACGACGATTTTAGTTATTTGAGTTTCTTACTGGCAAATGGCTCTTCGCCCCACGGAGCGGGCCCACATGGAGCGCTGAATCCTACCATCTTGCCCATATGCCTGTAATAGCCGGGGAAGAGTTCGATTTCGCATACATCCGGAAGGGGAAGCACTTTGAACAGTATTTTACACCCGAAGGTGAGTTGGTTCCTTAATGATTACTGGAGAGAAATGATTACTGGAGAGAAATGTTGATTGAGGTGAATTGTACGTAGGTCGTCTGTCCATCCAGGTTCCGAACATTCGGAATCTGGAGCAGGCTTTGGATGCCTATCGTGTTTTGGACGATGTTGAGAAGCCGCTTTGTATTGAGTTCTTGCAGTCGATGTTGCGGTTGAAGCCTTCAGACCGAACGAGCGCTGCAGAATTGCTCGAACATGAGTGGATTAAATCTTGAGTCACTGGTTCTGTTCTGTAGTCAAGTACATACTTAACGAGGCAATATAATATTCATTTATTGTCATAAATTTGGATCGGAATGCACAGTCCAAAAGCAACGCAATGCAAGAAAACAATGATGAACAACAGATCAAGTTCCCGACCGATACACAAAGTCCAATCCTACTGCCTTGCCTCCACCTTGCCTGACCCTTCCATGAGCCCATGGTTCGTCTCAATATTCTCCTCCTCGAGCTCCCCACCACTGCCCCCATCACTAAACACGTCTCCTATCACCCCAGCAGAGGATAGGGCTTAGTACATCTGTAAACATGTTTTAGCTGGATAGTACTCGAGTAAGCCCATTGCTTAGTAGTGCCGAGCGATCGCAGTGGTATTCGATAGGGATTTTCCCCCCGTATCGTCTCTTTGCTCTGTCGAATTTCACTTTTCCTTTAGGTTTATGGCTTGCGGGCCGTTGTTAGCGCGAGCTGATCGTTTCGGATGATAGCTGGATGCCGCTATTGAAAGTCAGGCCCGTAGTATCTCGAATAATATGGCAGAGAACTTACCATGTTCCCCAGCACTCGCCTCACGACCCCAACGTAAGATGCTAAATTAAATCATGCCTAATCCCAACGCAGATTTCTTCATGAAGATGTTGAAGTTGGTGTGAACCGTCTGGCTCGTTGAGAGTGAGGTGGCCGTCGCCAACGGTCTAGCCTCCCTGAGTTCTTTGTGATATGATGAATGTGCAAACGGTAACATACCTATTTGATAGCTCCGTAACTCCTATTAATCCCTCTCGCAAACGCGCCAGCCCGCATCATTCACGTCGCAATCAATGCCCCAGTGTCGCCATCGCCGGAACACTATCAAGACGGAGAGAGATTGGCACTGTAAGTCTCCTGTGGTGACGAGGAATAGATGTCGCACTGACATACCGTTTTATCCATAGTCACGGCTCTCCGTTTCGTCTTGATCGTTGTGGGCGCAAATTGGCCGTTCTGGAACTGAAGGAGAAAGCAAAGGTAAGCTTTGCATTCGACCGTTGATTGACACCCAAACGTATTACCCAGCTCGCCATCACCCTCGCATGCCGATGTTGTTGCGAACGTACACAAGATCTCTTTGTCGGACTCGCCCAGGGATCTTGAAGCGCAGGCTAGACATTGTAGGGCAGGCTAGACACGCAATCGAAACTTACGACGAGTGGGATGGGCCGCGTCAAGCAAAAGATCATGGTGGTTACACGAGTCCTTCTTTAAGATTCTGACTTTATGTAGAAGTTTTATACGTTCAGACCCCGCCAAAGTTCTGGCTGGGGTCACGTAGGTTCGTTAGTATTGCCGCGAGGTGAGGTAGAGTCATGACAGAACGATAGGCCAAGAAATTCTGCATCTGGCCAACTCACGGTGTAAATTCCAAGCCCGGGCCTGTCAGCCGCAAGCCACGCCTTGACCAGGTCCACGACACTCTTGTTCCCCTCTCCTCATCATGCTCTCAAACTAACGTGTTCCATGACCAGAACCAACGTTAGCGATATACGATGAACTCAAGGACACCGACTTTGCAATTTTTTCCATGCAGACCGCCAATCGACAAGGATCAGGCGCCCTGATCGCTCTCAAAGGTTGAGGCATCTCAGTGATGCACTGTCGCGCAATTGGAACGCTGACCTCTGGTTCTATACCAGGAATGGATCTCCTTGAGTCCAAGGTAGTCCCAGGCGCGTTTCATACCGCTGATGAAAACTATGATGCTCCCAAATGCCATCCGAATACCCGAGTCGCCATCCTGGACGAAATAATGGCATGGCTCGATGATACCAACGATACTCGTCGTGCGATGTGGATCCGCGGTGCCGCTGGAGCTGGCAAGTCAGCAATCGCACGGACGATAGCACAGATGTGTGAGAAGCAAGGTCGAATGTCCTCCACTTTCTTCTTTTCGAGGACGTCGGGCGACACTAGACGAAGCGACGAGAAACATCTGGTGGCAACTCTCGCATACCAGATAATGGAACATATCCCGGAAACTCGGGACCATATTTACATGGCAATGCTCAACAACCAGTTTATTTTTGATTTAGCTCTGGACGTACAAATTGACAGACTCATCGTTGCTCCGCTTTTACATCTCTCCGAATTATCTTGCACCCTAATCCTTCCCAAAATTATTATTATCGATGGTCTAGATGAATGTCACAAGAAGGACGCGCAGGATGCCATTGTGAAGGGATTCGTAGCCGCTCTCGAGCGGATGAACCACAACTTCCCGCACAAATTGCTCATTGCTAGTCGACCCGAACAGAACATGCTCGCTGCTTTCGGTGATACCGGAGTTGCTCCCTTCCTCCGGCCTTTATCGTTGGACGGTTCTTGGGAGCCCGATAATGATATTCGGACATTCCTTATTTATAGCTTTGCTGCCATTAAGCGAATACACCCTCTCAAAAGATACATTCCCGTCGATTGGCCAGCAGCCGATGATATGGAGAAACTCGTCCAGAAGTCGTCTGGCCAATTTATCTATGCGGTTACGGTTAGCAAGTACATCAAATCGAATGAACATCATCCCGTCGAATGCTTGCAAATAGTCATCAATCTCGTCAAAGATCCCGAAAATCGACCTTATGCAGAACTCGATGCACTGTATGCCCACATTTTTGCACAGGCCAAGAAGCCTGAACTCGCTCTCTCTATCCTCCGTATTCCTCTCATGGCGTCGGTAAAACCCCGTGTCCTCTTGCCATTTAAGGAGATTCGCGACATTGAGCGCTTGCTTGGTCTGGGCGAGGGCAAACTCGAACTCACTCTGAGTGACCTCGTGTCAATAGTGGAAGTCACGGAAGCCTCAAAGGTCAAGTTCCTTCACGCTTCTCTTCCGGACTTCTTGTTGGACGAAACCCGTGCCGGAAGGTTTTACGCCAATAGCGACAAGATTTGTGTCCATCTTTTCCGTCGTTGTCTCAATCACATCTCAGAATGTAAGTGTTCGGGAGGCCTGGTTGATAGCACGATTGACTAGTTCTTCAGTCACAGGAGACGAAAATGATGACCATGACAGTTTTATCACGAGCTGTTTTGAGGGTCCTGAACATTTTGCAGAGAGTGTTCGAGAGGCTCACTCGGAGATTTATGATGCTTTTGCCAGTGTTGATTTGAAAGCTGCTTTGAAGCTCGCCTCCAAGACGGCGGATGAGGCTCAAGGTTCATTGCTGCCTCATGTTGTAGCAAATTTTCTCAGATTGATTTTTCGGGAGGTATTTCTGTCTCATTTCTGTCCTACTTGGTTGACCGCTGTCCTTATATGCTTGGTCACCTTTCAGCACACAAAACTATCCTCATCTCAAACACCTGATGTCCTGTTGAAAGTTGTCAATCAACTTCAAGAATGGATATTAAATCAACTTCAAAAACTTCCATTAGACGGCCCCATCTCCAGGTACTACACTCTTAGAAGTGACTTCAATGGGCTGGATTATCTAACACCCCACATTAACAGCTCTCTCAAGAACACTGACATCGAAAAATTGGTTGACGATCCTGAACCGTACTTTCGTTGGTCCTTGATGTCTGATCCAAAGCTCTCTGCTATCTTTTGCGGCGTCGACCCACTGGGGACATTCGTAATGAGTGGAAATATGTATGCATATGCCGCCCTGAATTGTTGCCGTGTTATCGTTAGCGCCCTATCAGGGTAGGTCTGTCCAATGGCCCCTTAGCATTCGTGTTCACAGCCTAATGTTATTAGTGAACAGGTTAGCTCAATCCCTCTCAAGTTGAAGGGGAGGTTGGATCTTTGTGTGATACAAGCGCGTTTCCTCTTGGGGCATGCAGCACCTCGGGTTGACATTTATCTCTCCCTTCAAAACCTCCTCATGATCAGGCTTGATTCAATGCAGGAGGATTTGCGCCAGGCCTCTTCCTCAGAAGAGTACCGGACTTGTCTGGTTTCTCACCTTGAGCGCCATTTCCGCCAACAATTCCTTAAGCTTCATGTATTTTCCGACCTGGAAAAATGGGAGATTTTGATGGTCTCTCTTGTAGATTATCTGGTAAAGGTAGGAGTCCTATTGTTAGTTTCCAAGGATAGATTCTGACCGAGAACGCTGAGCAGACACGCGAAGAATTCCCTTCCTTTGAGGAACAAGGCTTGTTCCATATTCAGCACGAGCGACAAACAGTCCGCCGGCGGGTAGAGCATCCCCGCCATCCCACGTCAACATGGCACAGTTCTACTGCACTGCAGGCACGGCCGCGGAACGAGCCCACATCGAAGAAGCGTCTCCGAATGAACTCTAATGTTCCGAAAATGAACAAGCCACGAAAGCAGTAGAGATTTGAGGATTGGGACCTGTTGTCGCTAAATTACTATGCGATGTACTGACGTAGGAATGGCCGCACGGTTTATTGCTATGGATTCTTCACGAAATATAGTGACTCGAGTATAACTTTGGACTTATATATATATTTGTATACATGCGCTCGAGGTAGTGTCATGTCGATGTTTATACCTGCCTTGATTAATTTCTGGATGGCTCCTCGATCGTACTTACTAGGCAAGAGACTCGGTGCGAACACCCACAGCATGGGAAAAGTTGAAGAGTTGGCATGCGAGAATAATAACGAATTGGCCTCAGTATGCCAACCGTGTACCAAAATGGTGCGTAAATCCACCCCAGCCTGACAGTACTGACATTAAAGGTACGAGGACAAGCAGTGCGTAAGCATTGAAAACGATGACGAAGGTATATATTCTTCCATAGCTTGGAGATAAAACGGAAGAAAATGCTTTATAAATAGGCGTGGAAATTTTGTAATGTCAACTTTCTCTGCTCTCCCCAGATTTCGTCCCACCTACAACATCCAGCCACGATATGGGAATCTGTGGCAACTATGGGCCATTCGATTTTCGAAGTTCGTGTATTCGGGCCTCGTGGAGCGCCTTCCTTCCCGCTGCACTTGTTTTCGCGCTCTGTTTCTGCTCAATTCCGGTTCCACGTTCGGCTCGACGTGTCGTCGCAATCATAGCCGCGCCATTCAAGACTTACCTTACCCTACATGAAGCGGAGGCAGTTGATATCACAGCCGTATCAGGAGAGAGAGTACTGGACGATGAAGACGCAGCTGTTCTGGTTGAGGTGCCCAAGTTCGTGCCCCTCTGGCGTACGGTCGTGTTCGTGTTCGTCGGAATTGTGCAAAGCTTCTGTTGGGTCGTAGATGGGTCTTACCTTCTTTACAATGATTCGTCGAATCCATGGAGAGGCATCTTCTCGTTCCTTGTTGTGGTATCATGGTTGTATACCGCAATCCGATCTGTCGCTCGTCCGACCGCGACACCACCTTACGACATGTTTTCACTCTACGTGATCTTGTTCTTTGCTGGTATACTTCAAGTTGGAGGGGTCCTGTTCGATCACAGTATTTTGGGATCACCTTTGCCTTCCACCTTTTCCATGGTCGCATTGATTGCCAATGAATTGGTTGTGTTGCTTCTCTTGTTTCTAACCATGACCATGCCTCTCGCAACTCCGAGCAATAGAGTCGATCCAAAAGACATCGTAAGTTATATCTCCTAGCCTGAAAAACTATAGTGACTTATCATCGATCATCATAGGGCCGTTCGGTCTCGCCTGAGGACTACACAACACTATGGGGATGGATTACATTCAGCTGGATTTACCCTCTCATTAACCTTGTAAGCCTTGTCTTGGATCTTGGGTGCAATTCTGAATATTATCTAGGGGAGATATGCAACCCTCAGCGAACAAGATGTTTGGAACTTGAGCCCGACAATGCAGTCTCGACCCATCTTTGTCAAATTTAGCTCCATAGTGTTGGTCAAGCCTTTGTTCCACTTGTCTGCCTACTGAAGAGATTTTAGTCGCTCAACGCTGCTCCGCCGACTCTGGGCAGCCAATTCGCTGGATCTAATGTAAGTGGTGCCGTTGCTTTTACAGCCTTTCTCTCATCTATCGACAGCTTGGATTTTGCTCTTACGTTTGTCAGCGTCATATTCAATTATGCTGGCCCATTCTTCTTGAAGTACGTTTTTAATTTTTTTTGCTGTATGTGTGGTATTCCTATCTTCCGTTAGGCGCATTCTAGACCTCATCGACCTCGATCATCCGACGCCAGAAAGTCGCACGAGGGCATACATCTATGCTTTCCTTGCGTTTGGTTGCTCTCTTGGCAAGGTCCGCATAGTAGATTCTTGTCTGAGAGAATTATTACTAACTTGGCATACTAGGCACAAGCCGACGTTCAGCATTTGTGGTTCGGTCGTCGCGCAGCGACTAGGATCCGCTCAGAGTTGATGGCGTCCATTTATGACAAAGCTTTGAAGCGGAAGGATTTCTCGGGCGTTGTTAACAAGGACAAGAAGGAAGAGGAGGTTAAGGAGCCAGCGTCGAATGGAATTGAAACGAAGGAATCGAAACGTGCGTTACACTCTTGATATGTCATCTTCCGATCCAACATTCGTTGTCCAGGGAAAGCCAAGGCGAAGAAGAAGGAAGACAAAGAGAAGGCGGCCAAGGCAGATGAACCCAAGGCTGGCGCTGACGTTGGAAAAATCGTGAACCTCATGGCCGGTGATGCTAATCGAGTATGATTTTGTTTTCCAACGTCCCTTTTTTATGACGGAGACTCATGCATGAGAGCAGATTTCGCAAACAATTTCAGCTTTATACTTCATCTACGGAGGTAGGTGATCTGTTTTCCTTCACTTCTGCGTTTCTAAATTTAATTCGATCTAGCGCCGTTCGAGATAATCATTGCGGGCATATTCTTGTATCAGTCAGTGCTGTGCAAGTACCCCCTTTACGCCATACTTAGCCCATTCTCACAGGTTGCTCGGCCTAAGCGCCTTTGCTGGTTTCCTCATTTTGGTAGCTGGATGGCCCTTGAACAGCTTCATAGCCCGTAGGAGTATACGAATTCACAAAGGTGTTTTGGCTGCTCGTGATAAGCGGATGGGTGTTCTTACTGAACTGATCGGAGCGGTAAGTGTTTTGATACTTTCTCTGCCTTCAACGCCGGTTCTGAATTATTTTTTAGGTCAAGTTCATCAAATTCTTTGCTTGGGAAGAACGTTGGATTGGGAGAGCTTTAGATGCGCGAGAGGCGGAGATGAAATGGATGGTTAAAGGTATGGACTTGATTGCGTTGTGCTGTTAACATAGGATGATCTTGACCTCTGCCTTTTTCTCAAGCCCGAGTCAACTCTGTTATGTTCTACCTCCTGTGGACATGCGCACCCATCTTGGTGTCTATCATATCATTCATGGCATACGTTCTGCAGGGAAACAAGTTGACCATCAGTACGGCATTTACGGTATGTGCTATCCATCTGACTCCAGCTGTCTTGTCATAGTGTTCATTTTCTTTTTGCGTTTTTTTTTTTACACAAGGCGATTGCTTTATTCAATATGGTCAGGTAAGCATAAAAATAATATGACTTATGTTAGATTCTGAACGATTGCAGGGCTCCTCTCAACGTCATTCCAACATGGATTGTCCAGATCCTCCAGGTGCGTACCTGTCTTATTCCATGTCCTCTTATATTCTCACTGTCGGTGCGATACTCAGACGGGCGTCGCTCTCAATCGTATCGCTGTATATCTTGACGAAGAGGAGGTCACGGACCAAGTCTCGTCATTGAAGAAGGATTATTCCGAACCGCTGTTACCAGGTGCCGACGACGAAGGACTGGGACTCGAAAACGCTACTTTCAAATGGAACGAAGTTACTGAGGCAGTTGATAAAGACAAGGGCAAGAGTAACGGAGGGCCCCCATCTCCCACGGCATCTGCTGAAGATACAGGAACGGTGGTTGATGATAGCGTCTCTGAAAGAAGCGTGGCCGAGCCCGGAGATCGGAGATTCGAATTGCGAGATATATCTATCACGTTTCCTCCAGGCGAACTGACAGTGATTACTGGACCTACAGCCTCTGGAAAGACGGCGCTACTCGTAAGTTTTGGCACTTCTCTCTATATGCGACTATTTTTTCTTATGTTACTCCTAAAGATGGCGGTCCTCGGCGAATTGACACTACTGTCAGGCAGGATCATCATGTCGAAAGAGCCATCTCGGATCGAGAATGGGCTCATGCGTTGCATTTCATACGCCGCGCAATCGCCTTGGTTGAGACATCAGTCGATCAAAGATAATATTCTTTTCGGGTATCCTTACGACGAGGAACGATACAACTCGGTTGTGGAATGCTGCGCTCTCAAGCCCGATTTGGAGATGTTGGAAGATGGGGATGCCACAGAAATTGGTGCTCGGTGAGATCGTCGTGTTATCGGATGACGAACATCAGCTAATAGGCATCTCTAGAGGTGTCAGTCTTTCTGGAGGTCAGAAGGCCAGGGTAGCCCTTGCTCGTGCCGTCTATGCTCGCACGAAATATGTCCTCCTTGACGATCCTCTCAGCGCCGTCGTATGTTTCTGGTTTTGTTGGCTGGGCTTTCGTTGAACTTTTGTTTAGGATAGCCATACATCACGATTCCTCTACGAACGTCTGCTGCGTGGACCTCTCTTAGCTAACCGAACTGTTGTATGTATGACCTTTTCCCTCCAGGACGTAAGTAGGTCTGACGACTCTCCTTTAGGTTCTTGTCACCCACCACGTTGAGTTGGTCCTTCCTGGCGCGTACTACCTGGTACGCATGCTGGATGGTCGAATCGACACCCAAGGCACCGTGAAAGACCTCCGAGCTCAAGGTATCCTAGAAGGAATCGAACATGACGCGTCTGTCGATGCGCATAAGGAAGAGATCGATGCAGCCGAGGAGGGGGCTGTAGATGATGCCGTCGAGGATCCCTCAAAAGCTGGAGACACCGCCAAGAAACCGAGGAAACTCGTCAAGGACGAGCATCGAGAAACAGGAGGCGTCAAGTGGTCGATTTACAAGAGCTATCTTAAGGCTTCGTATGTGCCCCTCTCCCCAGAATCGAACCTTTCTCATCTCGTATATGCCGTTCTAGCTCATACTGGACTTGGGTAATCCTAGCAACTCTCGTTGTTGTTATCCAAATCCTGGGTGTATCGGAGAAGCTCTGGATCAAGGTAGGCAAAAGGGTCATTCATCTCCCATGGAATATCATTTAAGATTGTTTTCCTGACAGACCTGGGGTGAGGCCTACAAAACCAATGAAACGGAGTCTGTCCCATCGCTTTATGCCTTCCGGACTTTCGCGACACCAGAGCATGACACAGCTATGGATAATTATCATATGCATCACATGCACTTGCATCTCTACCAGAGCGTTCCTACCACTACAAGCTTATTTGGTATTCAATGGCCGAAGGCTGCCGAGCACCCGCTTTTTTATATCGGTATCTATGCTGCTATCGGGCTAGCCAGCGGCCTCGCCAGTGTTCTTTCTGTGACGGCTCAGTATACCGGAGCATTGCGGGCCTCTCGCCTTCTCTTCAAGTACGTCCAGACCTCATTCGATGCCTTGCCCTGTTGGTTGACATGACTGGATATATAGGCAACTCCTTGTCACTGTCGTTCGTGCCACTTTCCGATTTCACGATACCACACCACAAGGTTAGTTTCAGCTATGAGCTCCGTTCATATTTCAATAACCATTTGTTGTATGATGCTCAGGTCGCATGCTCAATCGATTCGGAAAGGTTTGTCAGACATCTTCCAATGTGGCTTCCCTTAATTCTCATTTATTTTCTCCAGGATGTGGAAACTATTGATTCTTCCTTGGCCGGCTCTCTTCAAGCAGTAAACTCATCTCTCGCAGGGTTCTTCGCCGCTATCATTACCGTCGCGTAAGTCTTTCTTCTGCGAGCAAATCTCCAGGGTCATTAATATCACATTTATTCAACAGAGTCGTCTTCCCGTACTTCCTCATTCCTGCCTTCTTTATCGGATTCGCCTACCGCGAATTGGCTCTTGGATATTTGAACACAGGACGAGATCTTCGGCGAATGGAATCCAATACACGGTCGCCCATTTTCTCAGATTTCGGAGAATTATTAGAAGGAATTGTTACCGTTAGAGCCTTTTCAGCTGAGAAGCGGTTCCTCAACAATTTGCATACGAAGATTGATACGACTACCAAGGTAAAGCCTGATTTCTTCTCCACCTTTCGCTCTTTCTGATTTTTCCTTTTCAAGATGTGGTACACGTTCTGGATGACTAATCGTTGGCTTCTTCTCAATTTCGATGCCCTCGGTGCCCTATCTGTCTTGGTGACGATGTTGTTCTCGATTGCTACTCTGACAAACGGTGCTGGTCTCGCCGGTTTGTGTATCACGAGTGCTATGGCGTTCACGTCTTCAGGTAAAATTTCTGTACCTTGAGCTCCGGCATTAACTTTGTATATTGACATTTTGGGAAAGTGTATTGGGCATGTCGGTTCTGGACCGGTTAGTCTTTGTCGTTCCACTTAGTTCGTTCGATCTCTGACCACTCGGTGCTATATACAGCTCTCGAATTGGATCTCAAGTAGGTTTTCTTTTCGCTTCAATTGATCTGGCTCTGAATATTTGTAGCTCGGTCGAACGTATCGTCGAATAGTAAGTCCTCAACTCAGAAGTCTATAACCAACAAGACTGACCGCACGTCAGTCTGGATCTGCCTCAGGAGCCTCCTGCCATTATCGATTCTAATCGTGTTCCTGCGTATTGGCCGTCAAGTTCAAATAATGAGTCTCTCATCCGTGTTGAGGATCTGGAAATAAATATGCTCCCGATCTACCTGCCGTATTGCACGATATTTCATTTCATTGAAAGCCGGTGAACGAGTTGGTTTGTTAGGCCGGACCGGTTTGTTTCTTTGAATCTCTATTGCTCATTCGCATTGCTTACGCCTTCCTGTAGGAAGTGGAAAATCAACACTGGCTATGAGTATTCTTCGATTCGTAAGTCTTGAACATCTTTTTCGCTTGCGAATTCATTAATGTTGGCGTGCTTAGGTCGACCCTACTAATGGCCGTATTTTAATCGACGGAATTGATATTTCCACCATTGGAACCCATGATTTACGTTCTAGATTGGTAATATATACTATCCTACGTTTTCGACTTTCGCTGATCCTGTTTATGATAGACTTTCATACCTCAAGTAAGTAGAGTCTAAGAATCCTGTAAACAAAACCTGATCTGGGTAGGAGCAACATTGTTCTCGGGCACTCTACGAGATAATCTCGATCCTTTCGGTGCGTATGCTATCAATTCTATTTTTCATTTATTCAACGGTAGCACTCGCAGATGAACACGAAGATGCTGAATGCCTCGATGTATTGCGCCGAGTCCATATGATCACGGACAGTGCTCAGACTTCTCAGAGGACATCCAGAGATCAGAGTGCTGCATCGTCCCGTAATCCATCAAGGGCGCCATCGTACATAATGTTGAACGAGAAGAAACTGTGGATTCTCTCTCGACGACGACCACAGACGTAGAGGCAAAGTCTTCCGTTACCCTTGATACAAAGGTGTCAGCAGGAGGCACGAACTTTTCGCAAGGTCAAAGGCAGCTAATTGCCATGGCTCGAGCCCTCCTTCGTCGAAGTTCGATCATTGTCTTGGATGAAGCTACGAGCAGCATAGATTTCGCTACAGATGCTAGGATTCAAACCACAATCCGAGAGGAGTTCAATAATTCGTTGCTCTTGACTGGTATGTCCAGTGTACTTACCGCCGTACTCCACCCGATATTGACATACGTTGACTCGTCCAGTGGCGCATCGCCTTCGTACCGTTATTGATTATGATCGACTGATAGTGCTAGATAAAGGACAGGTAAATGACACCTGTTTGTTTCTCAAATCTAACTCTGACAATTTATCAATCCTCAGATCGTGGAATTTGACACTCCGTGGAATCTCATCAGCAAAGAGGATGGTATTTTCAGGACTATGTGCCTGAAAAGTGGTTCCTTCACCGAGCTTGAGCTTGCAGCGAAGGCAAAGGCTGCCTTGTCCAGTTGATTTATATCTATCCTATCTATTACTTGTCGTTCGGTGCTTTCGTATGTTTATTCTCAATCTCTCACTCGCATGTTATTAGGGTTCTATCACCAATGCATGAATGACTGGTACAGTCTATAAAATCTAAGATGTCCGCAAATTGACCACCGATCGCTTACCCTTACTAGATAGATGATTTGAACTTGAACATGGGGACACGAAGACACCGAGAGAATCTGAGAAACTGAGAGAGCCATATCTCGCACTTATCTATCACGTGATCGCAAGCTCGCTTGTAGTTGGTCTGGCCAGGACTCGCCTTTCTTTTTAACCCGCCACTACACCCCTACTTTTGATACCTCAGACTTTGGAATATCACTTGGAAGAAAAAATACCTCGCTTTGATATCACTATTTCATCACTATTGTCAACTTAAAGATCCGTGACCCTTGCAATCTGCTACCAGACTGTACCAGGCCCGGAATTCATCGGACCTCAAGGCCTCAAAGGCGTAGAGCATTAATTCGGGGTGTGCTATGGGGCATGGAGGAGAGTGCATCTTTGGAAAACACGCGTAGATTTTCCTCTAAAACCGACCTCTACGACTCAACTTGGATATGGCGGCATTATGGACAAACCTTGTCCAACCGTTTTTGCTGCTGACAGCATGGCTGTTTGGAGAGCAAAACGACGCGACCCCATCTTCGTGTCTTCGAACTGCTCAAACCATTGAAGCATTGGTCACTTGCTTCGACACCTTCACGGTCCCTCATGATTATTACAATTCATTGACATATGATTTGGCACAACCAGTCGGAACTCAACGGAAGGATTGGAAAGTCGCAGTCCAATCAGTGCTCTCTGTTGATGGAAATTGTTCGACAACCGCAGTGCCACTGTCTCTCCACGGACTGTACACCATCGATATTTTCAAAGGCTACTGCGTTCTATACGAAACGGCTACACGCTGCGGTACCTACCTCAAAGGATGGGGTTTCATGATTGCTCCTGCGTATCACTCGAGCGTGTCGCGGAGCGTCCACATCTCCGCCCCTCATCCAGGTTACGACTTGGGAACAGTCGAACAAGCCGCCTCTATATTTGATTCTACAGGCTCCAAAAGCCTCCTCGTTGCTGGACGTAAGCGCACTGCATTCCTAGATCAATCCAACTGCATAGCCCGGGTTTTGCCCAAGCAAGACTATTACAAGACGGACCCGGCACATAATAACGTAAGTTTCCATGCTCTGAATGTTGTTTATAATTATCAGCTTAATTTAATATCTTATTTTGCATAGGACGAGCCATTTTTTGATGCCAGCATTTCAATCTACAACTGGCAACACCAACATTACGGTTGTCCATCATCGTCTTGTGGCTTCATTCAGCTGCATGGGAAAGGTTCCTCGACCTGCTCCTCCGAGACGATATTTTTGTCGTCAGGCCTTGGTGAGTCCTGGCCAATAACAGTGCCACAATAACCCATTCTGATTGGGTCACATGATAGGAAACTCTTCTGCCTCTAGGTCATGGTATTCAGATGACACCGATCGACCTGTGAAACGCCTTCAACGAAACTTACAGCATGCCTTTCCTGCATGGAAAGTCTCTCTTCCTTCGGATAGCAATTGCCCATTGACGGCGACAAAGAACGTTGTTGGACGACACTTGAACGGTATCCATCTTGAGAACGTGTGCAGCATGGGAGCCACTAGCAAAACGGTGACGGGAGAATTTTTGCATGCTGAACAGGCTGGCATCGCTCGAAATGAACGGCATTACAAGGCGTGGTCGCAGGCTTTGGTGGACACTTTTGACGTCACTTGCGCTGAGGGTATGGTTCTTGATCCCATGACTCAACTATGCGCAGTCGCTCGAAAACCTGTTGATCGTGTAGAGGAGGGTGCGAGTGATTCTCGTCGCCTTAACGCCTTGATGGATCCTCCTAAGTGGAACCAATGGTATTTGTTCATGTCTTATTTTATGATCTTATGAACAATCTTTCGCTACTGCCTTGAAATCTTTCCATTTTCTATGAATCGTTGATGCATCTTTTCGTCCTCAAAGGTGTCCCAGCAGTGTCGGGCTTAGAAAGCTCCAATCGGACCGCAATCAAGATCGTCAGTGCCCACGAATGTCTGGAGTTGATTACTGAGCTCTTCTTTTAATGGCGCGAGCTTTTCGCACCGATAAACGAGTTCAGCGATCCCCGACTGTGTTACCAACACCTCTGCCTCCCAGACTCACGAAGCTTGCAGATTCTGTGCAGTTTTCGAGCGCGTCAAATCCGCCGGTTTCTCCATATACTTTACGTATTGCAAAGCATGTTGTGGTGCTGTCGATGAAAACTCGGGGTATAGACGAGAAATGGTCTGATTTTTCCGCTCCAGGATCTTTCAGGCGACAAATTCTACGGCTTGAGATCAGCTTAAAGCTCTCCTGGGCAACCGTTAGACCCCGCTCTATCAACATATTACTGCCAACTTTTCTCACTCCGTCGATCAGGGAGAAACCCAATGCATTCACACAAGGGGCAAACCTTGGGGCGGTCCAAAATGGACCGCCCTTGAAGCGGTTGACCGGCGGTTGACTGGCAGTTGACGTTTTGCACCACGTGTTGCCAACACCGTTTCGGGTAGCAAATAGATAGCAAAATAATAAAATTAATTAATTATCCCATAATATCCCACAGATTCCGATAACGACTGATCTTGGCTGATAGCCGTTTTTCTTCCTCCTCCCATGCCGTCCGTCATATGCACCTGTACTGTTTGCAGAAAGAAATCGGTCAACATTCATGGAGTTGAACAGCCGGGTCAACAAGTTGATGTATCAACTCGTTTGGTACATGAAAAACGAGACAAGCGGCCCACATCACCAAAACCAAAGCATCAACCGTCTTCCGGTACATCATCACGGCGCTCTAGCAACTCAAATTTGCCAAAGGGTATATGATTCTATGCCCTCTCTTCAATATTTTGATATCTAACTTTTAATTGCAAAGAAATCCCTCTTTCTACTGGATTTCTTGTGAAAATGATTTGTATTCTTGTTGTCTGGCTGCATATCAGGGCCCACGTTAGCCGCTCTGTTGCCAACAGAATTCTGCAGGGAATCCAGCTCATTCTGTCTATAACTCTGTCTCTGGTGGAGGTTGCTCTTGTATCATCTGGGATTTATATTCGATTTCCCAGCATCAAACTTCCCCGTGATATTCGAACTGCATATGAGCTCTATTCTATTGAACCCGACCTTATTCGGACCGCCTGCTGCCCAAGTGTTTTTCACTATACCCCCAGCCTGTACCTTGGAAATGTCAATGGAAGCCATCACCTAAATCCCGTCCATGCAATACCGAGCTATGGAAGACTCAGAACACACGCAAAGGACCTAAATGGGTCCCTCGAAGTTTATACACCACCCAATCCTTTGATTCATGGCTTCGTTTTTTCTTATCACGTCAAGTAATCGAGGACGCTCTTCAAGCCACATTTCGCCAACATACGGACCATCCAGTTGCATTTGGAGCTGATATGAATGATATTCAAGATAGTCCTGCTTGGAAGGACTTACATGGATTTTTCCGGTCTCCTCGCCATTTGGTTTTTGGGATATATATTGATTGGTTCAATCCATTTACTAATAAAATTGCTGGTAAGTTGCCATTATATCCAAACACCTCTCTATTAATATTTTATATATAATTAATAGGCAAGCATGCATCTTGCGGTGCCATCGTTCTCTATTGCTTAAACCTACCCCCACATCTCCGCTACAGACCAGAGAATACCTTTATCATTGGTCTTACTCCTCCTCCTCATGTGCCTACCGCAACCACCATCTGTCATCTTCTCGACCCCATCATTGCATCTGCTGCCAAATACGGTATCACTCCCGGCCAAAATGTACCAACATTTTACCATCCTGCTGGCGCATCGGTAGAGGTGAAAATTGCACCTCTGATTGCCGATCTTGAGGCAAGCCGAAAGGTTGCTGGATTCCTGACCCACGCTGCCACTATGTTTTGCTCCTTCTGTCTCTGCACCCAGAATCAGATAGAGGATCTTAATTTTCAATCTTGGCAGCTACGTGACAGTGCCAAAGTACGAGAGCAGGCAGAGGCATGGCGTCACGAATCGACAAAAGCTGCACGAGAGGCTTTAGAAACTGCTTCCGGTGTACGGTGGTCTCCATTTCATCATCTACCATACTGGGATCCAGTCAAGCATGTTGTGCTAGGATTTATGCATAACTGGCTTGAAGGAATTCTGCAGCATCATCTTCGTACACTTTGGGGTATTGGTCGGGATGAAAACGAAAGCCAGAAAGTGAAAGAGGTAGAGAAGGATGAGCAGTGGACTGAGGAGGATGTATCTGACTCTGCCGATGAACTGGATGATCTCATTCAAGAGGCAGCTGAACACGATAAAGATGCTTAGTGCGGGGTGTGTGTGAACTACTAGATAATCAAGTAGTCGCTTTCAATAGACTTTGTAATGTCTATTAGAGAGATACTATCAAATCCGACTTGCTTCACTTTTAAATAACTACTTTACTACACTCAAACACCCAAATCAATGTTTAGTTGACTTAGTTCGTCCAAGGGGAGGATAATAGTTTTATAATATCGATACCTGATAGTAGGTGTGCGATAAAAGAAGGTGTTTAACTATACAACGGCTCAGGCAAGGCCTTAGGCGCGTTTATAGCCAATGGGTCGTTTTAAGTCCAATAGACTTGTGTAAATTCTGGTCTGGTACTCGGAAACTAGTGCTCTATGCACAAACTGCTAACTGATCTCGCTTTGTCTTGTTCTCCAATTGAGAAGATGGCTCTATGCCCTTTAACTTGTCTTTACTTGTCTCAAAAACTATACTTGTGGAAAGAGGCGCGCAGATGTCTGATCCGCCGACACTACAGTCCCTTAACAATGGCCAGAGGCGCGTAGACGCTTTCGTCCACCGACACTACAGTCCAGGTCCCCAGATGTCCTTTGACAAAGGGTAGGTTTTGAACAAGTCACTTAGACAGGTTCCTTGGCTTATAACTCTCTTTACTTGTCTTGGCGAATCACTTAGACACGCGTTCTCGTCTTAACAGTTCGTTTATATCGTTACTTGGTTTCTTTTTATATTATGGGACTCTCGCTTTGAAGCTACTTGGTACTTAGAGGTGAAACACTTAAGATATAATTCTTAAGCGCTTGTATCTCGTGGGTGGTAAATTGCTTGTCTTCTACGGTGTTACAGGGCTGCTTATATACTACTGAGACGATATATTATTACATAGACGCAATGACGAGAATATAGAGATTTCATGGGCATTTGTGCGCGAGCGGCGGCCTTGTGGAGTACAGTTTCCGCGCTCATCCGCTCAATCATGCCTTTTTGGTTGGATCGGGAGCTCAGATCGTCGTCGGTTCGGCTAACTTAAGCGCCTAAGACTTAATCCTCCTCGACCGCGTGGTATACAGGCTCATGACCTTTCGTTTTCATTGGTATCTTGTCCTGTCATTGGCTATAGACTGACCGGAGCATAGACGCGCCTACATCTCGTCGGAGACGCTCGGGCAATCCACGCACGTTCTGTCCGAGATAATGCTCGTGATTAGGGTTGTAACCCTTCGTCCTTTGTACCCGGTATCTTGGTACCTTCGGCGTGCATCTGGGATCTCGCTGTGTCGAGTTATGCACCCCGGAAATCTTCCTGTACCCAGTTATTACCCGATATGGTATGTGTTCCCAATTTGGTATCCCTTTGATCCGAGCTTTGATCGGCGTTGCTACAGGCGCGTCTATGGGCGTCTGCTTTACCCCGGCTGCTCCACTGTCCTCGATGCCTTCGGCAATGTCACGCGACCTGTCCTGTAGTGTGCCTAGATGTCCGTTCTTTAATCTAGAGATCCGCGCCCTCGCTGTATAGGCCGGATGGTTAAGACATTACTGAAAGGCGCCTATTTCCGTACACTTCATTAGATGTATTGACTAGTATCTCAATAGTTACTAATGATAATGTCTTTATTAAACCGCGCATTCCTCGTTATCTTGCATAGTTTCCTCTAGTCCTTAGTAGCCTTGTCATTGTAATGTCCGGACTTGTAACATTTAGACTACATTATAAGCTTTACTAAGTGCTAAAAATAGCTCAGGTAAGAAGAATGGTAGTCCGTTCACAGCTAGCCGCTCGCGGTCTCTTCATCTCCCCCCAACTTAGATATTGACTGTCCCCAGTCAACCATATCGCACACTATCAAGGGTCTCTTTCATTTGTTTCTTCGTTCAACATTTGCCTATGCAATCCTTTAGGAGCGCCTATGTTCTCACGGCAAAGCTTGCCGTTGTAATGAGAAGCACGGTGAAGACTTCCTGCCTAGCAAACTTTCTTAAGTTGCCAACTCGTGTTCTAAGGTCTTTCCATCCTAGGAATAGTTTCCTTAACCGTTGCTGACCCTGATCATCAGTAAGCGCTTCTAATGAGTCCGCTTTCCTTGAAAGGCTACAGAACTGATTCTATCAGGTTTTAACATATCCTGCGGCTTCTTTCTTGGTGAATGTGAAGAATCGCGCTCCATTATCATCATTCGGTTGTAGTCTGTGACTCGGTGCGGTCTCGGAAGCTTCGTCTTGGCCCGTGTATATAAACTGGACATACGCGCTCCTATAGACTCCAACACTTTCGCCCTCTCTCGCCACTACTGTCAACAACCACTTCGCTGTCCTATCCCCGCCGCTGCTTGTCATATCAGTCATGCCTTCTCCTCTTTATGCATCCCTGCAGCCAGCCTGGACCTTCCTCAGTCAAAAGCTGATTTGGTTTGCTCTTACCCCAGAAACTCGACACGTTTCTGCAGCTTCGCGGGTCTTGGCTCAGGTAGCCCCCCTCATGGTGCGTGCTTAGTTTCCCTTGTGTTCATTTTATTTATGTCGTTTGTTTTATCCTAGGCCAACTACATGCCCGAGCTAGAGGCAACCGGTACCCGGGAACCTCGTGCTTGCACATATATTCGCCGATGGATGTGGTTTTTGGCTCATGCCGCCAACGAACCTATTCCTGAGTTCGCGCGAATTGACATTTTTAATGTCACCCAAGAAGTACGCCCCCCTTTTTCTTATTCTTGTCTTCTTCAGAAAACCGCTTATCACATCCTTTGTTGTTGTAGGCAAATTTTTATCCGCTGCATGCTGATTGGGTTTCGGGCGCGGGTCTAAAATTGGCCCCTCCCTATCCTCAATTCGTTGGTGTTGCCCAGCGTCTTCTAGACGCAGAGTGGGTATCTTCCCCAGCCGTGGAAGCTGCCCAGGATCATCTTGGTACGTCGTGTTTCTTGCCATTTGTTTATCAGACCCCTCATTTCTTTCCTTTCCTTAGCTGCTATCCCAGAGATGGACCTCGGCGCTCCGCGTTTGTCGCCACCCCCGTCGCCTGCTGTTCAACCAGCGACCAAAGCTGCTGAGGTTTCCCCCGGTACGTATTTTTCCATTTCATTATCTCATTATTGTGTTGTTTAACCTAGCCTTTTGTCAGGTGGTATGGATTTGGGTGGCGATGAGGCAAGTCTGCCACTGCCCTTGCCGCTCGCTCTTTCTGCGAGGGAGGACTCTGGGGACAGGTTGCGTTCTCTGCTCGACCCACCCCCTCGTCCTTCCAAGACTCGCAAGGGTAAGGCGCGTGCCCGTACACCCCCATCTCCTCCTCGCGCACCGACGACTCGTGCCGCGGCTGCTCGACTAGCGGCGGCTTCTCGTCTAGCCGTCGTACCAAGACCGGTGGAGACTCTAGATGTCGATCCCTCAGTGCTTGCTGATCGCGCTGCGGCCGTTCAACTCGCAGAGGCCCGTCGCCAACAGGCTCTCCCTGGGGTCGCATCCAGTTCTCAGATTACTTTAGATGTCGAACCCACAATTCCGCAATCCCTCAAGCGCAAGGTCGCCGCACTTGGCGATGCCAGGAGTAAGCGCCCACGGCTCGAGATCGTTCCAGATGTCCCGGAGTCGGATTTCGCCCCCCCCAGCAAGCTCCTCGCTGAGCAGTTTACCTTGCTCCTAGGTAATGGACCAATGACTTTGGTGAGTCTCGTTCCTTCTTTATATCCCGTTTCCTTTCTTTTTAACTATGTATCTGTATCATTGGTACGCCAGCCACCTCCTGTGTGCACTGCATGCCGTCTCAAGGGTTTGGAACCTGAGGAGTGCGTTGTCCCACCGGGTGAACATGGCTGCGAACGGTGCAAGCGAAACCGACACGGTATCTGCTCGTTCCGAGCGAAGCTCAAGGATCAAGTCCCCGAGTTTGAAGCTTCTGTGGAGGTCAGCCAGTTGTCCTTGACCAGTAAGTTCCTTGCTTTATATTTCTTTTCATCCTTTTCTTGAACTAATCATGTACCCTTAGACCTTCACAGTCTCTTTGGCCGCCTTCATCGCACTAGTGCTTGGAATTTGGTCCAGCGGGAGTACGTTCGCCAAAGCGAGCTCGAAATGTCCGCGTTATCGCGGGAGATTTCTGGTATCTTGCATCGCTTAGTCGCGATGGACCCCGATGATTCTTTCCGGGATTTATATGTCGAGGATAACGATGCCATGGCAGCTTTGGTCGATGTTTTGTCTGCCTCGGCTCCTGGCTCGTTGCCTACCACTGACCCCCATCCCAATTCGCGCACTACCTTGTCCGAGCTAGCTTCTTTGCTAGAGGGTGTCCCAGCCCCCAGCTGGTTCCCTCGTCCTGATCATCGCTACTTGCCTCGCGCTGTCCCTCCTCAAGAGAATGTTTCCGAGGCTGGTGACGTTGCTGGCTCTGTCGACACCGACACTGCGCTCGCAGAGTTAGACGAGCTTGATGAACAGATCGCCATTCTGGACTCTCTTACTTCGGCCAAGTAGGTTGGCCTTGGTAAGTCCTATCTTTCCTTCCTAGTCTAGCCAATATTGACTCCCTCTTTGTAGTCATACATTCGCTTTTCTTGCACTTTCTTGGGACTTGGACAGCTTATGTAGTATACAGCCCATTTCCTTGTTATTTTTGGTGTACTAGCTTTGCTATTAGATAGTTTTTAGGGTCTATCTGTTGTAGCTTAGCTAGTGGTTGTCTTTATATCTTGTTATAATTGTAAAACCCTTGTCTTGTTGCTTGACTTGTAGTCTGACTAATCAGTTTCGCTTCAAAGACTCTCCTTATATTGCTATAAGTATCTGAGACTATCTTTTAAGCATTCCTTAAGATTTCATAGCCTCACTTGACTAGGTTTATGATGTAAAAACCCGTTGTCAAATCGCAAAATTTCGTGGTAACCATAGACGCTCTTATGCCTTGGCTGGCCGTTTGCGTACGCGCACCCTGTACCTCTCCCCCCAACTTTAAAATCAACTGTCCCAGTTGTTCCAAGTCCATACTAGAGATCGGTTACTATGTGCAGTTCGTCCTAGAAAGTAGCGTACTGTGATCGGTTGCCCGGAACCAATTTTCACGCCCTCTGTCGTTCAATATAAAACCCAGACATTGGACCCTAGAGCTCCCCATGGCTTCTAACAACCAAGTAGACGCGTCTAACACCCCTCCGGCTTATAATCAAAACCTCCGCGACATATGGGATGGTCGCTCCCATACTACTCCCGAGGAACAAGTCGCTATCAAGGAGGCGCGGTTTACCGCTCTTTTCAACGCTGCTCACAACCTCGACACCGCTCAAATTCGCCTTCAAGATGAGTATCCTATTCCCGAGTTTACCGCGTTCACGCAGGCTTTCGTGCGTTGCTCATTATTTATTTCCACATTCACATCATCATTTCTCATCTTACTTCGCTTAGTTGGACTACCACGACGCTGTCCCCGAGGGTACCGTCCATGGACAGGAATCCGCTGGATTCTACTGCGTTCTCAACGGGCTTTGGTTCCGTTTAATCGGTACTCCGCGCGAGCATTTTGGTGGCGAGATGGCCGGCAAGATGTACGCGCTTATGCGTTCTCCCACTCTCCCTGCCTATCCGCAGTCCAACACTGTACGCTTTATCATTTCCTATATGTTATTCGCTATTTAACTTTTTATGGGTAACTTCCTAGACCGCTCACCTGGCCTGGAAGCTCGCTAGCGAAGGTGTAGACAAGGTTATCCCGCACATTGAGGATAAACGCGTAGTCTGTTACTTAGTTGGCACGCACATTCGTGCATTCCGCGACCTTCAGTTACAGCTTGCTCCTAAGCCTAGACATAGCCGTAGAGTTCCTACCCATCTCGTTCGTTACTTAGCGTAGTGTAGTGTTCCCTCGCTTGCTTGTAGATCCTCCATCAAAGTTGAAGTGACCCTATTTCCCAGAATAGTAACGATTGATTGGCGCTCTTACGAGGCACTGATTGCAAATCATTACACATCTATTAATAGAACGCGGAAATCGCTACTTGCGCACTTCGGAAAGAAAACATTTTTCATTTAGAATTGGGGGACATAGCGACGCACATCGATACAGATAGGATCGACAGAAGCGTTCTCGGTCAACGCGGCCGTCTTGACAGCAATTTTACTCTGCCGTGTGGCTAAAGTTTTAACGCGTCTACAGATCGCTCGGGCTTGACAGTTTCGATCCTTAGTCCAAGTACGCTATAAAAGCTCGCGAGGACGCAGCGTTTCAACCCGCTTCAGCATCTCTGCTTGGCACCCACTGTCCTTTCTGTTACTATGTCATCTATTCCCGAACTCAACCCTTCTTTTGCCGACGCTGATCTCGAAACTCAGCGTATCTTGCACCGTACTCATCCTAGCCGTCAGGACAAGGTTAACGAGCCCGGCGAGCTCTGGAAAGAAGCTCTCCGATGCCTTCGTTTCATAGTACGTGTTGTTTATTTCTTCATAAGCTCGCTTATCATTCTTTTGTTGTATAGGCGCCCTGGGAGAACCAGATCCCTAGCATTCTGAACGGTGGTCGGTCACTGCATAACATCGTCTTTGATCTTCGAAAGGCGACGCAGTTCTTGAACACCAAGTTTGCTGCGCTCGGATGCGTTCCACTCCGTACCCCTGAATACAATGCATTGGATACCATATGCCTTGCTATTCTTCGGAACAGGGAGGCTCCCGCTCCTCAAACTCCACTTCTGGTTTCACCTGCCACCGGTGACACTGCTAGTCCTGAGACATCGCCCCCTGTCGTGGCCGAGAAGACCCCTACCAAGCCGCCCACTGAATCCGTGGTGGTGAGTACCGTCATCCTTTCCTTCTCGTTCTATTTCGTCTATTGCCAACCCTCGCATCTACT
>JADNRV010000510.1:0-28116 GCA_015499995.1 Flammula alnicola
GCTTCGGAGGTGGCTGTCTTTGCAATAAGGCCCTCTGGGAGGAAGGGATGCTCTGCCTGATGATCGCTCCTCCGGCCTGGATAGCTGGTTGGAAGCGACCACCTTCAGCTGTGATGCAGGGTCATTCTCGAGACCGAGAGATCTATTCACGAGGATCCTTGTTGCAACTGGAATGTTGGAATGAAATACTTGTCGAGTTGCGACATCGTCGGCGGTGGTAGAGTTCGAGGGCTGTAACCTTGGTTCAACTTGCAGTGACCCTCGATGGCGGCAAATTGACTCTAACTGGTTCGCCATGTTCTTGTGTATGCAAAGGAAAATCGTCATATCCCAGATGAAGGGTCCTCACCGTCGAGGATTTAGTGTTCCCAGCGTCGACGATCGCGTTACAAGCGTTCCGAGCTTCCGATGTGGATGCTGACGGTTTGAGCGTGGCACGTACCGATGGGATATTATGAGAGGACAAAGCCCTGCCAATTCCACTCCGCCACGGCAACTGAGGTCGTGCATTTGCTTGAAATTCTCGTTCCTTGGCTAAAGAAGGCCGTGATACTGTATCGTTTTTAAGAGGAGTAGTATTGGCCCGAGCCATGATGGACAGTCGAGAAGTATTTTCCTGGACTGTGTCTTTTGAAAGGTTACGAACGCTGACCGGAGGACTATCTGACATCTCAACCTTTGCGAGTTTCAGATTGGGAGTGTCCGAGAACATGGCCAGAATTTTGTCTTCGAGAGACTCTTCTTGGGTATCTGAAGAACCAAGCGTACGAGAAGACTGATAGAGAACCAAGGGTACCCCCTCTTCCCTTACGACATTCGACGCGGATTCCGAAATGGGATGAAGGACTAGGTCACTTCGCCAGCCTCGTGGTTGGTTGGATGGTCGTTTATCAGATGGGATTGTCTGCCGCAAAGAAATAGAGGTCCTGCGAGACCTTCCCTGAATTTCATCGAATGTAGATATCTTTCCACAGCGCTTCTCTGACATCGTTTCCGGGGACCCTTGGGTGAAATTTGGATCGATATGCCAACTATGCTCTACCGATATTGCTTCTGTAGCGGGCAGTTTGAACAGTGCGTTTTTGGCGGGAGGGTGCTCTATGTTTACGACAGCTCCAAGGTCTATGGCCATTTGTTGATCCTCGCTATGAGTGGCCGCGACAACTGACTCTGGGTGTGTTTTTGAACTTCTTGCGTCGTTCTGGGATGTCGATCCTATAGCAGAAGGAAAGTCGCTGCTGGGAGAAGTGGACTTTGCCCCCGGACGGATACTCGTATACAACGTCTGCGATTCGGATAGCTTCTCAGGTGGTGACATATCTTCTGTTTTCTGTTTTCCGCTACGCGGCGTGCGTCGGCGTTCACCTTTGGCTGGGTTCTTTCGAGGCGCGGACTTGGATTTGGGCAGATCCATCGGAGCTAAAGCCCAGTTGGGTCGATCTGCGGTATGTTGTAGCGACGCGAGTTCATCTGCAATGGGTGTTGCCTAAAAATGTCAGGCTCCGCAGTGGTAGAGAAACGGAAGTATTATCACCTTTATTTCAGCGATTACTTGGCCGGATGAAATCAAAAGAGGCTCCAAAGGCTCGTATGCGTCCTTCAGTATTACAGGCGGGTCCGTTAGAAAGATAGTACGCGACTCGGCCGTGCCTTCCTTTAGATCCTAGTATATAATCAGGAACATTAAGCAAGGGAAAAGAGGGTTATATATACCATCGTGTCATTGACAGGTTTGTCGGGCACAGTTACGAGGGTTTTTAAAGAAACACAAGTGTCCACTTCATTGTCTGGTGAGGATGTTCTCGAGGGAGAACAATGAGCGAACGAATGTAGCGTGATGTCGTTTGGTCCAAGTTTCGTCTGTAAGGCTGTAAGATTCGACACGATGGGGAAAGTCATATGGACCCACGTATATTTCATCGGTGGTTGTTACAGGAATTATTTGCTGACGCAAGAAGTTGGACCTTTCAGCGGAAAGATTTATGAGATCCTCCCGATTGGCCTGACGGATGGGTGAAAGGGTCGCCAAAGGAGCAACGCAGATACATGCCGAATTGATTATTTTCACTTCTGGGCCGACTTCTTCGTGTTGAGCATCAAGGCCATCGGTCAATCCTGCCTTATCTATTGCGTCTTCTGATCTGGTCAGACGGCCTGGTGCGAGATCGGAGAATGGATTTTCATCATTATCGCAGTCGATAATGATGTTTTCTGTTTCCCTTTCACTTTCATAGCCGTTTTTCGTCATTTCTGTATCAACAAGGAGATCTGTCGGAATCTCCTTGAATCTGTGGCCATCGTTGAATGGATGGTCATGTATCGAAGTAGCAAGATTCTAGATCATAAAACACGTTAGGTTGTGTGATATAAACTCGACTATATGCGCACTTTAATAGTAGAAGGATTTTCTTCGCCTTCAGTATCAAATTGAGACATTTCGGGAGTATAGAAGACATCAGAACCATCGCTGAGAATGGGGCTGGGCTCGACCAGGAGATCAAAAGAAATGGGTAGTACGGAGTCTAACAGTGGAAAGGAGTGATCCCTCGAGTTCTTGTCGACAAGTTCGGTGCAATTGGTGGAATCTAAATTTCCGTGAGATACATCTTGCTCCTGACGGCGTCCAAAGGAAAGAATGAGCCAATTTCAAAAAGGGAAGAAGGATGATTGACCGACTTTCAATAGTGTTAAGGTTTCGAGAGCCAATGCATTTGACTGAATTTCTGATGTGGGTCTGCGCGAAAAGTACTGCGCATGACATTTAGAGTAGAAAGGGAAGAAGTCTAAAAGATTCAGACACAACTTACGAGCTTAATTGGTGGACTGAATCTGTCCTGTTGTTCCTGAAAAGGCGAGATGAGTTAACGTTGAATGAAAAGTAATGCGCACCACGTACTACGGTTGGACTTGAGAGGCTTTCAGCATTGTCAAAGTTACGGGCCGGGCTTGTTGGTAGCTGAATACTAGAAGAGGAATCTTCCCGTTCTTTGGTCTCGTCGACGTTGCCCATTCTACAAACGAGATGTTTGGAATGGAGAAAGGATGATTTCTAGCATGTAAAGAAGGACAGGCGAGAGGGGTATCAATCTTGGTAATTTATCCTGTATTGACAGCGTGACAGACGCGCACTCTGCCGAGACTACGCTCTACGCAGCGTGATTTCTGGTAGAGGCCCATGAATGGTTTATGTGATTATATCGTAGTTCAGTGCCCAGGGTCTCGAGGCGAAACAGGAAGCCTTTTGCACTGAAAATACTTCTTGGAGAACTAACAATCCACAATGCATAAGATCCAACGCATCCCAGAAAAAGGCAGGCAAAGTGTAGCAATCCCCATAGACATACAGGAGCTCCAGCACCAGGAGATCGTTTGAGAATTAGTTTCATTGTCATTGTCATTAGAACATTGATGTCAACAGTGGTCTTTTGAAGAAAGCTCGGTTACAAGAAGACCCACAAAGCTGTTGTGATGAAAAGGAGCAAAGGAGGGCAAGTTTAAACATGCCTTCCACGGAACACCACGCGTAGAAAGTTTCGTCAAGGTTGTCGTGTGTGTCTTGGGGTCAAATAGCGACCTGAGTGGGAAACAATTTTAGTGACAAATGTTGTGGAATCTGGCAACGCCGCAACGGCAGCGCTCAGGGGCGTCCTTCCAATTTAAGATACAGCCGTTTCGGAAATTCTTGTCCGGCGGTGAATTCCGGCGTTTTAAAATAAAATAAATCCAGAAAATCCAGAAAATGCAATAAATGCAAGAATGAGCTTTAATCGAGCGATTCTGCAGTCTTTTCGAGCATTTAATGTTCCTTATATGCATCCATATCAATACCATGCATAGGGCTCAAAGTCTGGTTGTTTCTGACAAGGTTAGGTTGTAATAGAGCCATCCAGGCCTCAAAGTCTTCAAACTTTTGATTCGGGGCCAAAGGACCTCACAAATGGAAGCCAGAATGACTGAAAATGAAGGAAGACCCCATGAATAGCAACTAGATATTTTCTTTTTGCTTTGAAGTGCCCCGGAGCATGTCGCAGAGGCAAGGCTGCCCACTGCGCAGCGCCACGTCATCAAGTCTTCCAGAGGCTATCGTGAACCCTCGTCAAAACCCTCAGGAAAATATTCCTACATTCCTGAGGTCCATTGCCAATGCCTCTATGCCAATAAATCAAGTTCCAGGCTTAATGACATTGGTAGAACATCTCAGTGGGCTGAAGCATTAACGCATCGCCAATTGATCGCCAACTGTCCATTTTCTTAATTTCTTTCGCAAAAAATATGTTCTAATACTTTTTAATATCCTTCTACGTACTCCTGGTGGTGATGTCTCTCCGTGAAAGTGTCTCAAGAGCTGCTTGACGAGGGCTGGGAATTGTTCGAAATCACGGACGCTCTCGGAGTATCACCCAAAGGTGTTCCACGCTGGCACAGTAACTACAAGACTCACGGTCGACCTTGTATTCTTCATAGCGAAGTCATAGCAGAGCTGTGCGAGCTCATGCAGGAGAGCCCTGAGCTATACCTTGATGAGATAGGTGAATGGCTTGCACTGTATTGGCATGAAATTCAGATTTCTACGACAGTGTTCCAACGGCTGAGGCTGGCCGCTGCCCGCAGCACCTGAATCATCTCATTGGGTAGCATCGGGCATGGCTTTCGATGTAGTAAGACGAATTTCAAGGCTTCCGGAGCCTCGTGTTCTGTCCAAAGCTCGGTGGTCAGACATGCCAGTGCAATGTGAGTATGTCAGAAAGCTCACCTTCGTTGTCCTCCTCCTCACCCTCAAAGTCTTCAGGGCCCTTCCCAAGACTTTTCATGATCTGGATACACTCAAAGCATCAGGAATATTTGCCATTTGTCTTGACCTCCAGCTCGGCTTCAGAATTGCTGTCTCCGACGTTCGCTTCACCGCCAGACACGGGAAAGTCCAAGGGATGATTGTCGTAGTCACCAGACATGATGTACGGATATTTAAAAGAGTGTAGATTCTCGTTTACGAGCAGTAGAGACAGTGGAAGCTACGATTCTGAATTTTCTGAATTTTTCTTATTTTCTCGATTTGTTTCATTTATTTTATTTAAAAAACGCCGGAAATCACCGTGGACAAGAATTTCCGAAACGGCTGTATGTACCCGTGGTGCCTTTGACGCTCGAAATCATGACTGAGAAGAAATGCACAGCTATCTCTTTTGTTCCTGTACTTTTTCATCTCTTTTCTCAATAACTACAGAAGGGCTGCGCCTTTCACTTTCAAGCCAACGACATGGAAACAAGTCGCCCTATTCCGGAAGGCTCGCCAATGTTTGACAACTTGGACATCGACCTTGTAGTACAAGTCCTGGCGAATACGGCCTTCAGTACGACATCAAATATCTTTTTCAACCCATCCCACCATCTGACGAGCCATTTCAAGGTCCATTCTTTGTGTTCTTCATCCCAATCTTTTATATTTTCCAAGGGAACGAGCTCACCGACCCCACGGTCGTCTTGTCTGCCATCTACTACGTGGCCATCTCGGTATTTTGTGAGTATGAATATACAGGACTCTGTTCCTGAGGCTGAAGCTTTTCAGGGTTTGTTAAATGGTATTCGAAGCTATACCGCAACCAGGGAAGTCTCCTGTACGGTCCTGGGCCACTTGACTGGAGCGAGCAGATTGTCGTGCTTACTGGTGGCTCATCGGGTATCGGAGAATTGCTCGCAAACACTTTGGCCGTTCGGAGTGTCACTGTCGTAGTGTTAGACGTTAAGCCCATCGAAACTGAAAATTGTGCGTCCCTTTCGATTTCTCATTCACCGAGCTGCTCAGTTTACCTTTCTCTGTAGACAATATTGCGTATTATAAATGTGATGTTTCGAAATGGGAAGAAGTCGAGGCAGTGTCAAAGAGGGTCATTGAAGAGGTGGGAGCAGTCATTCACGAGGTGCATTCGATATTAACCAATTCTCTGCTACTCAGATAGGCGAACCCACAATTATTATCAACAATGCAGGCGTTGTTCAAGGAAAGCTTATTGTAGACCTCACTGCTGAGGACGTTAATCAGTCAGTCTTTCACTCTATTTCTCCCGAAATACCTTTATAACGATGTTATATAGGACGTTTGGTACTAATACCTTGTCTCACTTCTGGATCCTCAAAGCATTCCTTCCGAGTCTGCTCAAAAGGAAATCGGGACATATTGTAAGTATTTTCATTCCTATCAAATCGCTCAGTCAGTGTTGACATACACTCCTTCAGGTGACTATGTCGTCGGCGTTGGGCATGACTGGCGTTGCCCAAATGTGTAAGACCTATTTTGCTGGAAAGAAATTATGCTCTTACCAAACCTTCTGCAGCGGATTATTGTGCTTCAAAGTCAGCAGTCATTGGGCTACACGAATCTCTGAGATATGAACTTGACAAAAAGTACGTACGCTCCACCTTCGCAGCGCTGGTTATTGACATCACTGTTCTAAGATACAACTGCCCGAAAATTCGCACAACCCTGGTTTGCCCCGGACATGTCCTCACACCAATGTTCAAAACGGTCACTTTCCCTTCTGTTCCACTTTTCAAATTCTTTGCTCCTTCGGTCCTTCCGGTGACTGTGGTTAAACGGATTATCGCTTCTCTCGACGACCAGCACTCGCAGACAGTGTTTCTGCCCTTCTACACACATTTCATCCCGTACATCAGCCATTTGCCCAGTTTCCTCCGCGATTTCGTTCAGTGGGTTAGTAATTCAATGTCTCTTTCCATACCCGCAACCGGCTAATTAACTGTTACTTTGTTAAGATCTCAGGCGCGGATTATGCGATGGAGTCGTTTGTTAAGATTTCCAGCCGGCGCCTAGATGAAGGTCCCCTTCCATCGGAATTCGAGACAGAAAAAGAGTGAGACACTTTATATTAGTCTCATTTGTTGTGCTATGGTACAACTTGAATGTTTATTCAATCCTTATACTCGCCTGCGATCTATTCCCTCATTTGATGTACGCTCAAGTCTTCATAATGTTCGTAGGAAATTCAAATAGAATAAATCTTCACTTTTAAGATGGCACACGGCGCCCCTCGTTAACCGATCCCAATGATGTGGGCATAAGGCGCACAACGCAATAGAACGCAATTTGTCCGGTCTATCCGGTTCCATCATCCTCGGGAGTCGGGATCATGCATCGATAATTCAGCTGGGCCATGAACAATCCGCCAAGGGATTGGGATGGCCCACAGCTACCCCATATGGTCAAAAAGCGACAAAGCGTGCCGCATGCCATGATACAACACCGGAAGTGGCACCAAAGCAACGTCCTCAGTGGCACTGTGGCCCGCTTTTCCTTGCGGCGGATAATATAAATATTGGGTGAAAGTTGCTGTGCAACTCGAAATCCCCTTGTCCCCTACCTTCTGCCTTCCTGGACACCCAATAATCGCCACTCGCGCTCCACAGTTCCTAGTGCCTTCCGGTAGAGCCACTGACTCGCTACACCACTGACACGGATCACTGACGCGAGTCGCGACCGTCGTCTCGAACACCAACACTACAGTTACCGTCTAAATTTATAAATGCGCAGACCCACCTCGCATTTGCCCAGAATATCCTTCACTTTACTTAACTTTCGTATGACCACAAAAACTAAATCCCCCACCAGTACTACTCCCATCGCCATCGCCGGCTCACGCGACGAGCAGCTAATAGTAATGACGCGCCACCAATCGGTCACGTGCCATTCAACAGACGATATTGAGCAAGAAAGTCCTCCGACTCAAACTCTTTCTCAATGCTTGTCAACTGGTCAAGATGTATCAAGAGGGTCATCGGACGATGATAACGGTGACAGGAAACAAGAGTCGAGCAAGGTGCGAGCTGTCCTCTGGCAACCCCACTACCGCTTGCCAACTTTAGCCATTTTTCATGCTTGCTTTCATCCAGAATGCCTGTGAAGCCATGTCAGCCAGCGCTCTTATTGCACACTCTTATCGCGTGTCTACCGATCGCGACGAGCAAAACATGAGCGTGTCTGCGGAAAACCTTATCTCATCTCAACAAGCGCCCGAGCTCAGTCACATCGATTACGCCTCATGCCTGCCACCTTCCCTGGACATGTGCGGACCGGCTGCGGAAGCAGATGCCTTTCAAGAACACAGCAAGCTGAGTACACACACAAAGAACTCTCACCAGCTTCACTCAATGGTCAGTTGCTTAGCCTTTCTTCTCTTTTCCGCGACTGTCGACTCATCTCTTGCTTCATGAAGCTGTGTGATACACCTCCAGTGATCATCGACAACGTCCAGAAAGAGTACAACGATCACGTGTGTTATACATCGCTTTGTGCTCCCTCTTTACGCGTCTAATAGTGTGCATCTTTGCAGGAGGTCCTTAACGACTATCGTCGCGTTCCCAATAACATCGTGATAGACTCTGTCTGCCCCGAGCTTGCGCCTCACATCGTGATCACCCCTGCCCCCGAGCAATGGGACCTCCATTCTATTGTGGAGGGCAATCGCGCCGGTTGCCAATTCCTACCCCAGCTTACTGTTCCGCCGCTCTTCGGGTTCACCTGCAGGATGCATACATATGAAGAGATGATGGCGCTTTTCTGTCCACCTCCTCCCCAGGAAATCGCATATGAGCCCCCAAGCGATCAACAGGACACCCAGAACGATCAATCGGAATGTCAGTACGAACAACCGCAGTGCCAGTACGAACAAACGGAGTGCCAGTACGAGCAATCGAAATGTCAGGACGAACAATCGGATTGTCAGTGCGAACAAACGGAGTGTCAGCAAGAACAGACGGAGTGTCAGCAAGAACAGACGGAGTGTCAGCAAGAACAGACGGAGGGTCAGCAAGAACGCAACGAACGTCAGCGCGAACAACCAATCACGACATCCGCAGCGCCATTGGTATTTAATCCCAGGTGGTTCCGCTTCCCGGTAAGTTATGGATCACTGAATTGTCAACGAGTCCTTGCCCTTACCCTGCTCTAGGTTCACATTGCAGAGCCTGAAAGACTCACTACTTTTATTTGTGACCTCGTCTCGATCTTGAATCGCCAGCTGTTCAAAGCTACGGTACGTATCCTCTCTTTGATATCCCTTTCTCACTCTCATATATAATGTTCGACACAGGCCGTAGCCGCAAGCTTAAAGGCTGACGCATTCAGGATACGTTATGATACACCCGAATTCCTTGAATCTGTTGAACAGCCATATCAATGGTCAGATCCTGCGGACGTAAGCTCTTTATCGCTGCCGAAGGAACATCCGCTTTAACCATTCATCTTACTAGCCTATCTTCTCCGACATGGGAAATTATTGCCCACAATACCTCACGGTTATTCGCTCTGTTGATCCCTTCTCTGTACCTCATATCTTCATTCACTCGGCACCGTCAAACGATCCTTTGACTACCTTGTCGAATATCTCAGGCCCACAGGACTGCGCTTTCGGGGATCTGCTCGTTGTACCTTCTACTCGTCAGAATGTCCTGGAATACGTTAACTTTGACGCCGATGACGAGGACGAGGACATGTATACGGCCCAAGAACAGGAGGACTACGACGCTCTTACGGACGCATCCTCGGATTCTGAATTCCTACGTCCACAAACTCCCTCAGACCTGCAGAGGGTCAGGAGTGGCTTCTTTTCTGGCTTCCCAGAGGAAGAAGAGGAAGAAGATATTACTTCAGCCTATTTAGGATACAAGGACTATGCTGTCGTGGCCGAAGAAGAGGATCTCTTTTTCTCGACAGATGAAGAGGAAGATTTGACCTGTTTTATACAGTTCCAGGATCATCGTCCTTCCACGCCGAAATTCTACATCCCCTCGAATGACGATTGGGATACTGAAAGTCTTCCTGACCTGGAAACTGACGAATTCTATAAACCGCTCCTGGCTAGGTCGGTGGCTGTTGACGATGCTTCGGTTTCTACAGGCTTACGCTGCTGAGTTCTGAGCGACACGGTTCATTTTTCTTCATCGTTGGTTTTACATGTTCGTTTGGACTCTTCGAATTGGACATTGTGTTTTGATTTCAATTCTTTCTTCATTCTATACTCTCAACGCATTGTATTTCTACCCAGCAATCTATCTGCCTTGTACTTGTATCTCACAATATTCTACTTCTCGACTGACTTGCGAACAGTCTCGGATGAAATATATCTATTTCGTTTCCAAGAACCTCGAGTGGCCTACGCGCTGAGCTCACCTTGGAGTGTACGGGGCAGCGCCATCTTTCACATGCCTTGCCCTTGTAATTTGTAAAGGTGACTCCGATCTAGACCTTGATAAGCGAATCCGAAACGCGTATCGCTCGCAGACCAAACGAGCCAGATGCGTCGGTGTCGGGACTGCGACCCTTATCTTTCTGAAAACCCGGATCAGCAAACCCAAACCGCGTATTTATGTTCCCCGCCCAAGACGCTCGGATGACGGGGCCGTAAACTCCATGGCTTGGCTGACTTAGCTTCGCTCGACGCGTTTATCAAGTTTCTTTTATCTTCTTCACCGGCCGCTTACGAGAGCCTCGGATGGTATAGATATGCGCACGCACTGACAGGATCCTACGGGCTCGGCGTGCAGAATCTGACATTCGAGGCGTGTTCGGTCCATGGCAGGCGGGATAAAGTTTTCAAGACATGTCTCTGCCCCTGGTGAATTCCCATCGTTCTGTGTTCGCTGCAAATTTTACCTTCGGATTATTCATCACCGGCACCGGTCAAGCTCGCTGCGCACTCTGGAGACATTTTCTTGATGCTTCTTCGATGATGGCGCAACCTCACGCGATGCCAGCGCCTCCGGAAAGTTGAAGCTTCTCCCATGGGCGAACCTTCATGCTTGAGCTGGTTCATGCAGGCTTAGCACTATTTTGCGAAAACGAGCCAAGTACTGGCTAAGGTATAGGAACCATCCCCTCACCCTGATACATATGATTGCAATCCATCCGGTTGCTCCGACACCTTGAAATAAATAAGTTGGGCAGCGCATCACGAACGGATCACATCCCTCAACCCAACGTTCTCAATTGAACGCCTATGAGCTTCACGATCAGCTTGGGAACAGGGAGGTCAGGTCCAACGTCCAGGCCTGTAGCTTCGGGACCAATCGCGATTACATGGGACCGGTCTGTCCTTCTACACCAACTTACATGTAAACTCAGCGGCTCTCAATTGGCATAGTGCTATCCCAGGGTCGTCGACCAAAATCGTCCACTGATCCATTATGCCAGGGAAAATATCAGTCGAATGCGTGAACGTGTGGGGTCAAATGACCAGATGCATCGCTTGAAAACAATTCACTCTAATTCAACTCTAATTCACTACAAGTGATCATCTCAACTGTCACTCGTCTTTTTCAATGCGCTCGAAGTCAATTTATTCCCCTCGCCAGCTCTATTCAAAATTTCAAAAGTCTTTACAACGTTTTGCACAACTGATTTGACAAATACATTTTGCAGAAAATCGGTTGTGCAAAACAATATGCAAAACACTGTACCTCTGACCGAAAAGTGGCCATGAGAGCCAACCAGCAGAACGTATTTTTTTGATAGTAACTGTACTGTACTTACGCCGGAGGCAAACATTGTCAGTTGATTGTCAGGCGTGTCAATGCCTTGCCTGAAGTGCGAGTGCGCTTATGATGTCTGTCAAAAGGCTGATCAGACGCCCTCTACGCGTGATCCCAAAACCTTATAAAATGCTCTATAAGTTATAGTCTCCCTTGAAGTTTTAAAAATGTAAACCTTGATATCTATATACCCTCCGATAATACGCTTCAGTTAAATAAGACTTTCTCACTTGAGTGGACCTGCCGGCCGGCCCAGGTGCAGATGTGAAGTTTCACTATAGCTAGTATACTCGCCCACGCAACTGTTGACCGTGACGCGCATCAGAGATACCACTGGCACCGTGCGCCATCACGCCTGCGTTGTGGTTGCTCTGTCAGTGTCAGTTTATAATTGCAATCTTTCGAAATATAACAAGTGGCTCGACGTTATCAAGGCGCGGCTACTTAGTTATTTATACAAACGCACGCCCCGGTTGTCCAACTATCAAGAGACTTGATGAACGAGGGGTGACAGGGAACATGGAAGGAGGTAGGAGAAGCCTCAAAATTATTCTGACAGCACAGGCCTAGGCCCGGGGGTTACTACTTACAAGTATAAACTCGAGTAGCATCATGTACAATCAGATATAGCTATAGCCGCCCATTGAAATCCGGAGCTTCGACCATTTGATAGTGCGCCACAGGATTCCACAGAGTCCCATATATTCAAAACCTCTATCATTCCATCGCTACTTGGGGGTACATATGTGTAAGTGTACAGTGTACATATTTTTATGATTTCTACCTGTCTAATCGAAAGAGGCTGTACATGTACAACAAAAGTTCAAAAAGGGTTCAGTCGTTCCTCAGGGCGGAAAGGTTGCACGTCGGCCAAGAAAGTGGGGTGGTTTAAGTATGTGTTGTCGTGAGTAGAGCAAGTGATAATGATGATGACGTTGGGGTAGTGCGTGCGTGCGTATGTGGAGTGCGTGCAGTTGGAGATGATGAAAACGAGAATAAGGAAGTCCAAATCGAATGCGGAATCATGGCGAATGGATGAGTGGGTGGATTGGTTTACGGAAACAGTGAGGTACGCTACGTTAAATGGTGTATACTATCGAGTATCGAGTAGTAGTGACGAGTTTCGGTTTTATACGATGTAATGTAAGGCAATGGGGTGAATGGGTTACATATCCAAGAAAATGAGGGGGCTCCTAATCGGACTGGGATGACGAACGGAGGAGGCGAGATGAGGTTAGATGAAACGGTTTGAGAATGGGGATGGATAGACGAAGGTCGGTCAAGAACAAACAAACCGGACGGCTTGGACTGGACATGCGAAGGCGAAGGCCGATGGATGGATGGATGGAAGAGTGAAGGCGGAGGCGGAGGCGAACTGACAAGTGGATAAGTTATGTTCGGATGGCAAGTCCAAGAAAGAGGGTTTGAAAGCTTGTGAATGGGGAACGAAAAGAAAACCAGAAAATGTACCGCATGATGTACCCATGCAGAAGGAGTTGCAATGGAATGGAGAGACGGGTGGGCCAGAGTACCGACGATCGAGCAAGACAGGTCGAATGAATTGTAGGTGATTGTTGCGAAAAACGTCCGACCTCGGCATGTATGCAAAGAATTGCATGATTGTGTGCGTGCGGGGTAAAACTGAACTTAAAGTTTCCCCAATTTCGCGGTGCCGACGCGTATCCACTGCGCACAGGCACACAGCGCTAATGTGGCGCACCAACGCGTGCCTTGCGCCGTCGCCGTTCTACATACCAAAAACACCTCAACGCGCAAGGGTGGGGTTGGAATACGGAAGGTTGGAGGTACAGAACGTGCGCAGGGGGGGAGGCTGTGTAGATAGAACGCCGGTGGTTATACCAAGGGCACGGTATGATGATGTGATGGATGATGGAGGGTTGGAGCAGAATTGGGAGAGGGTTGCTCCCGAATTCTTCGGATTGGCGGCTCGCGATAGCAATAGTAATATAGTAATACGGTTGCGATAGGCATCACTATCTCGAGCTGAGCCTTCGCCTTCCCTGCGCTACGAGAATTTTGACCTATCCGGAATCGGGCAGCCCGGACACGATGCAGATAGCACAGGAGGCAACAGGAGGAGAGCTAGGGAAGGAAGAGGAGGGTCTATTTTCTTTTGAGGGGCGCACTTAGCGAGGAAGAGAAAGCGGAGAGAAGGGCAGATGAAAGAGTTAGATAGAGACGTATAGCGTTTGAGCAAGGCCAAACACGGCTTTAACAAGACCGCAACAAACTTTGCGCACGAACTGCGTCCTTTTTGTCAACCTAAAGATAGCAAGTGTAAGCACAAATGCAAGGTCTAAGACAGTAAAGTACGAAGCGAAAATGAAAATGAAAAAGAGAACAGGAGAAGGCAGTGAAAAAATGCATGCACTAAAATAACGTCAAGGAAGGAAAAAAGGAGGGCCAACGTACCAGCAGATTAGCAGTTTTAAAAGTAGAGCTATACATATGGTTGATGCCATTCTCCTCCAACACGCGCGAGAAGCGATTAACAAGACCATGCTTATCTATAACGAAGTATCATCAGCACCAAAAAAGCTACAATGAAGAGAAAACACACATACCAAGTCCGAACCGCCTCAAGTCGATCTGGAGACACTTCAGCGAGTTTCCATTACTGTCGTCATTGCCACTACCACTGCTCCTGCTCCTGCTCCTCCGCGCCGAGCCGCGCACATGCAAATACAACGCGTCGCCGAACTCACCCTCTTCGTCCTCGTCGGAAGAGTATGATCCCTGGCCGTGAAGTTCGCCTTGGAGCCGCAGGTCCGCGGCATCGAGCTCGCCGCTGCAGATGACCATATGCCGCTCGTGCGGCGGGAAGAGCGTCGCGAGGACGTCCACGTCAGCCGTTAGCGAGGACCCTTCTGGCGTGCGCGTGAAGCTGAAGAAGGGTACATGCGATTCCGTCTTGGGCGGCGACGTCATGCGCGTGGCGTCCGTCACAACCGTCAGCCGAGGAAGCGGCGTCTGGGCTTTTGGCGTGATGGGCGACAGCGGCGAAAGGTTCGCGGCGAAGTGTTTTGACGGCGGCTTGTACATGGACGAGTTGTAGGACAATGATTGGAGGTCCGAGTACGAGCGAGAGGTGCTGGTCGTGAGCGAGGTCGTTGATACATTTTGTGGGGAATGGGAGAAGTAACCGTCGTCGTCGCTTGAGGAGGACGAGGAGGACGAGGAGCGGCCGTTGAGATGCGTTTGGAACAAGGGGGCTGACGTGAGATCTACAACAGGCGGCAGGGAGTAGGGCGTAGCGAGGTTGTCATGCGTTGACTTTTTAGAAGCAGAACGGGGGCGAAGATTGGCGACGCGAGGAGAAGGTGGTATGAGGTCGGGAAACGCTACGAGCTTCACAATTTTAAGACCCCAATGGTCCACACCAAGCTCGTCTGACAGGCCAACACACGCTAAGTCAGGTCGGAGAATGCGCACTTCACCCGACGTAGGCGAATGTGATTTACTTCGAGGCGACTGTTGGCCTGTGGCAGGCGCTTCTGATGAAGTCATATCAGACGTTTTGGGGAGATTCTTCTCGCTAATGTTGCGCGTGAATACTGCGCCCATGTTCTGGGTTGAATGTGAGGGAAAATTGGCAGAAGCACCATCGTCGGTTATAGGTGAATAGCTGGGGGAAATGGGTGGGTTGGAGTCGGACCTATAGAGGTCAAATCCGGCGGACGCAAAAAGGTCCATTGCTTCTTGGAGGCGTGATTCTTTTACCTGGGGGGTAATGGTTATGGTCAGTGGGGGATAAATGGATTTAGGATGGATTTAAGGACGCACGAAGATGAAGTCACTCATATACGACGACTGGTATAGGATAGAGATTCCTGCCGCGGCAAGTGGGGCCGAGAGGTCATAAACGCGGGTGCCCGATTTGTCTGCGAATAGATGAGAAAATAAGAAAGAGCCGTGCCAGTATATTTTTTAATGCGCACCTATTTGATCACTGTGGGAGTCAATCTGCAGCACGCTCCATTTCTCATATGAAATCTCGACAGGCTCGTAAGGAGGAGCACTGTGGGAGGTACTTTTTTTACTCGAACCTGACCCCGACCTGGAACGCTGCCTGTGCCTATCCTTGCGTGCTACGGGCTCAAAATCCTGGAGGATGTGGTGCTCTGCGAAGATACTGAGCTCGATTTCATTGCAGGTAATGTTGAGGAAGGCGGGGTTGGGGTGGAGGAGCTGCCTGAGGATGGGGTGGGAGAGGGAGTCGAGACGGGAGCGGGGAATGTGGACGAGGGAAAGGGATACAGGGAGAAGGGCGATGGTGACTTGCATTGAGCAGAGGGGAAACAGATTTTCAATTCTCGATACATGCCTCATAAAAACGATCGAAAGAGTCACCTCTTTAGAACACCCCTGTGCGCCACGGTCTTCAGTTCGGCTCGGTTCACTTTTTATCCCCTTATCTTTACGTCGATTCATTTCACTTCTGCTGCAGTTGCAACGCTCACACCCGAAATCGGTGGTTGTCCAGCCCGATCTCGATACTGATCAGCTGCTGATGCGTTTCTGGGAATATCTCCCCACCAGCATGGCGCGCACATTGCTCGGTAAACGTTCCTACTTACTTTCCAAGGCGCGTCCTCATAATGCTCAGGAAGACCAGCCTTGAGGCCTTGGCGACTCAGGGAATGCGGCAATCCACTGACTCTCACAGTACGAGTACCTTGCAGCCAACGCCCCCAATCACTACTTTATTTAAAGAACTCGAAAAGACGTCGACGCGAGCGCCGTTCGACTGATCACTTCTGGTCAAGCTCTTTCGTAACAGGTCAGTTAATCATCATCACTGATTAGCTTCAGAATCGACTCTTACTTATATGAATATCTAGGCCTCGAACATTAGTAGCTTGAATGGTGTGTCGATCTCATGCCTCCGCACTTTTCATTGATTCGTTTGGCCACATCCGTCTATCTATAGCCAGACGCCAGCCACGGTGCCGGTTCCCAGCTCACACGAAGTTCGAGATCAATCATTTCTACCCAATTTTTGCCTACCGAGCGCAAGCTTGACGTCTAGGGTATCGATATGTTGTTCTTTCCTTACATCGTCGACTACGCTCTCCATCAGCGGCTTATCTCAATCCCATGGTCGGTTTACAAAGATAATAACGTAGTGCGGTGCTCCCTGCCCGAGCATAACGTTATTGATCAAGTAAAGGCTTTACTTGCCTCTAAACTCCGAGCTCGAGCTTAAGTCCTCGTTCAAGTTCGGTATTAAATAAAAACATCACGGAATACCTAGGCTTTGAGGGTTCATTTCCGAATCCGCACTATGTTTATATGTCATAAGGGACCAATTGCACGCAACCGCCCGCGGAGAGACTGAGAGTCGACTGTCAGCAATTACCAAACCCAAACGTTAAACCCTCCACAGTCGCCCACATCGAACGTTCCAAATTCCAAACTTTCAGGCTCCTTTCTCAAGTCGAGTCTTCTTCGTACACGCTGGTATGTTTCTGATATCATTTTATCGGTTACCGTCTCTCACCGCCAGCCAGATATTCTTTTAGAAGACATTGTTGCCTAGTATCTCCCTGTCAGTACTCTTGCCAGTGCCATACTGTATCCATCATATCTTATGTACGTTGTACATCAGGCCACTTTCATTTCGCTTTCATTCTTCCTCAGGCTCAGGCTCAGGCTCGGAGTCGGGCTTGCCTGCGGATCAGGAGAGAACGGGCTCCCCACAATGACATGTCAAAAAGTCATCATGAACCGATTCATTCCAGAACCCACCCTTCCTATCCTTTCCTATCGTCTCCCACTTCGCACGCACGTTGGGTCCAGAATCTGCATTTCAGCAACAAACTGACTCCTCCCCAACTTCCAAGTCTTCCCAGCTTGAAATTATTTCAGCAGGCGTTGGGCTTGGGCTTGGACAACGGCTTCCAATTGGTCCCGCCACGGCACGCCGAAAGTTATCGTCAGCCGATGCGCGTACGCGCATTTTAAAGTTCTTCCTATCTTATCATCAGCCAAATGTAGTGAAGGAGCGGCATGGGGCGCGCACGAATCCGGACGCTACGGTAGATGGACCGTCCTTCGACGCAAAGTTCTAGGCAATATTTTGTACAACGCACGCGTCTGTGGAGCGGCAAGTCTTCGGGTTCGCCGGGGGGACCATGGACTCAAGTCATATTCAATACGCTCTCTAGTGTGCGCGGGGACGCACTGTAGGCTTCGGCGCCCGAAGCTTCGTCAGCTTGAGGACCTCCACAATTTCGAAAATCAGAAACGTTGGTGGCAAGCGGCGCACTTCTATAAGTAAGTACTACCTTCTCAGCTCTTCTCAGTGGCAAACTTTTTAACGTCTTCCTTGACCGAATGTATGTCCAAGCATTTGGGGCCGAGTGGGACCTGTCAGTCCTTCCCAGCCGACCCATTCGGCCCCAGTTGGAAGTTGCCTTCGCTGCGCCGCTTCGACTCGGCGAGGTGCCGTCTCGCTATACATACGTATAAGTAGACGCAGATCTGACAGTCACATAGGAAAGTGAAAGGACACGCCAGACCGAAATAACCCAAGCCCCAAGCCAAGATGAAAGTCGAACCCCCGCTTATTTTTGGACCTTCGATTTTCGAATTCTGGAGCGGTGTCCGCTGCCAGTACTTATGTCTTCTTCGTATGTCTTCGTATGGACAGATGCGGAGGAGCTTTCAAACCTGCCAATTCGCGAATTGGGCTCATGATAATGATCTGTGCAGGGTCGGCCACAAGGGACCGTCCTGGAAATAAATAAATGAGGCTTACTTGGCGGGCGAAGGAACGCGGATGTACATATGCATACTTCGTACGGTGGGTACGCAAAAATAACTTTGAGCTTAGATCTCAGAAAACAAACCCCTCTGTCCGTTTCAGCCCTCCAGCTAGAAACGTCATCGGAGGAAAATATCGCCATTGGAGCGTTGAGCGTCTTCTACTCGAGTAGTACGTATACCCCGAGCGGAGCCGCCTATTGCAGGACGCTAAAGGCGGCCCACTTCCGAACCTTCTTAGTGTTTTCTCGACGATGATGCATCGGTTCGTTTCTGTTTCGCTCTATTCAACACAAACACCCTTTGCCCCTGCAGTGTCTAAGCCTCTTTATGGATTGTCAGCCAAACTGCCGGGCCTGTAACGCCTTCCATGTACATATTTATCATGGGGCTTGGATCTCGTATCTTGACGCGCTGATACGAAACAATACAGTTTTCATACCGCCGTGGTCAACGACGTCATTACATCGCACTATGGTCAAGTACGACTGATGTATCCAGGCTTCTCCTTATTTTTTATTACTCAACGCAGCGTACTCACTGAGCGCAGAGGAACAAGCACGGTTTGAGCGCTAGTTGTGTATACAAGTATATAGTTGCCTGGCGATAATCTGCTCCGAATGCGACTCCGCTTATTCGACGCGTGCTTTCTAGCGCTGACAAGGACGACGGCTACGAAGAAAATCCAATCTAGCAAAGTATCTGGCGCACGACTCCGACTCGGGTGTTCGTGTTATAAGAGAAATATTGTTGGGGGAAATTGGGGGTGTGATTTAAGCTTCCAATCCTCATACTCCACGTCTGGACCACCGGACGTCCGCGGAGCAGCAGTCCGTCTCCCATGTCAGCGTATGAATCGAAATACTTCTCTAAAATCGTAGGCTTCCCTTGTGTAAATACAGTACATATGTGGAATTCATGGAACTATGAGTCGGCGCCGTCCCTGTATTTTTTTCCTCCTGGGTTTATGTGCACGGCATCTGCCCGTCCAAAGTCCACACGTTCATAATATGTGAGAAGCTATGAGAAGCTAGCTAGACCCATGCCGTTCAAAAATATGTCGTGATGGTTGCCATTCATTTCCCACTTGCAGGATCCCAAGTGTTATATTTGGGCAGGCGGAGGTTTGAGAACTGAGTTGAGCATCGGTCAGGCGGACAGGTCCGTTGAGTGCGTGTAGGTGCGTGTGCGTGCGCATAATAAAATACGGAGCTTCTTTTAGTTGGCCGTATGTACCTATGGCATCGAGCGATCTCCTACAAGCAATATCTCCCAGTAAGGACGTTGTCCCGCCACACAAAGCAACTCGCCCCTGGGGTCATCCCGCGACTTTGTCTACACGATGAAAGATGGATGGCAATGTGGTCCATGTATTTCAAAAAACCCAATAAAGGAGTCCAAGGAGGTCCAAAACGAGCGGAACATATGGGCGCACTCGGTCCTTACATCCGAGCTAACTTATTGTCTTTATGTACCATTCCGTCGAATTCAGGATCTGCGACGGCGGGCGGAATGCCGGTTGTAATATATTCTGGACCCCTGATCATGGTCTACTCCTGGTCGCTAGACTCTAGAATTGAGTATATATGCACCTCTGGAGTTCATATGAAAATTGGGTATATCTCTGGCAGCTATAGGCGGCGTTTACAGGAAAATATCGTCGCTGGAGTTCGGGCTTCCTGTCCGACATTCCGGTTTTAAATTCCCAAACGTGAAGCAAACCGGTTCACATAATAACATAGCTATATTGTGAAATTAGCCCCAGGTTTGACTCAACCTTGCATATAGTTCATACCCAGTTTTGATGTGGTACATAGTGCAGGTTTTATTTTTAGCACCTCATTTATGATCGGTGTTCCATTAACCGATCCCCGCGACTAAACATAAGTACGCGACGTGAATAGAACTGTGGCGCAATGTACGGTGGCAACGGCTCGGAGGTGCGTTACACCCCCTCTTGGTTTCTTGTTAGCAACCGAAGGCACGTTACACGTTACTTTTGTGGAAATAGGCAACTTGAACATGGTTGCGGATCCCCCGACTTATGCATTGACGGAGCTTCGATAGTATTGGATCGATGTTTCGTTAGACCGTAGCGCCCTCCGCAGGGCTCGAAATTTTCAGAGAAATTTGACCTTTTTTTTCATGTATTTTTGATACCAACCAGGCCAGCGTTATGCGGTATGGTTGCCACCATACATTTCGCTAAAGTACATACGCGTGGACGAGCCCTCGAAAAGCGCACGTACAGTATGTCGCCCTCTGCCACTTCACATCCCGCCTGACAGTTTTATATCACTCACCTTAAAATCAGTACTGACGCACAAAAAACAGTTGCTTATGCTTGCAGTATTGGGCCTGGAGCCGCTGGAGCAAAGGCCGGGGGGACGTACAAGTTACAGGCGAATTTTGTCGACCCAAAACTGGGGGAAACCGTTGAGATATATAATCAAGGAAGGAGTACAGAAATACACCCGACCTCGAAGCTGTTCTTCGAACTCGCCATTGGTGAACATCATCAATTTGTGTGAGATTCGAACCGCTCCAGAATTTTTTTTGGGTCTGACATTCATGGGAACATAGAAGGCTTTTTGGGCCATGCAATCATTAATTAGAAGGCGGCATGGGTGTAGGATTTAAAGGTCACCATTTCAAAATCAGAAAGGAGAGCGCAAAATGTGGGAGGGAAAACCGCAGCTGTGTTGAGCAATGTCTTGGAGCACCGGACAGTGACTTGAATGACGTTTTGTATTCATAAAAAGAAAGCACTTATTACAACATGTACGACGTATAATCAGGCAATGTAAAGATATTGAAGGATGCATGAGTCATGAGGACGAAGTTAAAACTATGTGCAAAGGGAAGGAGAGGGTAATAAAGATCGTCAAGTAAAAGTATGACACAGTTGAATTAAAAAGAAACAGCAGGACAATGACGCTATATGATGCTGCAAACCAGAAGAGGTATCATGTGTTTATCTTCCGAAAGGCTTAACAGTAAGACGAGGGGTGACGCAGATGGATGGAGAACGTATGGCAGAACGGAATCGGAGGAAGGGCTCTAGACGCGCTTTCGTTTTGGGCGCCCATTCGCGGCACTGGGTGGACGAAGAGGACGCGAACTCGGAAAGCCTTCATCATCGTTCGGCTTATCGTTCGGTTTATTACGTGAGTGCATCGACTGAGCGGAGACGGCATTTGATCGGACAGGGGTTTCAAGAATCGTAAGCTTCATACGTTTCGTTGCGTTTGGGTTAATTGGAGCGCTGGGGGTTTTGCGTTTGCGAAGGTAGTAGCGTCCCGTGGGTTTTTTTGGTGTCACAGGGGAATGGAGATCGTGAGTGGGTTTTGTCCGGCGATTGGCTGAAGGTAAGGTTTGACTTTGAGATAAATTGGAAGAGGATGCCTTGACTGACGTTGATGGAGACGAGGCAGGGATAGCGGGTGATGAAGGAGCGGGAGAGAGCGGAGAGGACGCAGTGGATATCGCATAGTCTTGAGACCCGTTTAGAGGTGCATTCTGCTGAGAATATTCAGTTGGCGGGGAGAAACCTAACTGCGAATAAGAAAACATTTCAGGTACCGAGGCTTGAGATTCCGTGTCGAGTTGAGAAGCAGGGATATCGCTATTGTCTTGGATATTCCATTGTAGTGAACCATTTGGCATAACGAGAGGGGTCTTGATGGTCGGTTCTGATGCCTGTGACTCAAAGATGGTCGGTGGCACCTGCGAATTCACTGGAGACTCGGGAAAGGAGGGCGCTTTTTGAGAGTCGATGATGTTGTCATTAGTTCGGTCATAGTCCTCAATATTCAGAAACCCTCCCTGTCGTGCAGGCGGCGCGGGCGTTAACGCGGGCTCTGTAGGAGTTTTTTCTGGTTTCTTGGTTCCTGCTTGGCTCTGTTGTGAAAATGCCCCATCTTCATCGGTCTCTGTTGATTGGCGCTGCACAGGATTTCTATTGACGCTCGGTTGGATTTGACGCGGGTGACAATAAACGGTAGGAACGGGCGGCAAAGTACTCTCGTATGCAAAATCTCTGACTTTAATTCCAAGCTTCTTGAGATCGGCTGCGGTGGGCTGTTGGTTTCCCCGAGCGCGACTATGGGGTTTCGATGATGGACCAGGTTGCGCCTGAGTTGTGGGTTTCGTTGCGCTCGTTGAAGTTGATGCCACCGGGTCTTTGCTTGAGGACTTCATACACAAAATAATTAGGCTCTTGTTGAGTGCTTTTGCGGCCAGCCCTATCTGGCTTTTGGACTCACAGACTTGAAGGTGGTTTTTGATGGCGTATTCGATGGCTGCGCTGTGCTCTTCATGGCTTGTTCCAATTGTGGCAGGACCCTGGTGATAGAGGATTGAAGGGGATGTCGATGTTATCACACAGGTTGAGGATCCTTGCTCAACAAGGAGCACCTTTGGGAACTTCCAAGAAGATAGCTGCTGGTCGACTCCTTTTGACTTGTGGGCGGAGGACGAACAGGCCATTGACTAAATACGCGATCGCACACAATGGGGAGATTAAGGAACCAAACACGACCAACGCGTAACAGGGCATGTGACCTCAGGGTTTCGCGTTTCTAAATTACCACGCTCAATATTAATATTGTCATCACATTCCAAGGCCGGGCAGCTCTATCATATGCTGCAAACCTTGTACTCCCCTCCTTCCCATTAACTTCTCTTCTACCGACCATCCTTTCGTTTGCGACCTGCTCGACTGGAAAGGAGTTTACCCGCCTCACTTATAGGCAATACAATTCCCTCATCCCACTGAGCATGCTTCGTCGTGTGTGGAAGCCAGTCGCTGCTACTGTGGTCATTGGTGCACCAGCCTATTATTATTATAAGACATACTACAGCGCGCCACAGACTTTCGATATACCTGTCAGAGTCAAGGGTGCTAGCGGAAAGTCCGAAATGTCAACTCGAACATTCTCCCTCCTACCGATGAAAGAACTCGAGGCCCGCATTCGAGAAAACGCCAGTTCGGAGACATACGCTCGCCCCGACGGCATTACATGGAAATATACAACGGCAAATTTGGCGTCAAACAACCCCATCGAAGACGCTCATTCCAACCATGTTGTCGGACGCGACGAATCAGACCCCTCTGCTCCTGGCGATTATCTTTTCTTTGCAGTTATGGATGGCCATGGTGGTTACGAGACTTCACGGCTGCTGTCTCGTATCCTCATCCAGGGAGTTGCACTTGAGCTTTCCGCTTTGATTACAGACCCTAAAGCAACCGCTCAATCCGGTTTACTCGATAGAGTAAGGTCTCTTCTTTGGTTATCGCCCTCGAAGTCCGTAAAGGCACCTTTAGATGCCGACCCCATCCGCGTCTCGCAAGCCATCGAGAACGCATTTACGAATCTCGATAACGAGCTTCTACAGGCCCCTCTACGGGTTCTTGCCAACAGCATGAACGCCGAAGCCTGGAAAACAAAAACTATTCCGGATTTGAGCCAACACCCCCTTGCTTTGACGACAATGCTTCCAGCCGTTTCCGGTATGTCCTTACTCGCATCGAAATTTAACTTATATCGATTGATTGGTTTCAGGCAGTTGTGCATTGATGGCGATATTCGACACTGCACATCGCGATCTTTACGTAGCGTGCGTCGGTGATAGTAGAGCGGTCGCGGGTGTCTGGGAGCCTTCTTCAGACGGTAAAGGACAATGGCGAATCGAAGTCCTGAGCGAAGACCAGACTGGACGCAACCCTTCGGAACTTGCTCGGTAAGCGAATACTCTATCATGCTATTGACCAATTCAGCTCATGGTCATCCCCAAGTATACGATCAGAGCATCCTAAAGACGAGGAAGACTATGTGATACGAGAAGGACGCGTGCTTGGAGGTCTAGAGCCGAGTCGTGCATTCGGTGACGCGCGGTATAAGTGGCCGCGTCCGGTTCAAGAACTGTGAGTCCTTGCAGATGAATGACACATGGCAAAGCATGGCTAAGCATCTTTTTTATGTGTGACTCATCAGCCTGAACGATGCCTTCATGGTTGGAAATGGAAAGCCCCTGCGACCGCCACCTTCGTTATTCAAGACACCTCCCTATGTGACCGCGCGTCCCGTAGTTACTCATCGCAAAATGTCTCTCCCACCAGCGTCTGGTTCGGCATCGTCAGAGAAATCCATGCGCTTCTTGGTACTCGCTACAGACGGTCTTTGGGACCAACTGAGGTAATGAGCTGTAAGATATCATATTGTGAAAGGTGCTAACACTCTTTTAGTAACGACGAAGTCGTTGGTCTCGTCGGAGGTCATTTATCCGGCTTGAAGGGCACCGTTCCCAAATCAGAACTCGCAAACCTCGTACCTACCACCTCCGGCTCTCAAGGCGTCAACGGCAAGAACAAGAGGAACGGCGCCAAGGAAGGCTCATGGGCGTTCGCGGACGACAACCTCAGCGCCCACCTGATCCGAAACGCATTTGGCGGGGGCGACGAACTGGTTCTCCGGCGACTCCTCAGCATTTCTGCTCCGCATTCGAGGAGATACCGCGATGATGTTACGGTGACCGTTGTATGTTGGGAAGAAGGAAACGAGGCTCAGGCTAAAATCTCAACGGAGAAGATCAAGTCTAAACTGTAATCTGTCCTTACCCCCTATTAATTTTACCCTATCGGCAGATATTTGTGAGTATCGGTGTGTCAAGCTTCTGCATTGGCATTTGCCTTCAGGCCCTTCACTGTCCACCGCAAGCCATTAGCCACTTGGAAAGTACATCTTAATGAGATAATAATTACGGATACTGGAGTATTACAATGTCCAAGGGTACAAAAATTGTATGATATCTACGGCTCTAGTATCTCAGATACCCATCCGTTTTCGCTTCGCCGATGGTCGACCGTACGGATTTGATATCACGTAGCCGTGTGTCCGTGCTTGGATGGCCGACGTCCTCCTGCTCGAATTTTGGTTTTCTGACTCTCCCAGCTTGCGCTTTTTGGTTTTGTTCGAGTTCGTGCTCGCGTAGAAACTAGATGAAGGCACCACGGGGGGCTGCGGAGGAGATACACGCGGCACGGTCGCAGGAAACGACGGTCCGGCAAGCCCATCGATGATTTCCCCATTCCCCCTCTCCTTCTGCTTTCCTTTCGGTTCCACGTCCATCGAGTCATTCTGCGCCCGCTGGCTTTGCGCAGTGGCCGTGCTTGGCTCCTTGCCCTTCTCCTTGTCATCCTCCTCCGCGTCGGAATCATAATTGCCAAGAGACTCTAGAGCCTTGCGCGCATTGGTTTTAGCGACAGCTTGGATTCTCGACTTCAGCGCCGACGCTTGAGGATCAAGTGGACTCGACGGTTTCTCTGCACTGGCTTCAGTAGAAGAAATGCCGTTCTTAAGGATCTCCGCAGACGGAAGTAAAGGCCCAATAAACAGCGCGGCGACCTTGACGCCCTTGTCCTCGACGTCCACGGCTTCTTTGGGTTTCATAGTCTTTTTCCTCATCCCAGCTGCAAGCCCATTCCTCGCAGGTGCTGATGAAGACAAGCCGTTGCTCGATGGTGCCTTGACCGCGGCTTCTAAACCCTGCCCCTTATTCTGAATGTAAAACAGCATGTACGCGTTCTTCTTGTCCGTGGGAAGGCTGGTCGGTTGGACCATCTCATCGTTCATCTCGAACCAGCGGCCTTCCTTGCTCTTCACGAAAGCGTAATAATGACCCGAATTGGGACCACCCCCCGCGTGGCAGATGACCCCATATAGCGAATACGTGGGGCCAAATTGGCCTGCACTCATATAGTGCTGTAGTGACAGCTCATCGCCGTATTGCAGTGCATGGGTCAATTTCCTCCCAAGCGGCGAGAACCGCTTGAGGTGGACAGTGAGCACTAGAGGGGCCTCGTGTATCGTAAAACGCTTCTCGGCAATTACGTGCTTCTTGCACCTAGAAACCATGCCGTCAGGTTAAAACCGGGGATCTGAAGGATTTAAACGCACTTTTCACATTTGTACTTGTCCGTACCCTTCAGGTAGTCAATTGCGATGAACTTGTGGAGAGCGTCCTTCAAGGAATCACATCGAAAGATGTCGAGACTGAGGTCTAATATGCGATCGAAAGTGTCGCTATTGTGCCCACAATCCCTGCATGTCACTCGTGATCGTAACCGTCCTCCGAACACCTTGTGTACCCAAGTTGTCTCAGCGAGTTTGGCATCCAGTTTTCTAAGTTGCATACGAGATGATTAGAACTCAGGATTAAAAAACAAGCCATATGGGGACGAACGGAGGATAACCTGCAAGACATGACTTTTGCAGAGCGTCAATCGCATATCGTAAAAATTCATGAGTATCTTCTTGTCTGCCTTTGCGCATATGCTTGGCTATAACTAGACATACACGTAAGTGGAGCCCCGTTTGAGTGGGTTGAGTTAGAGCACAAACCTTGAAGATTGTTGTTGATGGGAGAGGGAGAAAATGTCGACTGCCCGGCATGAGCTTTGACGGCGACTTGACGAAGACTACAGCTCATACAAAATCCTGAAGCAACGCGGCCTAAGGTTCGAACCTTTAGTATCGCGATTCAAAGTCCAGTTGAAGAAATGGCACATACAGTCGTCTTTTTTGTGGGAAATCAAAAGTTTGAGTAGTGGGGTGTATGGAGAAGACATTGGAGAGCGCTGTTCAAGAAGCAGGTGTTACCGCTGTTGTAAAGACCGGTCCCTCTGTTACATGTCTGGGGCCATGACATGTCTATGGGAGCTGGGTGTAACGAGGCGACTTTAGCGCCGGTGGAACGAGAAGCTGCGGGAGCTGATTTTGTTGGGGCAGGCGCGGGGGGTTGGGGTATCATTAAGCTAGATCAAAATAAGATACTGTAACATGAATGAAGGACGACTTGACGCACCTCTGCCTTGGAAGCTTTGGACTAGCATTTATGGCTTCATATTTCCCCTCCGCCACAGCCAGTGTGCCTGACGACGAGCCCTCTACAAATTCTATTGGTGGTGGAAGCAGGCTGTTAAAGGTGTCCATATCTTTCGATGGCCTGTAGTGTATTGAATCATCGGAATTGTGCTGGGAAGAGAACATAGATGACGGCAAGAATGGCGAGGCAAGCATCATTCTTCGTGTGGCACAGTTGCAAGACGCGCGCAAGAGCGGCGAGAAAGCAGGTTTTCGTAAAGTAGTCTTGAAGACGTGATGGATTGTCGACTCAAGGAGCGTAATGATGAACTAAAGGAAAGGTGGACGGGTCTCAGCGTTTCGCTACGACGGTGGTTTGGCTGACCGAACCCTGCATGATATTTTTTGATCAACACTCTCTGTTTGTCGTTACATCACTCTTCCAAACAACAACCTGACCCCTGTCATTGTTGGCATTGTTCTTTAATAATAAAAAAGTACTGCGAAGCAACTACCTCTCTTCTGAGCAAAAAAAAATCGAGGTTTTGCCCATTTTCTGACTCGTAGGTAATATTAAAATGTTGAGTAGTATTCAAATTATAGCGTACATTACAAGTCATACGAGGACTCTACGTAAGGTTGGGTAAGGAACCATTATGTACTATATGGATACAAGAGAGTGGAATGGTATACAATGCTACTGAGCAAACAAAAGAAACTTGCGGAACCGTTCGCAAAAGAGTGAGGACCGCAATAAAAATTAGTAATATCGATACAAAATCATGAAAGAGAGCAATGGATGGTATACAATGCCATGACTGTAACAAGAATTAAAGGTCGAAGACGAATTAAAGAGAGAAAGGAAAGGAGGAAAGACGACATAAAATCATGCAAAGCCCCAATTTGACTGCCACTGCGATTGGGA
>JADNRV010000511.1:0-27937 GCA_015499995.1 Flammula alnicola
ACGAAATACATATACCCGAATACCCAATGAACTTCTGTAAAGAAAAATGATACTTATAGGAGATGACCAATTTAAATCGGTGATGGTCGTCGTAGTAGGCCGAGACGCCTCGTGAAGAGTCCTTGTTATTTAGAGAACTATGATCATCAGCTTCAAAGAACATTCCGCGACAAGTGGGACTTCCTGTGGGCGTTTACGGCCAAAGTGGGCCCTTCAACGTGCGGCGCAGCCCTGACAAATCATTGCAAGCCACAAGCAAGCCATCTTGATAATAGCACTGGTTGGAGCTGGGTTCGAGGTTCCAGAGGACGTGTTGCACAATTAATACTTTAGAAGTCGAGCTGTGCCTGGTGGCACTTGGCTAGGCATTTTCTTGGATCTTGTATTTGTCTCGTACAGGGTTTTGTTCTTGCGAACATTCGCATGATTTCAGGAGAGATTGCGCGGGAGGCTGGAGCAACGCATGGATGATCGGCAGGGCAAAAGGCGATCGATGCCAAACAGAGCCAAAGCAAGAATTTGTGTAGATCTAATCTTGTCTTTTTTCTTCCTCTCCTCTTCCTCCCACTCGAATTCGAGTTCTCTCATCCGGGTGGCGAGGAAGACGACCTACCTACAAGTTTCTATCACGAAAAGAGAATATACGACTACACCATGTCTCTAAACTCCCTCATGCCCACCGTTGCATCCACCGTTCGACCTGGCCTGGCTCGCACGTCGAGCGGTTTTACTAACCTCCCTGCGTCCCCCGTTACTTCAGCGTCTTTACGCGAAGACGGCAGCGACGTTGTAGATGGTGTTCTCGAGCTTATGGATGGCTCGGCCTACCGCGGTCTTAGCTTCGGTGCAGAGGGCAAGAGTATCTCTGGCGAATGCGTTTTCCAAACCGGTATGTTAATTTTGTCGTAAAGCCGAAGAAAAAAATTGTTACAACGCGTTCTGTCAGGTATGGTTGGATACACGGAATCCTTGACGGATCCATCCTACGAAGGCCAGATCCTCGTCTTGACCTACCCACTCATTGGCAATTACGGCGTCCCAGAACGGCCAACAAAAGACCAGTTGGATGCTATTCCTTTGGAATTCGAGTCTTCTCGCATCCACGTTGCAGCCCTTATCGTTGGCTACTATTCAGAGGACTTTAACCACTTCCTCGCAAAATCTTCTCTCGGCACCTGGCTGAAGGAGAACGGCGTTCCTGCCCTCTTTGGCATCGACACACGCGCCCTCACCAAAAAAATCAGAGAAAAAGGGTCCATGCTCGGAAAGGTTTTAGCGCGGTCTGAAGGACCACGTTTGAGTCGCCCTCGTGCCCTTGGAGTACTCCAGCATTCGCATGTCCTGCCCTCTGTACCTTCGACACCCTATCCCTGGCGAGAAGAATACATTGACGTACCCTTCATCGACCCGAACCAAAAGAACCTTGTCGCCGAGGTATCCATCTCCACCCCCGTTATCCACAAGCCCACCGCAACGCCTCGTCTCCACCCCTCTGGACGTCCTTTACGCGTCGTCGCCATCGATGTCGGCATGAAATACAACCAGATCCGATGCTTTGTAGCGAGGGGTGTTGAGCTTAAGGTTGTGCCTTGGGACTACGATTTTTTGGCCGACCCAGAACCTTATGACGGACTCTTCATTTCCAACGGTCCTGGAGATCCAGCCGTTCTCGACATTACGATTTCACGACTGACGAAGGCCTTGGAGAAGAGCGACCGTCCCATCTTTGGTATCTGCCTTGGACATCAGCTCTTGGCGTTGGCCGCAGGTGCTACAACATCCAAGATGAAGTACGGTAACCGTGGCCACAACATTCCTTGTACCGACGCCCTTTCTGGACGCTGCTACATTACAAGTCAAAATCACGGTTATCAAGTCAACACCGACACTCTTCCTTCCGGCTGGAAGGAGCTCTTCAAAAATGCGAACGACGGAAGCAACGAAGGCATTTATTGTGAAGAGAGGCCCTTCTTCTCCTTGCAATTCCATCCCGAGTCAACCGCTGGTCCTCGCGACACGGAATTCCTATTCGACGTATTTATCCAGAGAGTCGAAGACTGCGCCCTTACCGGCTCCATGGATCCAATCTTGATGCCAGGTGGCAAGAAGGAGGACAATGACAGGCGTGTCCCCCGCGCCAACGTGTCCAAGGTCATCATCCTTGGATCTGGTGGCTTGTCGATTGGTCAAGCCGGCGAGTTCGATTATTCCGGCTCACAGGCGATCAAGGCTCTAAAAGAGGAGGGTATCTACACCATTATGGTGAACCCAAATATCGCGACCATCGCGACCTCCAAGGGTCTCGCCGACAAGGTGTATTTCCTGCCCGTCACCCCCGAATTCGTGCGCAAGATCATCAAATATGAGAAGCCGGACGGTATCTACGTCACTTTTGGCGGACAGACTGCGCTGAGCGTCGGTATCGGCTTGAAGGACGAGTTTGAGGAACTTGGTGTCAAGGTGCTGGGCACGCCAATCCAGACGATCATCACCACCGAGGATCGCCAGCTCTTTGCGTCAGCGATGGAGGAGATCGGGGAGAAGTGCGCAGAGAGTCATACGGCGACTACGCCAGACGAGGCCGTCGCTGCTGCTGTGGCTATCGGGTACCCTGTTATAGTTCGTGCTGCCTACGCTCTAGGAGGTCTCGGATCGGGCTTCGCACAGAACGAGGCTCAGCTGCGCGCATTGTGCAGCAAGGCCTTTGCCACTAGTCCTCAGGTCCTCGTCGAAAAGAGTATGAAGGGTTGGAAGGAGATCGAGTACGAGGTCGTGCGTGATTGCAGAGACAACTGTATCACTGTTTGTAATATGGAGGTCAATCTTTTTCTCTCTCTCTCTCTCTTTTCTGTCTGCGAAATGAAGCCCTGATGTCGTCTGTAGAACTTCGATCCTCTTGGAATTCACACTGGTGATTCTATTGTCGTTGCTCCTTCGCAAACGCTGGACGACTCCGATTATAATATGCTGCGAACGACCGCCATCAACGTCATTCGCCATCTTGGCGTCGTTGGCGAGTGCAACATCCAGTATGCACTCAACCCTATCTCGCAGGAATATTGTATCATCGAGGCTAGTCTTTTTCTTTCTTTCTGGGCTGTATATGCCTTTACTCACTCTAATTTTTTTTTAAGGTAAACGCCCGTTTGTCTCGTTCATCCGCTCTGGCCTCCAAAGCCACCGGCTACCCTCTCGCTTTCATCGCGGCCAAACTTGGTCTCGGAATTCCGTTGAACGAGATCAAAAACTCCGTCACGAAAGTCACCTCTGCCTGCTTCGAGCCCAGCTTGGACTACGTCGTTGTGAAAATTCCACGATGGGACCTTAAAAAGTTCAACCGCGTTAGCAGGCTGCTGAGCAGCAGCATGAAGAGTGTCGGAGAGGTGATGAGTATTGGGAGGACATTTGAGGAGACGATACAGAAGGCTATTCGGGCGATTGATGATCAGTTCTCTGGGTTCGCCAAGGTGTGTAATCTTCAAAATGTGTGTCAGGGTTGTTGCTAATGAAATTTTAGAATGACTTTGTCGAGAACATTGACGAAGAGCTCGTGAACCCGACGGACAAGCGTATCTTTGCCATCTCGACGGCTTTCCACCGCGGATACAGCGTCGACAAGGTCTGGCAGATGACGAACATCGACAAGTGGTTCCTGCACAAACTCTACAACATCTTCAAGTTGGAGAAGGCGCTCTCGTACGTCCTTTTTATTTATCACCCTGCCCATCTCTAGCTAATTTTTTTCAAGGACATGCAATGTCTCTAATATGCCCATAGATTTGCTCCGTCAAGCCAAGCAATACGGTTTCTCGGATCGACAGCTTGCCATTTGCATCGGCTCTAATGAGCTTGCTGTTCGCAGGCTTCGCCAGGAAGCCAGTATCTCGCCATTGGTCAAGCAGATCGATACCGTAGCCGCCGAGTTCCCTGCTTACACCAACTACCTCTACATGACCTACAACGCCGTCGAGCACGATATCAATTTCACAGACCGTGGTGTCATCGTCCTTGGCTCGGGTGTGTATCGCATCGGTTCCTCTGTCGAGTTCGATTGGTGTGCTGTCCGCGCGATCAGGACGCTTCGCGATCAAGGTTTGCCCACCGTTATGGTCAACTACAACCCGGAAACTGTCAGCACCGATTATGACGAGGCGGATCGACTATACTTCGAGAACATCAGCTTAGAGACCATCCTCGACATCTACGACGTCGAGAGCTCTCGTGGAGTCATCCTTTCCATGGGAGGCCAGACACCGAACAATATTGCCTTGCCCCTCTATCGGCAGAACGTCAAGATTTACGGTACCTCGCCCGAGATGATCGACATGGCCGAGAACCGATACAAGTTCTCGCGCCTTCTCGATGAGATCGGTGTCGATCAGCCTCTGTGGAAAGAGTTGACGAGCTTCGAGGCTGCGACTGAGTTCTGCGACAAAGTCGGGTACCCTGTGCTCGTCAGGCCTTCGTATGTCCTGTCGGGTGCTGCAATGAATGTCGTCTCGACCAGCGACGATCTCTCCAATTACTTGACGCAGGCTGCGGAGGTGTCGAGAGACCATCCAGTCGTTATCTCGAAGTATATCGAGCAGGCGAAGGAGATCGAGATGGACGCCATTGCGAAGGATGGAAAGATGGTTATGCACTATATCTCAGAGCACGTAGAGAATGCTGGGGTGCATTCAGGAGACGCCACGCTTATTCATCCTCCTCAAGACCTGGATCCCCAGACCGTTAAACAGATCGAAGAAGCGACGGCGAAGATCGGCAATGCGCTCAACGTCACTGGCCCCTTCAACATCCAATTCATAGCCAAGAACAATGAGATCAAGGTCATCGAGTGCAATCTGCGTGCCGCTCGCTCGTTCCCATTCGTCTCGAAGGTGACGGGCGTCGACGCTATCGAGATGGCTACCAAGGTCATGCTTGATATCCCAGTTGAGTCTTATCCCGACCTCGGTCTTCCCGCCAACTATGTCGGGGTCAAGGTACCACAGTTCAGCTTCAGTCGCTTGTCTGGCGCCGATCCTGTCCTCGGTGTGGAAATGGCCTCGACGGGTGAAGTCGCTTGCTTCGGTCATGACAAGTATGAAGCTTACCTCAAGGCGCTCATTTCGACTGGTATCATCCTGCCCAAGAAGAATATTCTTTTCTCGATTGGAAGCTATCGCGAGAAGTTGGAGCTTCTTCCGTCGGTGCAGAAACTCAGTGCAGCAGGTTACAACATTTTTGCTACGTCTGGAACAGCGGATTTCTTGACTGAACACAATGTTCCTTGCAAGGCATGTGTATATGTGTCAATCTTTCTTTCTCTTGCTCACAAATTTTTTCTTTCCTTTAGTACCTCGAAACCCTCGGCGAGGACAGCCGTGACAAACAAAAGTCGGAATATTCGTTGACCCAGCATCTGGCGAACAATCTTATCGACATGTATATCAATCTACCTTCCAAGAATCACTATCGTCGACCTGCTAGCTACACGAGTAAGGGTTATCACACTCGTCGTATGGCTGTCGACTTCGCGATTCCTCTCATCACCAACGTGAAGAACGCGAAGATGTTGGCCGAGGCGCTCATTCGCAGGCTTCCTCTCGACGTCTCTACCCTAGACTCGAAGAGCTCGCATCGCACTCATACATTCCCTGGGTTGGTCAACATCGGAGCATTCGTTCCTAGTCTCGCTCTCGCTGGCAACAAGGACCTTGCTGCTACAACGGAGGCATCCATCAGCGCAGGATTTACAACTGCTTTGATACTTCCATTCGGCGACGAGAACAGCGTTGTTGACCGCCAAACGCTTGAACACGCACGATCTAGCGTAACCGGAACGGCCAGCTGCAACTACTCCTTCAGCATCACTGCGACGGACGCCAATGTCGGAACTTTTGACGAGGAGCTGCAGGCTGAAGTGAAATCCCTCTTCGTTCCGGCTTCCACTTCCCTTGCTGTTGTCGCCTCCCACTTCTCCTCGTGGCCTTCGGACAAGGTCATCGTCACCGATGCCAAGGGCTCCGAGCTCGCCTCTATCCTCCTTTTAGCCAGTCTCCACAACCGAAGTGTCCACATCACTGATGTTCGCACTACCGACGATCTCCTCCTCATTTCTCTGAGCAAGGCCAAGCACCTCAGAGTGACCTGCGACGTCTCGGTCTTTTCTTTGTTCTTCACAGCAGAAGAATATCCTGGCGTGAATATCCTTCCTTCCGTTGCGGTTCAGCAAGCCTTATGGCAGAAACTTGATGTCATTGATGCCTTTTCCGTTGGATCAGTTCCCTATCGACTTGCATCTGCTCTGAAGAAAGCCGCCTCGCCTTGGTCTGGTGTTGAAGAGACTCTTCCTCTCTTGTTGACTGCCGTTATGGATGGCCGACTGACCCTGGACGACATCCGACTCCGCCTGCACGACAACCCCGTCCTGATTTTCGGTATTCCTGATCAATTCCAGACCAGCGTCGAGGTCGTCATTGGCAGGAAGGCGCGATTCTCAGGCCACGCATCTGCTTGGTCTCCTGTCCAGCAGACATCTGGCGCCGTCCACCGCGTCGTTGTCCATGGGCAGACGGTGTTCTTGGATGGTTCGTTGTTCTCCACACACGGAGGACGCGACATTTCGGGTATGCTTGTGGCTCATCCCGCCAGTGCAACGGGTCCGCCGCCTAAAGAAACAGAAGTGCCGGCACATGTGGCCCCCATGCCATTGGCAAATGCGGTTCTTGCTCAACAGACGGTACAACCACAATACGGCCCTGCATCCCAAGTACTATCCCATATCCAACTTCATCCTGCCTTCCACCGCCGTCACATTCTCTCGGTCAAGCAGTTCTCTCAACGAGATATGTATGACTTGTTCTCGATTGCCAATGAAATGCGCCTTCAGGTTGAACGAAATGGCAGTCTCGACATCTTGAAGGGCAAAGTGCTCTGCTCCGTATTCTATGAACCATCTACCCGCACTAGCTCTTCGTTCGACGCAGCGATGAAGCGATGCGGAGGCCAGGTTGTTCAGGTTACCGCCGACACGTCTTCGGTCGTGAAGGGCGAAACCTTGCCCGATACCATTCGTACTTTGGCGTGCTATGGAGACGCCATCGTCATCAGGCATCCTCAAGTTGGCAGCGCACAGGAGGCTGCAAAGTACTCGCCTATCCCGGTCATCAATGCTGGTGATGGCGTTGGCGAGCACCCCACCCAGGTATGTATCAGTTTTTATCTCTCAGATGTCGATTAATCTAATGATCTGTTTCAGGCGCTCCTGGATATCTACACAATTCGTTCTGAGTTGGGCACGGTTAACGGACGTACTATCACATTGCTCGGAGATCTCAAGAACGGAAGGACCGTGCACAGCCTGGTGACCCTCCTCTGCCTGTACTCCGTCCGCCTGAACTTCGTCGCACCAGCAGCCCTTGCCATGCCCGCCAGTGTTGTCTCGGCCGCCCGCAAAGCCGGCATACCTGTCACTATTTGCGAGTCGCTCGATGAAGTTCTCGCTGACACCGATGTTTTGTATGTCACGAGGGTTCAGAAAGAGAGGTTCTCGAACGAGACGGAGTGGTTGCAGGTCAAAGATGCCTATCGCGTCGACCACGCTGTACTTTCCAGGGCGAAAGAAGAGATGATCGTCATGCACCCCTTACCCAGAGTCAATGGTATGTCGTCTTTCTTTTGTCTTTTTGCGATCGAGTATATTAACCATATCTATACGCAGAAATCGATCCTGAGGTCGACTATGACTCTCGGCGTGCAGTGTACTTCCGTCAAATGCGTTACGGTCTCTTCGTGAGTAAAGTCTTTGATTGCTCTTTTTTCGCAAGATTCTAATTAGCATCAACCTTTCTTAGATTCGCATGGCCCTCCTGGCGAGCGTCATGGCATAGAACATGAATCTTTCAAAAGGGACAATCGTTCTGAAACCAAGGCCTTTTTTTGTCGTTACTTCGCTTTAAAACACCTATTTGTTTTCTTCGGCATCATACATACAGTAGTATAGAAGCATCAATCAATATTCATCTGCAATCATGGATTTTCGATATAAATTTGGACAAAGTATAATAAATAGTTGGGACGGGTATACGAGTATCCCTTTCACCGTATCCTACTTAGTGTAGCAATAATCGACGTTTATAACAGTAATGTACATATATCTTTATTATTAAATGTTATATCATGGCGTTAGTGCAGCAAGCACTTTGGGTATCACGTCTACGTGCACATTGTCTCCCCACAACACGTCAATGTGTTCATAATTTCGAAGTCTTTCGCAGGCCACGCCTACGGGTAGGTGTTCGAGTGCCGGATCTATGTCGAAGAGACTATCGTGATCTCCGTAGATGAGGACCATGGGTGTTTTGATATTTTCAGTGGGATACCTCGTCGTAATGGCAGGCATTCCATCATCGTACGTGCCGAAGACCGAGGTTCGCATGATTTGACCCCAGTGCACCACCACTTTAACAGAAGAGCTGCAGTAGATGTGGGAATATGCTGCGATCTTTTAGGTTTTAGTGATGTTGTGGTTATAACAGCCCAACAAGGGGATCAGTGCGATGTCGATGCACGTGTGAAGGAAGAAGGTAGGTAGGATGGACTGCCACATTGCGACTGAGGGAAACATCGACTTTCGACCAAAGAATCGAAAAAATAGAGATGGGCTGGAGAAAAAAACAGACCTCAATTAATAATAAGCAACAAAGCAAGTTCCAACTGACTTTCGCTTGACAGCAGAGTCGACCAAAGAGGAAGAAAACCCCGCGGGACGCATGATAGGCGCTAGGGCGACAAAAATGTCAATTTTGTCGTTAAGCTCTGGATAAATGCTTAGTGCAGCAAATGCCTGTGCCGTCCCCTGGCTGAATCCGATATAACTCAGTTTTGTGGAGCCTGTAACATTCAGGACAAAGTCGACTGAACTGGGTATATCATAACGTGCCAAGTCGTCAATGCAGAAATCCTAATAATCCTGGAAAGTCAGCGAAGGAATCGACCAGACGATCGTAACACACCCAGAATTCTGGACAATTGACACTCTTATGAGTGTGATTTCGAGAGTATTTATTTCCTGTGAGAATAGGAAGAATTGAATTAAAAGGAAAAGCGCAACAGAGAAAATAAGACGTTTTCTTACCTGTTATTCCCTAGCCAGATGTCGTACCCACGTTCTATAAGAACCAAAGGCAGGCACTTGGCTGGATCCGCAATACACATGAACAATTCGCTATTGGTCAGAAGCCCATGCTGCAGGTAGACGACTGGTTTTTGTAGGCCGCTTGTCTGAGCAGATTTTGAGGCATTCTCCTTGGGCAATATTCGATGCAGCAGAAGTAGATAGCCGTCCTCCGTGGTGACGACGTGTTCCTCGTGCATATATCCATGGAGAGCACAGATTTGGCCAAAGGTTTTAGCCTTTCGAATTTTATGCGCCAAAAGTCGGTGGTCATAATCGGCTGAGGGGTCAGAATTTGCTGAGAGACCTCGACGAAATAGTTGCATGACGAAGGCTGCGAGGGCGAAATGGCTATTGCAGGTCAAATGAGTCCCAAAGATATTTTGTGGAGGTCGATTATTGAGTTTTACGGGGTAATCACAGGCGTCTCTCTCATGGAGGTGGCAAGAACTGTAAAGTCATGTTCAAGTCGTCATTGGCACTTGCAGTGAATAGAACTTGAATGTGGTTCGATGTTTACGTTCACATCATCAGGAGAAAGTAGTCGTGGGAAGAACACGCTGATTTCTTTATCAAATCTCGAATTTTGCTCAAATTGTATGCCGAGGGAAATTTATGAAGTAAGTATATGGACGTCAAGCGCAGAGATAGATACTCACATACTATGACGACGGCCGGAAAAGAATACTACGAAAGAGGAGAACAACAAATACACTGAACATAACTAAGTTGACAAGTTGCTTATGTTGTCTTGATTAATACGATTGCAATGAAAAGGTGGAAAAGCCGACGAAACGAATAAGATGTGCAAACTTCAAAGGGGTTTGTAGAAGCATGATTGAGGTTTAAAAAGCAGTACAATATTCTGAGGCATGAAGAGACCTAGGAAAGAGATGAAGTAGAAGCAGCGAACAAACGAGAGAGAAAAGGAAGAACAGAGAAGCATAAATATAATAAAGAAATGACCAACGGCAGCTCACAGATTTAATTCTTCCGGAAGTCGCCCCTTCCCTTCTGGACAGGCCGCTCAAGGCGTTGTGAACGACGAGTACCCAAAAAGTGGGCTGAAGAGAGCGAGGCTAAAATCGACCCGCCTGACCTAGAAGGTTGGACTGTGTTAGAAGGTTGACCCCTTCTTCCGAAGCGAAAAGGTAGAGGAGGAGGAGGCATTTGATCAGCGCTGCGTGACCTCCTTGGAGTACGACGACCTTCGTATTCTTCATCGTTAACATCCTCGCGAGAACGCTTTCGGTTGTTGTGAGTGATGGCAGGAGTGGTAGCGCTGCTCACTTTGGGTACGACCAGAGTCGAAGCAAGGTTGGAAGACGCGTCAGGGGAAGAAGCAGGGAGGAGGCCAAGGGCACTGGACAGGACGACGACGCCCCGATCATCGACATGTTTCAGCTCCTCGTCTTGATCAATCACCATAGCCAACTCTTCTAGAATGGGCAAGGACATTGATACATCAGCGGACTCAGCCGAACGGGTCTGACCTGGCTGGAAATTCGGATCAAAATGGGAGGCGCCGAAGGAGTAGCTATGAGGTCGGCTCCTACGCCCGTAAGGAGACGATGCAGGAGAGCCTACATGTCCACCGGACAGTGCGCCGCTTGACGTAGGTAAATCGTTAAATCCATTGGAGGAGTAGGCGGCTGAAGTGCTTGCAACAATCTGGGCATGACGCGAGAAATCTGAACGGCGGAAGATAACTGCGCCTTCACGTTTCAAGGGGCGGCCTCTGCGAATGGGAAGTTCATCATAGAAAGCATCTTCGCGCCTGAGAGGGCGTCCTCGCTGAGGAGGAAGAGGGGATTCTGAGCGACGCGGCGGATAGGGTCCGCGGATCGGCGGACGAGATGCTGCTCGAGCTGAAAGGCTCGGAGGAGGGGTGGGCAATCCGAAAGGAAGGGATACCGGAGGCCGCGAAGGAGTGCGCGGTTCCTCCGGATGGGTCTCACTTGCAATCGAAGTAAGAGTGACATCAGAGGCAGAACTATTCTTCTCGACCACTATAGAATCCTCACTGAAAACCAGAGTTAGCTAACATGATCGAATACACCCAGGAAGAGGAACCACATCTGGAATCTGAGGGCGTTCTCGAGTGCAGTACAGCTGGAACGAAAATGGAGTTAGCCATTCGGAATTGACGTTTGTCATTACAAGGACACTTACCTATTGGAAAGATTCAGGATGACTTTTTCACACACTTGAGAAAGAAATGCATCCTGCGCGGTCTTCGTCTCGCCCGAGGTCGATTGGATAACCCAAATTTGCGATGCAACAGTTTTGAGCATGTCCAGAATGCCGAGCACTGCACCACTCTTGTTATTAGGGTTGCAAGTTGGGAGAGCCATTGGTAAGAGTAATGAGCGTTGAGGTCGAGTGTTGGGTTATTCACTAGGAGTGGCACAGGGGATGCTATTATAGTGATTCGCTCAACCGCGTAGGCTTTTATAACAGAACAGTATGCAGCCGCATATTCTTTGAAGACATAAGGGGCAGGGCGCTCTTTGAAGAGACAGGGCTTGTAAGAGATGCGGGTAAGAAAGATGATTTGGATTGACCGAGTCCACATGGCGTTGAATGTGGCGAATCGGCGATGCTCGAATATTGGCGTCTAGTTTTGGAAATTTGGGCTCGAAAAAAAATGTTGCAATATGGGCTCGATTGAGGGCGATAAGGTTCCAACTTTGGTGAGACCGGTCATTTCGAGCATAAATTGGGACAAGTCGGGGAGTCCTTTGTGCCTTCACATTTCGCATTACATAGCCTCCAGCCTCGTTGGCGCCTCGTGTCGAGCAGTGGCACACCCAAGCATAACACTGAGGACAATGGGGCGGAAGTCGCTATATATTTTCTGAATCGTCAATGTCATGTCGCGGCATGAGGCCTGGAGATCTCGAAACTTACCTCCATTAAAAATCACTAGAGAACAATCACTCGAGAATGAAACGTCCTAGGCGTCATAGCCGTAAGGGACTCCAAACCTGTTGGCCGCCTCTCCGCAGAGGGAAGAGAAGATTCTTGAGTCTTGAGCCTTCCCGGATCTCAGTTATAACAAGGACGAATTGTGTTGCTTGAGGGGAGTTGAAATCATCATCATGAATGCGCGTTCTTGATCACCGCGGTAAAAAAAGCCCCACCCTTCAAAAATTTCAAACTTTTGATTTGAATGTCCACACAATCATGGTTATAGCAACTTTGGACAGAGGCGGATTCACAACTACGTGCAGCGAAGGAGTCCAGAGCATGCATATACGAGCGAGGATAGTCGACTCTTTATCCGAGTCGCGGGCTTAGCGATATGTAGATCTTTTTAATCGGAGCTTGATTCAGAATTCGCACAGCGGCCACCCCTCCTTAGTAGTATACTGACATTTACGACTGGTCCACTTCAGATTTCGGTACTTATTATGGCTGCCCTCTCTCTGTCTTCAGTGCCCCTGGGTGGGACGTAGTCCTCCTCCCTGCGGTCGAATCCGAGCTCCAACGGCGATTGGAGTGCAGTTAATGCCGACAAGTTGGTCTACAACGAAAATCCAATGAGCAACAGGTCAAGAAGAAACGACAGACAGTAATCGATACGTTCTTACTAGAGAAGTTCTCGCAGCAAACCGGAGCAGAGGCGCTAAAAAAATAAAATGCATATGGTGTTGAACAAAGCGTAGAAGGGAAAGACATACCACACTGTGGACTCCAGACCCGGGACAAATACCTGGTCAATCCGGTAAAAAGTCGCAATTGCCCCTTTAACAGGCAATTATATAGTCTTTTCGCATTTTTTCCCAATCTAGTTCTATTTACCTGATTTTAACTGGTAATCAGCTTAGCGGGTGATTTTTACATGTTGAGCGAGTACTGGGTTTCTGTGCCCAATTAACCGGTAAAATCAAGCAGTTCTATATACCTGATTTGACCCGGCATTTTTCCATACTTGTTAAACAGGTACTTAATAGTAGCTTATAGAGTGGGGTGTAATTGCTCGGCTGGCTAGGGAATTCAGACTCTTCCTCGACCAAAGGGAGAAGCAGGAAACCGTACACGAGGATTTGTCCTCCGCGATGCCATGGGATTGGCCGACAACAAATCAGAGTATAACAGCATACTTGTAAGCTCTCCTCGCCTTTCCTTAAATCAAACTACACTCACCAGTGCTGGGCATACTCATAGCTCCTCGTTAAGGACTGCTGCAAAGAGGTTCAGCTGGACCGTTCCCAGAATTTTCGACATATTGACCACGCCAAGCTTGGCAAAGTCATCCGACTGGTATGTTACTTGCTAATAACCATATTGCTTGCTAACGACCCTAATTTACTGGGATAGGCACGCGGGCGTAATGAATACCTAAACTCAGGTAGGTTTCCCGCTGACTGGCCAATCACCGATATTGTCAAACAATACCTTCGCGGCCAACGGAAGATTCGATCGAGACGCAACAAAGAAGCTGCCGAGGCAGGAAATGACAACAACAGCAGTGGGAGCGAGGGCGAGGGTGAGGGCGAGGGCGAGGGCGAGGGCGAGGGCAGTGACAGTGGCGGAGGTGAGGGTAGTCTATCCGGAGCAGGTGAAGGTAGAGATGAGGAGGAGGAGGAGGAGGAGGAGGAAGCTGCACGCCCTCTGAAACGCGCTCGTAGGAATTGATGACAAGCTCAGCAGACCCTCGGTAAGTACAATTGTGGATTTTTATTAGATTTTTCCATCTCTCGTTCTGTAGCTACATCTCGTTCTGTATCCATAACTAGTTTGTATCAGATACTATTCATAATTCAATGTTTTTCAGTCTCTGAATACTCCCAGTCTAAGTGGTGGAATTTAACCTGGTTTCCATGAAAAAATTCCCTTGAGAACAAGGGACTTTTCCCGGTATGAATATGCTAAGATCTCCAGTTCTCCGAGTATATTAGCATTGCCTCACGGCCCATATAGCTTTCATCTATTTACCTGCTAGACATGACTAAATACTCCGTGAACCGGTCAAAAAAATTACCGGTTGTAACTAGTAAAGGGAGACAAAACGCCAGCAATATAAACTGGCTATTCCGGTACATTTTGCCAAATTCACACTACCGGTTTGTCGGGTACAAGCTCAGGTAAACTAGTTATATTCTACAGATTAACGAGTATATTCTACCTGCTCTGCCTGTCATTTAACCGGCCATTAATGCCAGGTCTGGGGTGCACAGTGCCAGTTAGCGCCGGTACCAGCACCATGAGGTTGCACTGGAGTCCGACCTGGCCAGTGACAGCAGAGACGACGACACCGACGAGGGATGCAATGTGGGTGGCATCGTATGTGGTGGGTTCCCGAAGAGAGCCGCAGCATTGGACAGGGCCGCTGTTGCAGCTGTAATCCAGGGCAGAAACAGAGAGAGCGCCGAAGACAGCGACGAGCTTGTAGAACATTTTAAACGGGTGCATGGTTTTGATAGAGAGTGGAGTCTCGGTGATGGTCGAAGGTGCTTTTCTAACTGAGGACAAAAGGCTACTCGTCCTCAGGCCTCAGGTTTTATATGTAGATGTCCTCCTATTTTCGGCAGTGTGTAGACACAGATCCTTAGGGAGCGATGAACTGACCGAATTGCATCGGGAGCCCAAGACAATCCTTTTCGGATACCCACAGGTTGTAATTACCCAAGGCGTGTTTCGCCGCAATTCTCTTCCTCGACAAAATTGATATGACTTAATATTCGCCTCGAAGCCTGATGGTTGCCTGATGGACTCTTGAATCTTTGTAAATTAAAGACTCAAAGCCTCATTGTTACAACTACATATGTACGTAGAATCTTGCCACCGCATGCTTAACACTGAGCGATTTGAATATAATTCGTACCAAGCGCGCTACGCTAAATAAAGATATTTCGGCCTCGATCAACCTAAAAATAGATTTTTCAGCGTTAAGCAGGGACCCGGATTCTGGTTTTCTGTGTATCATCCGCCTTCTAGGTTCCCAAACATCTCAAGTTTTTGGAAGTAAATCCACATACATTATTTTTGCTCCACTATATAGTTTTCTCTTCAATATTTCTACCCCACAGATGAGCTGAACACGATCAGAGATGCATGAAGGGAAGGTAGGCGCTCGTCAGCATCATCTTACTGCGATTATTTACAGCTGGAATTTATACCTTCAAAGGACAACCTAGTACATACCGCCTGTGCGTTAGCCTTATATGGGTAAAACACGGTGTTGTGACCCTTCAACTTGACGACATCATGGACATTTGCCGCCACACTAACGGTTAATTCGGTTGGGTGGCTTTCCGATTCGTATTCTCTCCCAAAAATGTGTCTCCACCATGAATGTCTATGTCCTCAGGATTTTCGATCAATTTCAAGTTCCACGACTCCACAGGACCATAAGCGAACAAGCCCTCGTTCACTCCTCATCACAGCAAAGACGTTCTCCAAGCTCTGCACTGTCTTCGTCGCCGCCCTCAGCACTCTCTCCGTTTCGGCCGGGCCCATAGATAACAGCTGCAACAGTGGCCCCATCCAATGCTGTGGATCTCTTCACCACCCCACCATATACGACGCTACCGACATCGCCTCGCTCGTCGGTGTCGCTGTCTCTGCTGTCACTGCCAGTGGCCAGGTCGGACTCCAGTGCAACCCCGTTACTGGAATTGATGCTGACGTTGGTTGCAACTGGTATATATTTATTTCTCTTCTTTGCTATTGTTTAGCACAATGCTGATTATTGTGTATGCGACTCTGCTCTGGTTTGCTGTGAGAACAACTTCTCTAGCAAGAACATTTCGATTGTTTATTTTTTGGCTCTTCTTGATCTCTCGCCGACTAGATTTCCGTTGTAAACAAACTTGTCGGCATCAACTGCACCCCAATAACCGTTGGCGCTTAAGCGCTGGGCATACCGCTTGCCTTGATTACATAGATGCCTTATATATGTATGTTCAGGAAAACGATACCATAATTGAATCCCCGGAGCTTCTCTGACTCTGTGACATGCCAAATGGCAGGGCTCAGAAGACCGCCCAAACTGTATGACTCTAGAATGATTGACGAAGGAGTTAAGTTTTCTCTTTCAATGATTTATGTACTTCACGTGTAATATTTAAGAAACTTTCTGGGCGCCTATTATTTGAGTTGGTACGTACTATGTACTAAGGCCCTTTTTGGGCGGCCCGACCCCATCGATGATCGTACATGTCGCATCTCATGAAGCTTTCCTGCTAAAATTCTGCACTGGACACAATCTTCACAAATCACATTCATGGCACTTGACATTTCTCAGCTTATGGGCGTGACATTACATCGGCGGCTGGAGTATTTTTATTCATATCGCGAGTCTCTCCGAGTCGGTCCAGCGATGTCCTCTGTTCAAGTTGCCGAATATGAGCTCCATATTCCGAAGGTAAGGCCAGGCAGGTCCTCTTGATCGATAATTGCAACATTCTCCACTCTGGGCAGGCCTAGGTCAGCATTGGGTCAGCTTAATTCACGCAATACTTATACAGCAGTGCAATACTAAAGGCCCAGCTTATCAGGCCAACTCTCAGGGAAATCGCCTGGCCTCGTGTTAGAATAGCTTATAATGCCGTATGTATTGCTAACTACATGCTAGTAAGTAGCAAGGTAAGTAGCTAACGGAGTCGCCATCGGACAAGGGAGTTACAGGTGCCGACAAGCAATAACACGTGATCAGACAAAAATCAGGGCAAGAGAATCAGATAAGGTCGCCATTGCAGTGGCGCAAGACTTCACGACGATGAGATACCTTTTATTCTCATAACTGTCCCTTACCGGAACGATTTTATGATGGGAGATGTCCAAACCCATGCTTCTGGCCGCATTTAGAACACACTTACTGTCATCTGGCCATACTCTTACACGCCAAAAATGCCTTTGGCAGCAATCCAGCGGATTGCGTGATCGACTCTTTCATTATGTCTCTCGAGCACGCAATTTCCATCTATTCACTCTCAGAGTCATATCATATAAAGTTGAAGAAAATACTCACAGCCCTCCGCAATACACAGGAAACAAACAGCCTCCTCTATCATGGCCCATCCATTCCACAGGTGAGATGTTCTGTCGAGCGAAGAGTGTTCGAAGCTGAGACTTGTCTATGCTGTTATAGACAGCCCGAATTCGACACCATCCAGCTTCATGGTGGTCAAGCCCCTGATACGGCGACGAACGCGCGCGCAGTTCCCATCTATGCTTCGACGAGCTTTGTGTTCAACGATTCTGCGGTGAGTGCCTCTTCCGCACCGTACGATTCCTCTGTTGCTTACTTTCATCAAAGCATGGAGCGGATCTCTTTGGATTAAGGTGCATCTCAACATCACGCTTGTCCCTGATATAACTACTAACCCTTCCTTTCGTGTAGGACCCTTGGGAACATCTACTCTCGTATCGGCAATCCCACAGTCGTGCGTGTGAAGCAATATCTAATAGCCATTACTTTCGAGCTAAGAATCACATCTCAGGCCGTTTTTGAGGACCGGGTCGCAGCACTCGAAGGAGGCGTTGCAGCTGTAGCTACCTCGTCAGGACAGTCGGCACAATTCCTCGCCATCTCTGCCCTTGCAGGTGTCGGAGATAACATTGTGTCATCGTGAGTTGGTCACACCATTGAAATCGAGAATTTTCTGACTCTGTCTCAACTAGTTCCTACCTTTATGGAGGCGTAAGTCCTGATTCCGTAATATTCACGACATGAGGGGATGTTGATCGCTTCCGCGACCAGACATACAACCAGTTCAAAGGTGGGTGCTCTTTATCTCACTACTCTCACAAGTCTAAACTGCTATCCACAGTAACTTTCAAGCACTTCGGAATCGGTGTAAAATGGGTCACAGAAGACACCCCCGAGGCTTTCGCCGCCGTCATCGACGAAAAGACCAAAGCAATTTATGTTGAAAGCATTGCTAACCCCAAATATATTCTCAGTGACATCCCTGCTCTCGCAAAGGTAATTTCCCTTCTATATTGTTTATTGGGAAAGGAGCAGTCTGGATTGAGATTTGTTTCTTCAGATTGCCCACGCTCACGGTATTCCCCTTATCGTGGACAACACTTTCGGAATGGGAGGTCGGTTATTCTTAGGTTCTATCGAGTTGCAGTCAGTTCAGAAAATTCTCCAGGATACCTCATCAGGCCAATTGAGCACGGTGCCGATATTGTCGGTTCGTAATCCTACCTTTCTTCAACGCAGCCCTCGAGTCTTATGGTCCATGCAGTTCACAGTGCGACTAAGTGGATCGGAGGACATGGAACCACCATAGCCGGTGTTATTGTCGACTCTGGTATGTCTCGCTTCATATCTTGTTCAGAGGGCGATTTCCTTACACTATCTACTAGGAAAATTCGACTGGACAAAGTCAGGAAAATTCCCCGCGTTCACCGAGCCATCTGAGGGCTACCACGGCCTCAAGTTCAGCGAGACTTTCGGTGCCGCAGCATACGCCGTCCGAGTTCGAACTGAGTTCCTTCGCGATATCGGTCCTGCCCTGAACCCCTTTGGAGCCTTCCTCCTTCTGCAAGGTCTCGAGACCCTCAGTCTGCGTGGACAGAGACACAGCGAGAATGCACTTGCCCTCGCCAGGTATGGTCTCCTTCACAAATTGTTTTCAAAGTGTCCTTACTGACACTTTGTCATGAAGCTACCTCGAGAAGCACCCCCAAGTCACCTGGGTGTCTTATCTCGGCCTCAAGTCACACCAATCGCACGAGCTCGCTAACAAGCTCCTGAGGGCTAACGCCTACGGTGGAGTGCTCTCCTTCGGTGTTAAGGGAGATATCCAGCAAGCAACCAAAGTCGTCGACAGCCTGAAACTGGCCAGTAATTTGGCCAACGTGGGTTAGTAGCGACATCTCCCCCTTTTTTCCGACGGGATCTAACTGACATGGAAATTTAGGCGATGCAAAGACTCTCGTCATCCACCCCGCATCGACAACCCACTCTCAGCTGAGCGCTGAGGAGCAACTCGCCTCAGGTGTTACCCCAGATCTCATCCGTGTGTCCGTTGGCATCGAGGACATCAAGGATATTATCGCCGACTTTGAGGCTGGCCTGCAAATTGTCTTTGGCGCGCCTACTCAATAAACTTTTGTTTGGTGACCGTTTATGAACTAGGGCAAGAATGGGACGACAATCGCATAGTTAAATAAATTTGTAAATGTAAAGATATACCCACCTATGTCTGTGTGTGCTGTGCGATTTTAAATCGTGTAAAGATGTTATTTTTGGGAGTGGCACTGTGGCGCGAGACCTTGACGGACCCTGCCAATCAAATCAAATGACGCGTTGTCTAAACGAGGTCAACCAGGTCAACTGGGCCTCCCCTTCAACCTTTCCTTTACGCCTCCAACTTCACCCTTCACGTCCCTAGAACTCGTCGGTGCTTTCCGTTTACGACTTAGACCTATCTCCAAGGAACGTACCCAAAGTCCAGACAGAACGCAAACTACCCCGAGCAATGGCTCCAACCCCAACTCCTGCAACACAGCCCATCAACGTGAAGCTCCTGCTAATCGGCAATTCGTCAGTGGGCAAGTCGAGTCTGCTGCTGCGCTTCTCCGACGAACAATGGCTGCCAGAAGATGAGAGCAGTGCCACGATTGGGGTGGACTTTCGAGTGCGTGGGGCGTTCCCTTTATGTTCTTTCGTCCTTCCACCCTCGGCGGAAGTTCCATGCAATGGAAGGGATTCTTTGGGTTTACTGTGATGCTCATTGCTTTGTTTCTTCCTGCATTTCAGGTACATAAGATGGATATCAAGGGGAAGAAGGTTAAGTTGAGTATATGGGTGCGTCTTGCTCGTGTATCGCCAGACGGCGTTCATAACTAACTTGAAGTCAGGACACTGCTGGCCAGGAACGCTTCCGGACCATCACATCTTCATATTACCGAGGCGCACAAGGCATCATTCTAGGTATAGTTTATCATACTGCCCAACCGTGTAATGATACGTTATTAATTGTCTGAAAATAGTTTACGATGTCGCCAATCGCGAGTCCTTCGAGGCTCTACCTCGGTGGTACAGCGAGCTCGAAACTTACGTCTCAAGCTCAGTGGTGAAGATTCTCGTCGGAAACAAAGTAGACAAGGTGCCCTTTCCTCCCTGTGCAATCGTACTCCCAATTACATCACTAACTCTGGTCTTTCAAATTTTGCTTTGACAGGAATTTTCCAGACAAGTTCCGACAGCAGAGGCCGAGAAATTTGCGAAGAGGATGTCATCTCTCTTCATCGAAACCTCAGCAAAGACCTCTGTAGGAGTGAAGGAGGCTTTCCAAGAGGTCGTAGAGAAGATCCTTGATACACCGGAACTTTGGGAACAAGCGGGTGGGAGGGGGCAAGGGACGGGCGGTGGCGGTGGAGGTATGCCCGGCGGTGTTCAGGTCGTTGGACTCCACGATGAGCACAAGCAGGGAGATGGCTGTGCATGTTGATTTTTTTCTTCTAGATCTCCTACTTTCACTCCTCCGCCTTCCTTCTTTATGCCTGCAGCTGGCTGAAGGGCGAGCTATCCACCTTGTTAATGGGAAAGCTTAGAGCCAGATATGTTGTTTATTCTCCCATTTTATCCGTTGACGACCAACAATTCCTTCCTGTTTCGCGACCTGTTTTGGCCATCCTGACGACTTTATGATCTCTCTCGCTTTCCATGACTCGGAATCCTTAATATAGCTCCTAGTCAGTACCCAGCCTCTATCTTTCTTCACCAGGACGTAGCGGCGTAGCAATGGCTATCATAATACGAACGATCCGGTGAAAGACCCAACCAGAGTCATGCACATATTAGCGATGCATAGTTGTAACTGCTGGTACGAAGTTACAGATAAGCTTTTCTTAGGCTCAATAATCAATTGGTCATACTTTGGATAACCTCAATTTGATCTCAAAACTTGGAAGGATTCAATTATTGTATCACTGGCATCGACACAGTATAAGGAATCTATATAATCAAGATAGGCAGTACTATATCCAGCGCTTAAGCGCCAACGGTGATCGGAGTGCAGTTGATGCCAACAAGTTGGTCTGAATCAATACGCGTCCAGGGTGCTGCCAAAACTGGGAGGACAACTGCATATAAAACATGAGGACATGTAGCCTCTTGTCTTCAGTTCAAAAAGCACCTGAGACTATCACCGAGACTTCACTCTCTACCAAAACCGCCCACCCATCTAAGATGTTCTCCAAGCTCGTCACTGTCTTCGTCGTCGCCTTTGCCCCTCTCTCTGTTTCCGCCCTGGATTGCAGCTGCAACAGAGGCCCAGTACAATGCTGCGGCTCTCTTCGGAGCCCACAACATACAACACCACCCACATTGCATCGCTCGTCGGTGTCGCAGTCTCTGCTGTCACTGGCCAGGTCGGACTCCAATGTAACCCCATCACTGGCATTGGCGCCCGTACGGGCGCTAACTGATACCTTTATTGAGTGTGCACCTTTGTTGAGCACACTTCTAATATAAATCCTGTAGTTTCTCTGCTCCGGTTTGCTGCGAACACAACTTTGAGAGTGCAGGCTTTGCTTGAAAGGTTTTGTGGGTGCTTTGGAGTCCTCCATCTTAGAGACCAGCTTGTTGGCATCGACTGCAGTCCTATCACCGTTGGTGCTTAGATTCATCTGAGAAAATATTTATTATCAATTTTATTTTGGCGTTTGAGAGAATGAAGTACTTATGGTGGATGACTGGGAGTCTGTGGTGTCTATTCTCATTGACGAAGTAATGACCTCTAGACATAGTCCTTTACCTTTTTAGAAAAACATGATGGGTTGAATTTCTATATGACACTTACATTTTCAAGCTAATAACAACAGATAAGAGGAGCAACGAGCTGTTGACGAGTTGAAATCTGTTAAAATCCTCTCCCCTGATTGAGGCGTTATCTAATCTCTGCGTCGTCACATGACGTCTTGATCTTCAAAGGACAGTGACGCGTCTCATATCCTCTCATCTTACCTGCATCTACACTACACACCTTCGATGTCTGACAGTGGAAATAACCCAACGGGTGTCGGTCGCACTCTTGGTGGCGATCCAGCAGAGCCCTTGCCATCGAACTGGGCACATCCTTCAACGACTCCAAGAGTTGGTCGCATCGGCGACTGGTCAGGTTCATCATCATCAGGGTGCGATATCATCTCCATTTACTACTTCTTTCATCGCTAACTGGGAACAATAGGGGAGATAGGAGTGGAGGAGGCAGATTTGGTACCATATCTAGTTTGGGTGGTGGGAGTGGAGGCGGAGGCAGGCCAGCCCCCGACGACGATGAGGACGACGATGAGGACGAGAATAAAGAAGGAGAAAGTTGGTTTGCTGGCGGAGAAAGAAGGTTCGTGTTCATATTCGTTCCAGCTTGGCTTCTCGCTCATTTAAATGCAAATTAGTGGCATTTCAATTGAAAACCCTGATCGACAACGTGCGATTCCTGGAGGCAATATGGTCAGAGATCTCTTGAGGCGTGCTGCACAGTGAGATGTGGCATTATATGATCTGGAACTTAATCCAATTTTGATCTTCGCAGAGCTGGCCCACCCGTAGAGACACCAGCAAGGCCTTCTGGGGCGTTTACCGGAGGAGGACACACCCTGGGCAGCGATGAAGTCGAAAGCTCGTATATTCCTGATCCCTCGGCGGAAGAAGGGGAAGAAGGTATGCAGCCTTCTTCATTCTTTTGTTCTGTAACTAATTATAATTTCAAAGAAGAAACGGCTATACGTCACCTTACCATCTGGCGAGATGGATTCCAAGTTGAGGATGGCGAGTTGAGGCGATATGACGACCCAGCTCAAGCGCAAATCCTCGCCGAAATAAATGCAGGGTACGCTAATGTCTTCTCAATTTCTCGCATTGCCAACAGAAACACCCTTGTTTTAGACATGCGCCACCTGCCATCTTGAATGTCCATGGAGGACAACATGTTGAATTGCGTGTAACGAAACGCACCAATGAGGACTATGTCCCACCTAAGGGCACAAAAGCCTTTGGAGGACAAGGTCATCGGCTTGGAGCCGTTGTACCTGAGTTCTCGTCAGGCGGAATTGGAGCTGCTACAATGCCTGGTTCATTCCCTTCCGGATCGGCCTCGACCCCGACTTCGCTGCCTGAAGGTAGAGAGAAGGCAGCTATAACACCGAAATTTGAAGTAGACCAGTCTCAGCCCACAACCAGTATCCAAATCCGATTGGCAGATGGAACAAGGTTCGTCCCCGTGCCATATGGGATAGGCAATTTTGCGCTGACAGAACTTCAGGATGGTCTGTCGCATGAACTTGACGCACACGGTTGGAGATATTAGAAACTTCATCAATGCGTTCGTGTTCCGTGTTTGTCCTCATTGTCGTCTTCTAATTCTCTTACTATCATATCTCCATAGGTCGCGACCAGAAAACGGTGCTCGCCCATATACTATTGGCACTACTTTCCCAAATCGTATTCTAGACGATAACAGTGCAACAATCCAGGGTGCTGGTTTGGTCAATAGTGTGGTGGTACAACGATGGTTGTGAGACTCTTTCCGGACACAGTAAACGAGATGGTCGACTGCTCTATCAAGTCACTACAATCGGCGGAGTAGTTTAGAATGCATGTACGTTAGGGTCGCATTTTCTTGCCAATGCTGCTTGGAGAACATAACAATTGGAGATATGTATGAATGGCGGTGTTAGAGATGTCAGCGAAATGTCATAGGATGTCATATTGACTCTTATCGGACATCCAATTCTACAAATACAAGCTGCTGCGATATGCTTTGCTTGCTTTCTTCCTTCATCTTGTAGACAACTCCTTGGTCTTTCCCTTACATCTACCGTAGCTTTCTATGTCGATCACATCTACCATAACAAATCCTCAGGCTGGTGCGGTGGCCGGGCCGGTCTCGTCCCAGTTATATCTCCTCTCACTCGCGCCCGAGTTGATTCAAACCGTCACTGACAACGTAAGTGCCCACGTTCGATGCCCAATTCCTTCAAAGATATTGAAATATTTTCCCAATAGCTAGATATTGGGGATGTAAAACAACTGCGCCTAACTTGCAAAGAGCTGGGCGAACTGCTCAGACCGCAAGTCTTTCGCGTGCTCAGCATCAATGTTACGAGGAACACGCTGGAAGACGACGTTTCTAAACTTCGAACTTTGGCAACAACAAACTACCCTGCGTCCTATGGAACTCGAATACTTTATATTCGTTCACTTTCTCCATCGTATGACCCATCTTACCGAGGACCTGTCTGGAAGCATGTGGAAGGAGAATGGATCGCTGAGGCCCAAGCGGAAGATCCGCCGGAAGTTGCTCGTGCAGAAGAAGAGGTAAAGAGATACCTATTCAACGCAATCTCCTCGTTGAAGGGCGTCCAAACTGTTGGGTGAGATATTCTGGTAGCTTTGTCCATTTATCGGAGTACTAACACTTTCGTTAGGTGGATAACCCATCGAAAAGATGACGAAAATGCTCAGAAAACAGTTATGGACGCGTTGAAGACTTTGCCTAATCTTCGTTGCCTTCATGTCACCATCCCGAACTGCAAAATCCCCTTATCACTCGATTCAATATCTGGTCTTCGAGAGATTTCCATCGTTGGTACCTCTGAACAATACCACGAAGACACCCTTGACAGCCTCGCGAAATTGGTCGCGAAAACCCCTGAACTCATTTCGATCGAAATTTCAAGCAACTGGCGCTACAGTCAACCGATCAACAAAACTCAAAGCTTACACCAAGTATTCAAGTATTACCCCGTCAATGCTTCACCTCTGCGACTGCGGCATCTTGGGTTGAAAGTCTGTTTAGTTCGCTTGGACGAGATCACGATGCCACATCTTCGTCACCTCACCTCGTTGAACCTGACCAACATCGAGGACCCAAATATGCGACCACGTTATGCCATGGGTGAGGAACAAGAGGAAACGCAGATCCTGAAGGAGCAAAAGCGTTACGGATCCTCTCTGCAGGACGTCTGGAAGATGCTGACACAGGCCGACGTACGCTTGGAAGAGATCACTGTGGACGTTGTGGTCCCGTCTTTTCTGGACTACCTTTCATCGTACTCCGGCCTCAAGAAATTGAACCTGACACCTGGCGGGTTCTTTGAAGGAACCCGCTCTGATGCGATGGCTTCAGAGTTCTTTGCCACTCCTTTTGCGAAGCATACACGATCCCTGCAGGAACTCGATATCGGTGCACTGTATGAGGGATCGTGGTGCTTTGGACCCCACAATATTTTTGCTATCTCGAACTGCCAAAACCTCAGGAAGCTCCGGATGAGCGTCATATCGAATGAACTCAAGGCTTCAGATGTTATAGACAAAGAAGATCCGTCAAAGTCGGACAGCATTGTGAGTTGGCACTCATCGCCTCTTCCACCGTAATTCTGAAGTCCTATTCCATGGCCTTTCTAGAAACTTTTCCTCGATACCGTCGCCATATCCATGCCACAACTCGAGAGCCTGCAAATTATCGACGCAAATCTAGAACAACTCCGCGGTGCTTTCTGTGGCAATCCAGCTATGGCACATTTCTCTCATGCTACTCGAATTATGACAGCCAGCGTCAATCGTTACAGGGCGCCGCCGTCTTGTATCCGGTTACCTGCTTTGACAATTAGCTCCGGAAGATCCTTCATCCCAACTTCAACGTTTGTCGGCAATGCTGGCGATATGGATGCAGAAAAAGGGGTAATGCGATATGTTGATGTCAGCCCAGCATCCAAGGAGACTGATTATATTGACTGGTAATCGCATTACTGGAAATTTGAATCGATCCCCCCTTCAGTATATGTAGGATTTATTTGCTTCTTGAACGTGTCTGTGCATTTTCTTTCAATAGGGTACCGGTATATTGTAACTTGTTGTTCATTGTTTCGCATGGCAGAACCAGTTCTTCTTTTACCACTAACGTTCTTCGTGAGGATCGTGTGGGGGTCGTTACAGGCGTCATGTCAAGCAGGGGATCGAAGGCATGATCAACGCAATGGTATTCCAATATTCCAACTTCGAAACTAGCCAGAAGCCAAGATAGGATTCAGACACGCGGAACAGTGAAAAGCAGAACTAGATTGCCGCATTTTTACTCTGTCGAAATGAAAACCCTTCATATATTTGTACTTAAGAAGGAACATATAAACCACTAAACTCCGCCTTGGAACTTGTCGGATCCAAAATATTATTAAGTCCAAGATCATCAATCAATTTATCCACATACCCTATCTGCGACGAGAACTCTTCCATGGCTGTCTTCAACTGCACAACGAAGCCACACTGTTGTCATCCGTATCAGAGGTCTCGCCCGCCTTTCGAATGCACGGTAGTTAATGTCGACCACCATCGAGACAACCAGAATAACAGGTATTCGGCCAAGATCCAGTGATCTTTGAAATCAAATTGACATAGTCGCTCCTTTTCAGGCAGCTTGTCCATCATCAGGAGTAGTTCTTCGTTGTGGCACAAGCGACATAGTTAGACGTCATCCATCTGTCGACGGGCGTCCTTCGACGGGCGTCCTTCGACGGGCGTCTTCGACGGGACTGTCCATTCTGGTACCGCAAGAAGACGAAGGGTAATATCCACGTAAAGGCCTCCAGCTATGTCGGTATGGTCGTTCAATCTCGCCACGCCAATACTTGTCAGTCAACAAGTCGATGACCATGAACAGAATTGTTCCCGTCCTGTCTGTTCCAGGCCTGCACGATTGTCGTCGAGAGACTGAGAGGTCACAACCACTCAGAACTCCGCATTTCAGGTCTTCGTTGTACATCACATCCCAAAGGCTTGGATCGCCGTGTTCATATTGCGACTCCAAAGGAATGCATGGGCTGCGCAAGGAGAATATTCTCATCGATAAGAAGCCAAGTGAAAAGGATAATATGCGTACACTTCACGACTTCCAACCAGGCCTTTGACAAAGTCGGCCAGAGTTGTCAGTGGAAGCATTTCCCTCGACACCGTTAGCCTTAAAGTGAGACGTCCTTCTGCGGGTATCATCAACATTTGTGTGCCATAAAGTGACATGCCACCGTATATATAGCAGTAAGTCAGGCAGATGTTTCGATGAGGAATTCGACTCTTCACCTGCCTTGATTTCCCAACGAATATATTCAATTGTTCCCCCTTGTTCTCTCGAGCAACTTCGCCGAATTTGTAGATCTTGTAGGTCAGATTGGCCTTGCATGGAACCCATAATCCAAGGACCGCAGTAGCCCGTCCTCCAAGACAGTATGCTAGGTAGGACGGCCATTCCTCGAGATCGATTTGGATTTGCTTTGAACTTTTCGGACTCAGGCCTCCCAGAGATTCAGGATTAGGATGGTTCTTTCGGCTCAAGAAGCAGCTAGAGATCCTCTTCCCCCGTCCCTCCCCGAGAGTCATTTGCAGCCTGGGTTTGGCGGCGCGCTCTGCTACTGGTTCCAACTGAAGTTTCGCTTCCATTGAGAGCCATGGATTTCAGCTAAATTCAGTTCAAATACAACGACCTGATCGGCCAACCCGACGCGTTGGACGATAACGGAGAGCTCGTACGACTCGCTGAAGGCGAAGAGTGGAAGAGGAGGTTAGAGGTAAGAGGAGTCGGTTTGACTTCGGTTTGAAACCGTCCACGGTTTGTTGTACTGTACATAAACAATCGTACATAAAATAATTCCTGCCGAGAATATATCGCGGACTCGATCCCAACCACAACAACTGCTCTTCCAGAAAGACTTATGCTCGAAGGACATGATATTAGAAACGCTTGTGAAATATCTGTCAGCCACGAATCTATGGCGCCTGCCATATATGCAATTCTTTTCTTCTGAATAAACTCCAAG
>JADNRV010000512.1:0-27933 GCA_015499995.1 Flammula alnicola
GATGACTTTCTCTCGTGTCTTACATACTCAAGCTCTGACTAATACAATGCTATCCTTCACGTCTGTACCAATCCTCCCCTGATGCTGCTCAGAATATTCAGACTATGCGTCTGCGCGATGATCCTCCTCCCATAACGCAACAACAACAGCGCAACCCAAAGAAGCGCAAAACCCCCAAATTCTACAGATCAACAACAACAGCAGCAGCAACAACCACCCCAACAGCAGCAGCAGAACCCCCAACAGCAACAACAACAACAGCAGCAGCAGCAGCAGAATAACCCACAGCAGCCGCCCCAACAACTCCAGCATGTTCTTCCACCCCCACACGCTTTAATGCATCCTATCCCCGGCCCAATGCCCCCAGGCTTCCCATATGCCCCCGCAGACTACACCCCTGGAGGCATGCCCACCGCCCTTCCCCATCCCGGCGTCCAAATGCAGCAGCAACAACAGCAACCGCAGCAATCCCAATCGCCCCCGCCTTCCGCCAACCAACGAGCCCTGAGCTCGACCAAACGCGCCGAGCAGAACAGAAAGGCCCAACGCGCATTCCGCGAGCGGAGAGATCAGTTCGTATAATTTACCCACCTCGTTTAAAACCACCTTTATTGACATTCTTATCTAGGCATGTCAAGGCTCTCGAGTCCAGATCCCAGCTGCTTGACGCTGCCCTAGCATCCGCAGACGAAGCAAACAGGCGCTGGGAAGAATGCAGAGCCTTGGTCGACCAGCTTCGTGTCGAAAATGCCGCCCTACGCGCTGCACTCGGTCAAGCACACTTGTTGCCTTCCAATCCCAACCCCCAGCAGATCATTCATAACGGCACACAACCAGATGATCCAAAGCCCGCAGAGTCCTCGGTGAGACAAAGAATGACGCAGCAGAGAAGGCGCCAGACCAGAATATCGCCTGATGGGATTCTGTAGCCCGTCCCCTCTCGGTGGCGGATTCTTCCTTTTTTTCTTGTCGCTAGTATTGCCTTCGTGTATATAAATAATGAAATCCGTAAAGACTTTGCCTTGATATGCGTAGAATAGCCTGTATGTCGTGATTCAGCGTTTGGTGTTTGTCGTGGTCTTTGGATCAGCTAGAGAATTTTATGTAACGTTCTTTGTCAACATCTTTGTCATCCGAGAAACAGGAAACAATCGTGACAGAGTACCAGATGACCAACTAAATCCTCTTGCAATATTACCTCTCGATAATGGTCGCGGACAATCGCGGAATAGTCGTGCTGCACCCTATCTATGCCCGAATGGGTCTTATTCTGTGGAGGTACCGCACACCTTGTCAATGAAGTGCAGTCTACAATGTGAAACATATTCAATGATAGTGATTGTATTTCCTACCAAGGCTACAAACTGAAGGGCAAATTTCCTATGTATTTTTTTGGGCTGTCGTCCGCTTGAAATTGGCGCTCGCAGTTCTTCGAAACTTCGTGCGATCAATACGGCTCTCGGCCACGTATGAAACTACCGTTTACAAACCAAACCTCATGTACGTTAATCTCTGCCGTTAGGAAAAGTAGCTGCATGGAATTATATTCAATGTATAATACTCGAGGACCATGCGAGATGAGCTAAGTATCATATCGAAGAATGCCATCTGCAACTAGGCCATGAACACTCATCGGGTCCCCTTCCTCTTTTTCCTACCCTCTCCGCCGTCTTTCTCTGCCTTTCTCTTGCCTTTGCCACTAGCACTCTCCTTCTCCTTCTCCTGCTTCTCGGTCAACTCTATAGTCTGCAGCATCTCCGCTGTCTTCGCTCGGAACATCTCTAACACCCGCTTCTCGCCCATCCGCACCACTAATGCATGTCGTTGATTCAAACTAAGCGCGTCGATCGACTTGGCGAGCTCGGTATCTTCCTGTAAGTATAAGATAAAAATAAGTTATGATCCAAGGAAAATCTTAATTGTAAAAATCAACACAAAACGCGTACCTCCAAAGTAGTAGGATACGCCGCCAGCCTCCTTTTCAGTGCCTCTTGCACAATCCACAGGGTCTCTGCGTCTGCTTTAGGTTTCGGCAACTTGCCTTTTGATTTTGCGCGATCCCATTCGTCATCAGAGCGGAGCAACCTGGTAAACGCAAGCAATGCTGGTGGTATATCAACCGAAGAAAATGATGGCAAGGCTTCAAGGACGAAGACACTGGGCAAGACGAGAGAAGTGTAAGCACTGAACGGAGGGACTGAAGAAAAATCACAAGAAAATAAACGCACTCATCGCCTCCTTCCTCCAGCCACCAGTCAATTCTCTCTTCCATATCATCCAATTTGACTTCGGTACCCAGGCACTGCACCAGCAGGTCTGCTCGTAATTCTGCAACGTCGCCTGGGTTGCCAAATCCGCCATTCGGTAGTGGGAGGTAGTCAATGTGCCCATAGGCGCGCAACAGTTCGGCATTTGGAAGATCACCGTATGTATTCCACTAAACATTAACGCCATAAAAATAGGGCAGAAGCAAGAAAATAAAAGGACGTACAATTTGTTCTCCTGCTTTTATAGGCTTCGTAGCAACCATTTTAAGGCAATCTGGTTCATAGAATAGCTTGACCTGACAAGATGGACCCGGTTACTGAATTCAAGCATTTAAAATTAAGGAACCCACATTTTCAGTTTCGTACCGCGCATTTAGGATATCCGCGAGAGGTATCATGACTACTTCAGCAGCGACTTCTTCAGTGTCGTCTTCATCCTCCTCGTCGGGGTCGTGGCCACCTTCCCTTTCGTGTGCATGATTCTCGTGTTCTTCTGTGTGAGTTTCTTGAGCACTAGGCCCGTCGACGTCCATCGCACTGCCTATACTAGTATTGGCTACATTGATATCATCAGCGGAGGTTTCTTCGGGGAGTTTTTCGTCTTCTTCGTCTTCTTGTTGTTCTTCCCTTTCCAAAGTAAAACTACGCGAAAGAATCCGACTGCCCATGAGGTGGTACGTCTCTAGCGAGTAGCGCGTAGGGATGTCTTCTTTCACGAACAGATCCGGGCGACTCTACAATGATTGAATAAATAACCAAGGTTCCATACTTCATATTGGACTAAAGACTTACATGGACAGCGGGCAGGACCTTCTCATTGTAATCTTTCTCTGCCTGATCTCTTCCTAATTTTTCTGATTAAAAGAATAAGCATTAATCCTCGTCGTACGTTGAAAAGAAGTTGGTTGCTGAACCAACCTACCACAGAGGTACCCTGAAGTTCAGCAAGGTCTACATCGTTCCAGAACATAGGTGTATCGAACGTCGACGGAAGAATATCTAAGTATTCCAATAAGCAATGCACGAACGAGGAAACATAAATTTACGTACCAAGATAAGCACTCCATTTCGACGCAGACCCCTGCGCCGCCTCCCACATCATGCAGAGAATAAGGCCTGACCAACCCTCATGCAGCCCGAACCCTTTCCATGCATCCATCCCGAACCTGGAGGGTAGCACACTCGTCCGCGTTGACAAAACGAGGGAACGAGGGATTGAAAATACTGTATGTCCTTCCTTTCTTGCATGCGGTACGTTAACATGACATAAATAAGTTGATGGTTAGTGGGTTTACTGACTGGAATGTCTCTCAGTGCTACGGCTCCACGGCCACCTTCGGAAAGAGGTAATTGAATGACATCCATTGAGCCAGTGTCGATGTATCCATTGTGTGACTGGAACCAGGAGAAGAACGACTGAATTTCTGGAGACATTGCAGAACAACTTCAAGGAATTGTTTTTTTTCTTCTTGCACGTGTATATGATATGCGTGGGAAGATTTCTGCTGACTTGATTCAATGATTGTGGTCAACCGTTCTTGACTTAGACTCAGACCACCATCTCGTCGCTAGCCATGACTTCAAAAGTCTCTTTTACTATTCGCAGGCCGACACCAGTCTCGAGGGCAGCATCTTCGGGACCAGACTCGGATGCAGGGTCCTCCTTCAAAGTCCCCTCACTTCCTCCCCATATTTCCGCCAACGAACCCACCCCTCTTGGAAGCCCTCTTGCCAGGAGTGCAGCATCCTCACCTCACCCAGCACGGCCCAAACCGTCTCCAGAAGACGCCGACTACGACTCGAGCGATGCGGAAAGCGCCAACGAGGACGAACTCGTGACTGGCTTTGACAGATTTGGCGTTCAGCGGTGTGTTTCTTTCGCTTCTAAAGGAATGCAGTTTTTTCAACTCACAGCAGTACTGGATGAAAACAGATTAAATGGTGAGAAGAAGGCTGCTGCTAAACCTCTCGTCATACCTGCCTTGAAAAACAAGGATTGGCGGGAACTGGCCCGTAAACGGCGCGGCGCCACCACTTATGTCCCCCCTTCCGCTGCTGCAGTGACAGGGAAGGATGGAAGCGTCGGTGGTCTCGGGACCAGGGACTCCATCAATTCTGGTCCTGTCCTATCGGGCTTACAGGTCAAAACAAGGACACTTTCCCGTCAAGATGGCCAAATCGTCTACGAGGAGGAAGACATCAAGATGGAAGTCGTCGAGGAGGAGACAGAGGATCAAAAGGCCCTACGAGCCATTCTCGCCGAGTCTAGCGGAGAAGTTCTTCATGAAGGCCCCGTCATCGATATAATCCCGACACCAGTTTCCGAAGAAGACGCATTGAAACAAGACGTCGAGGAACTTCCCGACGTCGCTACTCTAGAAGACTACGCCCGCGTCCCTGTGTCTCAGTTCGGTGCTGCCCTCTTGCGTGGAATGGGATGGAAAGAAGGGACGGCAGCAACTCGAAAGCCAGGTAAAGGTTTAGTGGAGCCCTACATCCCAGCTGCCCGTCCAGCCCTCCTAGGCATCGGCGCCAAGGAACAGGAGGTGTACGATGACGGCAGCAAGAAAAACAGCAAGAGCAGACGACCAGAACGTCGTTACGTACCCATCATCAGGCAAGAGCGGGCAGACACTGGGTCGCCTAGCGGTGGCTCTCGTGATAGGAGAGAAAGGTCTCGTTCGCCTCGACGCTCTGCCACCTCTTCAAGGCGCGCTTCACCCGATCGTCACGAAACCAGTGGAAGCTCGAGCAGGCGGCGATATGACGATGATCGTGACGTGGATATGGACAAACGACGCAGTGACGATAGGGACCGACGTCGAAATGACGACAGAGAGAAAGAACGAGACCGCGGACGCGACCAGGACCGAGATAGGCGCCGAGGTGATGATAGAGATAGACGACGCGATGATGGTCGAGATAGACCAGAGAGAAAGGATTATGATTCGAGTAAGAGGAAGAGAGATTACTGAATTTGCACTTCCTCTTGTTGTGCAATTGTCCTTCATACCAATCATCTTTTCTTTACGCTTGATGGATTTCTAAAATTGCTGGTTTACATCCTTGCACTCAGGAGTCTAATTATTTCCATTAGACTTAATTATGACAAGAGTAAGGCCGATATGAAACCACCTCGTTTCTATTCCCTTGTTATGACAATAAGCACAGTTTACATACAAAATGTTGGTAGAATAAACGTGCACGTTAGATACTGTACATCTCCGACCTCAACTCCATCATACTGTATACAACCCAAGAACTTGGTTGATCAGTACCCCTTGCTCGCCCCTTTGCCGTTCCTCCTCTTTGACTGTCCATTAGGCATAGATACCCCAATAGCAGCCTCAGGCAAATTCCATACGGCCGTGCTTGAAGACCCAGGCCGACCCATCCCGCTCGCAGGCGGTATTGGGACTTGCGCAGCAGAAGACATCGCGCCTGACCAGTCAGGTTCCGGTGGTCGATGCCTGGCAGGCGGGGTGGTCAGTGTATCCCCACTCATAGCCGAGGAAACAGCATCATCGTCGTCATTCTGATTATTCGAATATCCGCTCTGCCGCGTCGGAGTACGGTACTCGTAGTGCAATGGAGTCACGGTTGGGATAACAGGTGGCTCAGTTGAAGCTGGTGGTTGGTAGAAGGACGTGTAGCCTCCTGGCATTCCCGCTGGAGTAGAGGACGATGCATAGGATGGGTCATGGTTTTCATTGACCGTGGGCAAAGGAGCACGTTGAGAGGGTGAAGGGCTGGCACCACCACGAGATTCACCAGCCCACAGCGAAGTCATCGAGCCACTGGGTTGCGACTGAGAGAACATTCAAGAACGATGTTAACGTTCGACTGTTGATGGAAACGAGAAGCAAGCTTACCGGAGGCTGGATTTTGATGTTCGGCGCAGTGCTGGTGCTTATTTGCGACCGTCGGTCTGGTCCCTGCATCGATGGCTCTGCATAACTAGACCTCGACTGAGGCCTGCGCTGGCTTTGAGTTTCTTCTACGGCATTTCTGGACGGTGGCCGCTGTTGAACCGAGTTCTCGCTCTGCATAGCATGAGCATGCATGTAAATTAGTATAAAGTATTTCACAGAAAAAATATCATGTATAGACAAACTCACCATCGAACGTTGATGTCGCATACTCTGTTGTCCGTTTTCTGACATCGGGTTGGGACTGGCTGTGCCCGCGCTATTCACCTCTTGAATAATGCTCATTGGACTTCGGAGGCCAGGATTATATGGATTGTTGACAATATCGAGCTGCGAGAGAGAAGATGAGTTGGATCCAGACGAAGAATTTCGTCTGTGCCGAGGTCTGCGTTGTTGTGGGGTATATGAACGAGGCGGTATAGGGAGCGGTTCCTGGCTAGAGTTGCTAGTTTCGGACATTGCTGGAAGAGCCGCCGACACAGGACGCTCGGGCGTTCGAGTGAATTCATGAGGAGGAGGAAGGCGAATCCTTTGGTCGGCATCCAAGGTTGGAATGAGATTGTCAGGTGGGACCACAACGTTGGGCATCCGTGGAGCAGGGGTGATAGTTCGGACGCTTATTGGCCTAATGTTTTCAGAAGGATGTAAGCTGGGTGGTGCCGTCGGTGGATTGATGGGAAGGGGGTTAGAGGGAAAGGGGACAGGAACAGGAGAAGGAGAAGGATGAGGACGGGTTGTTGCTCTTGAACGTTTTGAATGCTGGCTAGGCGCGATGGATTGAGGACGAGGCGGTTGTTGATACGAAGGATGGTCACTTTCGGGAGAGGACGATCGGCTCTCATCCAGAGAGTATTCATCTTCGTCCACATCATCTTCTTGGTCTTCTTCTTCGTCAGGTAGCATTGGGCCATCTCTTATAGCAAGATCTCTGCCTCTGTCCAAGCCCTCCTGCAAGCCCAGTCTCCAGGCCTCTTCACGCGCGGCCTGTATCAGGAGAGTCTCGTTCAGTTGACGCGCCTTATTTCGGTTCTTGGCAGCTTCCTTCTCTGCGGTGTGCCTCTGTCTGTCTACAATTCCGATGACATCTTGGGCGCGATAAATTTCTCTCTGAGCAGTGTCGAGCTGTATCCTATAGAGTCTAGAGAACAATGAGCCCCGGGAGAATTAGAAATCGAAAGCGAACCGACCTGAGCTCTTCTTTTGCTCGGCCAGCATCTCGCAGAGCCAAAAGTCTGGCGTCATTGACGGCCTTCAAGTGGGCGGTCACCTCCCTGAGCTTTCTCTCAGCATTGTCGGCTCTTCGTCTCTCGTCCTCAACCTGGCCCCGTAGTATCTTGACAGTGCGCTTGATTTCTTCCTCTAGAGACTCTCTGGAAGCACGACTCGAACGTCGACGAGATCTGCTATCATCCGTACTCGGCCGAGATATAGCTGAGGCAGACGGAATAGTGTGGATGGAAGGATTTGTACTGGGCACTGGCAAAGGAGGCAAGCTCCGGTCGTCAGGCTCCATGAGCGCTAGTGGCTCGTGGTGATCGAAAGCAACTCAATTTCGACTGCACAGCCACTACCCCCGACCAAACCATGTGCGCTTATTACTCCACCGCCTTGCCGATGTTGCCATTGACTCTGAGTCGGAAGTTTGGAATACGAATGAGGTCATTGGTGCCGGACTTGGACGAACGTGGGTGAGATGGAAGCAACGTTTTTTTTTCAGAGGCTGCGTTGTTATTCGCCAGAGTCACCATGGCAAGCAGAGTGCGGCATGTTTTCCGCGTCAAACATGTGCTCTCAAAACGTGTACGCAGTACTACTAGCCTCTAGTAAATATGGCGCGTCGGGCGCCGCATTATGATTGTAATTCATCTCACCACGAATCCTAGTCCCCTCTCGATTCAGAGTCAGAAAACACTTGCAATTGGAAAATACCTCAATGTACTTATTTAATTGATACATTATCGTTCTTGAACCAAGAAGCTGATCCTGTCGTTGACGAAAATACACCACCGAATATGGGTATTATTCGTATATGCTTCATAGCGTTAGTTGGGGTTATGCTTTCGTCATTGCCCTGTCTGGCAGTGGCGGGCGGCAGGCTATGTGACTGTCAAAACAATATCATATCCGAGCATGCCTTCACACACTAAGTGCGCCAACAACGTGTTATAGCGCATTGGCGTTAATACTGACTTGGATAATGTGGCCAAGGAATATCAATCCGAACAGGACCGGATTGTGTTGCGGAAGTCGGGACTCGGAACTTTCGCCTGTTTTTTTTTGTTCCGTGTCAATGTTTGTTCATGTCCCGTACTTTCGTTCCCCCTCAGACTCAGATATCCTGCACTCTTTAGCTCATACGTGAGCCCAATCTACTAGATCCCTAGGGGTGTTCAAGGGCATCCACCTCTTTCTGGCAATGAAGTGACCACTGACCGACACCAAACTTGAGCTTGGTTGAATTGCAGTGGATTGCAGGAACACTTTTGGAATGACGGATGGGAAATGCTCCGTCTCGAGCTCTGGTCATCGCCCCGCTCTGCTTCAATTCCTTGCATTCCTTGCTCTGCTCCACCAAAATACACGTTCTAACACCTTGCCCATGTAGCGCGCATTTAAAGTTATTACACACAGCAATGGAGACTTGCCTTGCTTTACTGAACGGACTTATCACAGCCTCTAGATCTCGATCGTCAAGTATAAGATACGATTGAAGCTTGAACTTGAAGGCTTATTTCTCCACTGTACCCAATCCATTCTAGTCATTATCCATCCACCTACTCTTTCCTTTCCAGCCCGTTTCCCCCCTTTGCAACATGGCACCCACCCATTCCAGCCCTAGTTCGCCTACCGTCAATACAGAGCATGGGATAGAGAAGGAGAATAAATCTCAACGAAAGAAACCTAAGAAGCGAGCGCTGCTCATTGGCGTTCGAGGAGAGAGCGACAGCGTCAACCAGCAGGAGGTCGCAGAAACATCGGCACAGGGGCGTTCTGCGCCATGTCCTCCTAGAATGAAGAAGTCGAGGTCAAGGAAGGTAGAAGAACAAATTGTGTTGAAGGGACCGCATGAAGATGTTCGGGCTATGCGTGCGCTCTTGTTGGGTACGAACTTCCCCATTCTGCTAAGTTTATTACTGATTACCCACTTACAGATAAATATGGTTATGCCCCCAGCGACATCACCGTCCTCATTGACGATAACACCGACAATATTCAGCCTACTATGGATAACATAGTGCGTTGAGCATATTCTTGACTCCGTAATCTCCGGCTCATGCTCTGCATCTCAAGTTGAAAGCAATCGACGACCTGGTTGCTGGGGCTTGCCCGGGTGATCGATTTTTCTTTCATTGTAAGTCTTTCTGACGAGCTTATCGATGTTTCCTCTCATTGACCCTCTTGCCATCAGTTTCTGGACATTCAGGTCAATTGCCGACGGACGATATTGAAGAGGAAGATGGAATGAACGAATGTAATTAAATTCCCTCTCTGATCGACCTGCGTCGAGGCTTAACCTTGATATCTTCTCTAGGCATCGTAGCTTCTGACGGTCAATGGATTGTAGACGATGTCGGTTATGAATCTCTGTCGCGCCCGACGAGTACTAAATTAAGCTTCAGGTTCTGCATAAGAAGCTCGTTGAGCCTCTGCCACCTAACTGTACATTGACAGTACGTAGTCCACGATATTCACACCATCTCTTCCCTTTTTACTCATTAATTCCATAGGCCGTCTTTGATTCTTGCCATTCGGGCTCTCTCCTGGGTGTGAAACTTTTTGAGTCCCATGCCGGGCACCAGACCTAACGCTTTCTCAGATCTCAAGCATTATCGATGCAATCGGGTATTTGTTCCCTGGGTCAACAAGGGAAAGCGAAGAACAAAAACCCTTTGGTACTCCACAGGTACGCCACTTATCTTATAGTTAATATCGCCTTTCTGACAATTATCGCAGTTCGGCGGCCAGCTAGTCAGTCAATCAACTATATTTTGTTATTTATTTAAAGACACTGATTGACTTGTACCATGGGCGCAGTGCTCATCCCGAGAGAATCGCGCAAGACTTCTCGCTTTTCTGCAAAGGGCACGGCGTTAGCCTCTATCAGGAACACCATGGCGTCATCCGTGGACCCCGCTCTCGAAGAAGGCGCAAACACCTCGATCCGACCGTTTATCCTTACCGACATGCTGAATCTGGAGAGCCTTCGTTTGACAGACTCTCCGATCGCAGAATACCTCTCACCAGAAAGGCGTTATTGCGATGGTTTTTGTCGTAATTACTATTCCTCAAAGGACGAGAGTGCCCCTCGGGCAGATATCGTAAGTAAACCTGCTATTCTCCGTGTCTAGCATGGACTTACAACCATTGTCTATGCAGATCTGCCTATCATCTTCGAAGGACGCACAAAGGACATGGGAGGACTCCGACGGCATGTCCATGACTCAAATTCTCGTAAAGCTATTGCGTAGGTCTCACCGATCGCATCGCCTTCATCGTGAAAACTTACAATCACGCATCACAGGCGAGGATCCGAACCCGATACTCAGTGATCTGATGGCGCGCGTAGGGTATGCCTCATGCCCTTCATCTTTCCTCGTAAAGGATGTCTCTAAATCGTTCATTTTTTTTAGCCACGATATCCACGAATTCTACGTCAGTCTTCACTTCAAGGCTCGCGATTACAAGAAGAGAGTCGACGCATACAATGCACAGCGTGAGGCCGTACAGCAAACAGAGCAAGACAATGACCACAAATACGAGGTCCCAGCTAAGCGGAAAGCGGATGCAGTCGATACCAACGACCCCTCGGATGCCAAGAGGAGGAGGAAGGGGAGGAAGACGGCGAAGAAAGGAGTCTCCGTCGAGATGGTCAACTTCCAAAACCCGGAGGTAAGCGCCGTCGTTGTCTTCTCGCGATGAACCCGATCTGATCATCTGACGGATTTTATTTTTGGCCAGCTTTCGAGCGAAGTTCCCTTGGTAAGGCGGCATATTCCTCCCGGAATGCTCTTCTTCTGACTTTCCTTGTTTCTTTCCAGGAAATGACAACTCGCAGGTGGAATATGTAACAAGACCTTTTTTGCATTCAAGACAATTGTTAATGTCAATACCCACATCCATGTTGGCTTTTCATTCCTCAGGAGGAACCATTAAAGCTCAGTAACTTATTCTACATTATTTCTATATATACTGTATATTCAATTACTCTACATAATCCCTTGATAATTCCTGATCCCTCACGAGATCAAGCTAGCTTAAGTAGCATACAACTAACGTTACAATAAATCATTATAATGAATAAATCCTGAAAAATGTGTACTCGTTCGACGGAAATTTAGTTATTTACATATAGATACTCAATTGCCTCCTTTTCCAATGCTCAAAACATGTGCACTGTCTTCTGCCTCGCAGAAATAATAGCTATGACTTTAGACTCAAAGCCGAGGAGGTCTCCGCCTCGAGTAGCTACCAGATCAACCTTCGTATCGTCCATATTGACTCCGAGCAATTTAAACATATTTACTGAGCCCATGGCGATCGCTTCTTCTTTGGAAAGGCGTCCTCCGCTCTCAATGGCAGCCTGAGCAATATCGGCGTTAAGTTATCGAGGTAGGAGATAGTCAAGGTTGGACCCTCACCCAGGCAATATTAAAAGGAAGATTTCGAGCACTGGAAGACCACATCCCTTCACAGCCCAGACCGACGGCGACGTTGTTGGAAATGAGTTCCATGACAGCGCTGTTATTCGAGATGGGTGGCCCTGGAAGACTAGGTCGCTGCGTTAGAGATAAGGCAGGCGAATTTAACATCGCGGGCTTACATCCGTCTTCCTTCCCAGACGTGAGGGAACGGTCGAGCAGGACTGAGAATGACACCGATGTTTGCTTCGCTTAACTGCCTGGCTAACAAGTAGGCTTCAGCACCACCAGTGATAGTGAAGCGCATGTTTCTTCCGCTCTCAGTCTCGATCTCCTTTTTTAGAACCAGGAGCGTGGCAATAACATCAGCGCTGTGAGCTTCGACCACTAGTGGGATTTGTCCCTGTGAAACGGTGGTTTTTAAAATCTGATAACATATATAATCGAGATGCAACTTACCAGTCGGACTTTCTTGAACCATAAACCAGTTTCTCCTTTAAATGGGCCACGTAACTGGCGTCGCAACACTGCTATTTGTGTGCTAATACTAGGCCCTGAAAGGTGTCGAACAGAGACATGCACCGCTGTGACTTCTTGTACAATTGCGCCTTCCTCCAATTTATGAGATGCACCTAGAGAGAAAGATGTTCCCAGTCCAGAGAAAAATCCGTCGTGGATTGGAGCTGTAACTGCCACAGTTACCTGAAAACATGTGAGATGAAGGTGATCAGAGTTTTGGGAGAAGGAACATACGCCGGAACGATAGGCCAAGCTGGAAGATAAGAGTAACGCTATCAGAACCACGATACTTAGAGGTTAGAATGAAGCACGTACAGAGCATGCCGAGTTCCATACTGCAGTCCATCAACGGCGCGGATAATCGAAGAGTCGCCGCCAATAATATCTGGAATTGAATCATACAGTGGATCATACACACTACCGTCATTGGTGGACGGTTCTTGATTAATGTGCTCCAAGCCAAGTGGACAACCAAATGAAACGAGTCCTGGCTGGATGGAGCCTCCTTCCAAGTCGATTACAGATACATCTTGATCTTGTGTATTGGCGAATTTCGAACACTTCTCGAGAGTGCCGTAGCACACGATAGAGCCATTGTGCGTCACAATGGTAGCAAAGTTCGCTTCCTCCCTAGCCAGATATTTTTGTTGTATAGTACCATTGTGGATGCTATGGATAGCTTTGACATTCATGAACATAACGGTGGTGCCGAATGGCAATTTTTTGGGTAAGAGAGGCGGCAACCCATCATAGTCCACCGCTTTCTTTGCTTCATCGTCGAAATTGGGTACTTTAGGAGATTGTTGAAAATTATCCGGTTTGGAGACAACAGAAGGCGAGTCCAATTGGGGGATACCGTCAATAAAAACCTGTACCGGAGTGGCGCCCAAAGCCAGAGGATGACTGTCCCAGATTACCAGGTCTATGCAATGCAAGGTTGAGGTATAGTCACGAATATCTTATAGGCACCGTTAACGTACCGGCATCGTAACCTTTGCCAACATAATTATCATTCACTTAGTAGTCACTGTTGGGCATAAATTCGACCGACCTTTTCTCACATATCCAATACGATGCCCCATACCCAAAACGTCTGCAGAATTGCTCGTCACAGACGCAATTGCCAAGTTCTCAGAAAAACCGTAGAAGTAAGCTTGTTGGGCTTCGTGCAGAAGATATCGGGAGTTCACAGCTGGATGGTCGCTCTATTGGCTGCAATCAGGCAAGTTCACGAGCAGTCAACCATATGCCACACCTTCATAAGGACAGTTAGTCCGTGCTCGGCTAATACGCGAGGCGCAAACTCGGACGCCCGATAAGCCTCTCGTTTGTACCTTGCGTATATCGCAAACAGAGCAATTGCTGGAGGGTTTCCTGGAAGAAAAATACTGAGCTGCTTTCTTTATGCAGCAAAAGGAAGAAAACTTGCCATAAGCTTGCTTAAGAAGGTCAGGAACAAGATAGGCTTCACTTGCATGATGAAATGCGGCAATAGGGAATTGGAATTCGTTCGAAAGCTGCAAAATGGTAGCAGTATGAGCGCGGAATTTATAGAATATGAAATGAGTGTTTCGCACTCTAACGAATGCGTCGAGGTCTACAGCCTCATAGCAATGTGTATTGACCTTGAAATACATTAGAAAGATTGATACTTTGAACTTGTTGGTAAGATATGTATTTACCTTGACCCTTCCTCTGAGAACGTCAACCAACGCCTCCCATTGGAGATCCTCAGGGAAATCATCAAGGTTCTCCCAATCGTTGGAAAGAGCCTGTGCGCAGTACGCATCCTGACGTTCCTTTATCTGCTTTGCAGTATTATAGCTAGAGGTGATTATCAATTAAATAACTAGCTACGTACGATGACGACGAGAACGACTTACGCCTGCCGAAAATCCCAAAAAGTATCCATTCGCGTGCCATCGTATACCGCGCCTTCATAAAGATGAATATTACTATCTTTCTTTCCGAAAGGCGTTTCACGTACTAGGATTTTCACCTAATCAATCATAGTAAATATTTAACGACCGAACACTTCTTGTCAACAACGTAAGGGTGCGCACCGCAAGCATGTCTGTTTGCCATTGTCAAAATACCATACAAGTGAGAGACGTGCATGACCTTACTTACTTTATGTGTCTCCACCGAGGAGGCAAGTTTGGATCGGGAAAGGACGCGTTAATATGATGGGGAGGCTCCAGCAACATGGACGACGAAGACCTTTCCGCTGTCGCGCGAAGCTTGATAACGAAGGCCTGACCACCTATCGCCTCAAGTGAGCAACCCTATTTCCAATGAGTGCTACCCGAGATACTTACCTATTGCATCGGCAGATCCTGGGAGGACGAGCGACGTCGTCACTCCTCCCGCAATCGAGAGTGGGTAAGAATCGTCATGCGTGTTGAGCGCATCAAGACTTCGCAGCCACGGTTGGATATTACCCTTGAAGGAATTATCGTCCTCTGCGCCAGATAGCGCCGGCGAAGGGCTGCCGCCCATATGCGAATGCACATCCACGATACCCGGCGTCACCCAAGCGCCTTTCGCATCCACAACGACAAGATCGTCTCCGTACGTCTGCAGCGCCGCCGCGCGAGCTAGATGCCCAATGCCCTTGATGAGGCCTTTATCCAGCAGAATATCGCCCTTGACAACCTCAGTCCCATTGTCCGCCCCCGTCCATATCGTCGCGTTCTGGATCAACACGGGACTGGTGCCTTCCTCGAATCGATCAGACTGCCTTCGCTGGTGGAAATCTTGCGGAGGTCCTGCCTGAGCGTTGAGCTGGCGACACCGAGCGAGAACGGCAGAAGCCCGATGAGGTGATGGTCGTACCGCAGTGCGATAACTAATGGAGGCGACTGGGGTTGTGTAATAAGAAACCAAGAAGAGGAGGAAGAGAAGACCCGAGGCAAGAACTATTCGGAGGTGGTGTATAGTTGGTCGAGGGTACGGCCTTGTCGTTGGCGCAAGGTGTAGTTTCTGGAGATCCATGATGAGATATCATGAGAGCCAGCGCCGACTATTAAATTAGTGCAAGGATGACTACGCCATTCGCGTCGCAGGAATCACCCGAGACACTACATATGTCGTGTGAGAGAAGTTGGTGGGAAGATAATGAGAACCCAACCAGTAAGTAAAGGATGTTGGCCAAGTGCGGCGCGGCTCTAATTATTATTTATTCAATGCCATACGCGCCGATGCAAGTGCTACACAATCTAGCATAACCAATATGCAGTACATACAAGTATCAGCAAAACTGTAACCTACATATAAATAAGTAATATAGAATACAAGTCCTGGTCCTTTCTAAAGTCCTCCTCACACCAAAGCACCCCAAACACCCTCCGTCCACATAACACAATCCACAATCTTCTGCGCCACATCTAAAACCGCCTGCTGCAAAACTGGCTCCTCAAAGCCTGGCACCACCGGTCCCACAGCCATCCCACTCGCACCATTAACCGCCGACCCAGACCCGGACGGAGGCGGCGACTCGGGCAACATCAACTTCAACCTCTTCCCCGCCCGCTCTCTATCTGCCATAACATCCTTCCCCGTCTGCATCCGCACAGGTATACTCGAATTCGGCGGAGTCGGCGCATTGGAAAATTCACCAACGACCCTCCTCTCCAGCGCGCCCACAAGCCGCTTCCTCAGTAAAAGGAACACAGGGTCACTCGAGCGCAAGGTGCGTTCGACCGCCGCGCGGAGACGTTTCTCCTCTTCCGGGTCGAGGGCCGCAGCAGACGCACGCTGCCGCGCACGCACGACCTCGTCCGCCAGATTGACGAGCTTCGTCTGGCCCACATCCGTGTCCGATCCGCTTCCGCCCTCGGCGTCCTCGTCAATCTCCGCCTTGAGCAACGTCCACACCCTACTCATGAAATCGTGCTCGACACCATTGACCAGCTTGGCAGCACTCGGCAGCGGGAGACGCGTAAGGGAGCGCAGTGCCGCGGCGATGACGATGGCTTGGATGTAGTTTTGAATGTAAATTAGTGCGGGCGTCGAGAAGAGGAGTTGCGGTGGGAGGCGGTTGGGCTCGGGGTGCAGATCTAGTGCGGACGGAGAGGATTCTGCCGTGCCGTTCGTATCCTTATGCTTATCCGGTAGCTCGGACGACGATTCAGCATTGGAAGGGAAATGACAATGAACAGGATTATCAGCTCCCAAAGCTAAAAACAGCCTCACGATCCATCTCTTATCCTCTAGCACGGATGTCAATGTAGCCGCATCAGGTGCTTGCATTTCGTCGACCCAGGATCGCCAGCTTTTGTGCACAGAGTCCTGTCCACCCCAAACTGTCAAGACGAGCTGACGTTCTCGCATTTTGACCTCGTTCAGCAGGACACCTCGCAACTGTGCCTCCGTCATGGATCCGAGCACGAAAGTGTTCAGGTCGGCTTTCATGTCTTCTGCTAGAGCGAGTATAGCCTTGATCTTGTCGACGACGAATTCAGCTAGCGGTGTGGTGGGCGGAGTAGTATGGTGTGTGCCATCGTGTACTGCAACGGGTGCATCGGTGACGGATGGAGGTGGGTGTGATAATGATATATCGAGTTCGTCTATCATCTGATCTCGGACTGGAGCGCAGCGTTTGCGTAACGCTGCAAGAATTTCCTTAAGCAGGCTGATGGTTGAATGCAGCGGGGACGATGTGGGGGGTAGAGGCGAGGAGAGAGATACCAGTATAGGATGTTTCGGAGGAAAGAGCGGGGTAAGTTCCTCGTAAAGATCGAGGTAAAGTCGTTTGAGACGAGGCAGTTGGACTGAAGGCAAAGGTGAAGACAATAATTCCAGAGCCTAAGAACGAGAAATGTGCCTGAATTGAGAACACATGAGTTGAGAACAAACAAGGACAGGCTTACTTCGTTCCAGAAAGCCCTATGTGCCACTTCCTTGACGCGGTCCAGTATAGCGGCTTGCTGGTCGTCTTTGGGTTCATCAGAGACTTTGAAGTTTGCGTGCATCATCATGGATAAGAGAGATTTTCCTGGAGGTACGACCTTTGCTGGATCAGTGACTAGGAGATGAAGGAAGTAGGTCTGGTTGAGATTCTCGACGAGCTCAAATGGCAGATAAGCAAAGGACGCATGACCATGGTCGACGAGGAAATGAGGAGGGACAGACATGCAGAACGGTGGAGGAAAGGAAGAGAGAGACTGGATTGTGCTGACGTCAGTTTACGACCTATTTGCGGCAATTATCTCCTATCTTATCTTTGCAGTCATAGTACTGGCCCCTGGGTATCCAAAAGAGGAAAAAGCAGAGAAAAAGGAGGGAAAAAGGGAGATTTAGAAGAAATCATCCGCATGGCCTGATTCTATACGGAGTTCTACTGAAATTCTCTGATTTTCCTGGGTTTTTCCCGGCGCGCACAAGTACTCGAAATCAGCCCTTTCTTTGCGGGTAGCACCTAAATTTTGATCTACAATTTGTGTGTTCGGCTCGGAGTCGTAAGGAAAGAGGAGTGGCTTTCTGGTAAGAAATGTAGAGTCTTGGACTCCAGGAATTTTTTTTTTGTTGATGTTGTGAGATGGGCGTCCGCGAGAGGACACAGCAAGAAATAGAAAGCCCATGATGAGCACAGTGAAATTTACTAAAGGGCGTGAATTCTCAGGAATAAAGGAGAGAAGAGAAATAGAGACAGATTGAGATCGCAACTGCATCATACAGAACCAGGGAGCCGATGAAAATGGGCAACTAGATTACAATAACCTTTTCGACATCGAAACCCGCACTCCCAGCTCCATATGCTCGCTGATTGCTCACAACCCTGACCCTATCCCGCTCAAAATCACAATTCCAATGCGTATGTCCAAACGCCCACAACACCACCGGCGGGGCCCAGCACGCCGTCCCGACCACTACATACCAGAATAAGTAGAAGTTACTATATGCAGATCGGTTGACTATTGACATCTGTTTGTCTACAGCCATGTGCTTGTCGTGTACATAGCAAAAATCTACGGCGACGTATTTATAATGTGCACCGCCCGACGCCCGATCTCAGAATACTCCTATCCCTGGTCTCAAATAGCCCAAACTCGCACAAGTCTTTGATCACGCCTAATCCCTCACGTCCAGTCAGTCGGACGATAGACATGTCGACATGATCAAAGAGTCAAGATGATCAAAGAGTCAAGATGAGAAAATCAAGAAGAGGTACAAAATATTTAAGGGACTCAAATAATCGATTGCGAGGTTCTTTTCATTCTACTATTACAACAGATGGTACAGGGAGTCCCTAGTAATACAGCAGTCATCGCGGTCATCATAGGTCGTGAAGAGAAAAGATTAGACGGGGCTGTAAGATGGCGGGGGGACCTGCAAGAAGGGAGCAGGGGTAGGAGGCATGGGTGATTTCGGCTCGTATGGAGGAGCGGCTTCCTGGTAAGGCGAAGGGGAGATGTAGAGAGCCTTGGAAGGAATTTTTGTGTTTCGTTGATGTTGTGAGATGGACTTTCGTCGTGAGACTGCGTGGCGATGAATGGCAAAGGCTAACACGAAGACTGTAAAAGCATGTGAGATTCTTGTATAACAAAGGAAAGGAGAGAGGAACGGACATATTGAAATGACCACTGCAGCATACAGGACCGGGGCATTGATGAACATGCCACCATCATGGTTGCAGTTATCGCTGTAAGCAAAGCATGAGCAAAGGAAAGGAAATGCAAATAGATGAAGACAGACTTGGGGCATTCTCGGGGAATAAAAGAGGGCATTGCTCGTTACGCTACATTTTCGTCTCTTTTTAATTGGGGAGAGTGACAACGGGCGGTGTTAAATCGTCCACTTGGTGATGAAGAGCAGTGCGCTGACGTAATTGATGGAACGAGTTGTTCGCTGGACGACGGTGGCGCGGTGGCGACTCGTATCACTGTTTCAACTTGTGTTTGAGAGCAAACAGATCTTATTGTGTAAGACAAATAAGGGAGAGACAACCCAAAGACAACCAGTGAGAAAGTTCAATTATCATCATCTTTATCCTTGATCATCGTCGGCGTCGGCGTCGGCGTCATCGTCACCCCCATCCTCATCCTCAATATCATCCTCGCCAATGTCATACGCATCGATGCCATATTGCTCGTCGTCATCGTCATCATCTGGCGCACCCCCTTCTGTAACGCACCACCCTCTTCATTGTCAACATAAACTTGAATTAACTGAGGAAAGTCATGTCACACACCAAATTTAAGCACGAAACTCGATCCAGGCCTGGTGTCTTCAATATCTCTCCCAGCCGCAAGTCTCCACGTTCCCGTCAACGCTTTACTTTTCGACATCGACCCAGAAAATATCATGCTATCCATCTTCCCAGGGAAGACGAGCACCCATTGGACTTCCCAGTCCTCGCCATAGTCAAATACACCCCGTTCGACTTTGAATGATTTTACGTCGCCATCGGCGGAATGTAGCGTCCCTGTTCCGCCAAATAACTCTCGGACGTATGATAGTGGGACGAATGTGCAAGTGATGCGGCTGCCGTCGCCGACAATGCCTTCCCCGCTCCAAGTACCTTTGACTGTTTGAATGGATGATTAGGAGAATAATCGTTGTATAGGTATGATCAACACCCACTCTCTCGCATTGAGTGATGGTGGACGGATGGTTCAAGTAAAGTTCGATGTGTCGCCACTTTCTCACCGCAAGACAGCTATAAAGAAGACAATGACATTCCTGGAAATGGTAACAGCGTACAGCATCCATATATAACTTTCCATCTGATGAGTAAATACGACGTACAGAGCATGGGGGAAGGCAAAAATGATTCCTATGATTCATGACGAGCGCGCACGACCTCAAGCTAAAATGATTTCCTTCCAAACCTTTCCCGGCTGAAGCATATGTTCGATACAATCAAGGAAAAGAAAGCCCATCCCTCTTCTCTCCGCCACAATACATTCCGGATCCTGCCATTCTAGAAGCATGACCATATAAAACGGCTTCTCCACATTGAGGCGGTGGGCGAAGAGATCTTGGTAGCGGTTGGCTTTGCAGAGCAGTACAGCTTCATATGGCCTGTCCATGGCTATGAGGAACCGAGGGTCGTCGAGTTTCATTCCACCGCATATCGCATTTCCTGCACCTAATATCGTGTAAATTCTCATAGCCGGTACAGTCAAGCTATCCGGAATTTGGAAATTTTTGCCATCTGGAGCTTCGAACGCAGGAAAGCGAACGGTATATGCCCAGAAGTGCAATAAATGGTAGTCGCGGTCGATTATCTCCTTCGGAAAATCGGCGCTAGGGATTGTGTTCAAGCTCTTGAGAGCCGGGTCGATATCACGGCCATAGGGCTCGCCCGACTTGCTGAAGCGGTATCCTATATCCTCTTCTCCCAAGTCGCCATGCTCTGCTTGCGATTCGGGACTCCATACAAGCTCGGGATCACCGCCGCCCGGGCTGCGCTTGTACCAGACAATATACGTCATCGTTCGCAACCAGGCGTTAATATCGCCATCGTCGGCAAGCGCCTTCAAATAGGACGCAAAAGTGAACTTGCCCCCACGCCATCCTGCCCACGACCAACTCGGGAATCGATACCGACGTCCCAGGCTGTGAGGGTCGTTCGAGGGGAAATTATCCCAGAACAGCAGGTAAATGTCAAAGGCAGTTGTTGGTATGCCTTCCAGCAGGCCAGACTTCATTTGAATTGACAAGCGCCGAAGGACTCCCGCCATGGCGTTGATAGCGTCGGATTCTTTTGTCAGCTTGCGCTCACTGTAGCGGAACAATATGTCATGGAAGCTTCCCAACGGCCACGGGTTCTTATCTGGGAGAAAGTGATACTCGGACCCCGAAGATAACATTTCTTGAGGGATGGTTTCTGTCGGGAATTTGTCGTATAAGGTGTCCTCGCCCCAGCAGTTTTCGCGGCAGCGAAACCAGATGCCGCTGTCAGAAAAAACGACAGTGCGATGGGACAAGGCCAGCTCCTGCATTCTGGACGAAAAGTCAGAAAGATATACATGAGGAACGGAAATATCCAACTTACGTCCATCCGCGGGTGACATGGCGGGACACGGTCAAGGCATCATACACCCCTCTTGAGAAAGTCATTTCGATACCGGGCATCATTTCTACAATGCGCTGTTTGACCCTTCGCGATCCAGGCTGCAACCCAGGTAAACCGGCATCAGCGTCCTCGCCATGAGCTGCAATAATGGTGAATAACGATCCCTGGTATACCAAATCCATCTTTGATATCCCAGCCGCCATATCAGCCCTGTCATCTTGGACAAGACACAAGCTGTCGATCCAGAGATACCGTTCTCCTATCAGTCCCACTAGATCTATAGCGTCATTGATTGTCCTTGGAAGAACTTGTCGGATACCAAGCATCCCACCCTTCGCTTCGAGTTCCGCCTTGTTATCGCGCTGCAATCGCACAGCAGGCACCGTCTGGCCCCACACGTAGCTCAGTGCAACATACCGAACTCCTGGGGCGGCTTCCACGATACACTGGTCCTGAACATCGATGCATCGAAGGATTTCTAATCCAGATGGGTTTTCCAGTGTTTTGACGACGGGTACCGGAGTGCATGCCTCATGGAGGCGCTCGCACAGGAGTAACCACTTTTTGATTAATGCAGGGTCGATCTGGGGCTGGACGCGGCGTGCACTTCCATATGGCGATGTCGAGGTCTCCTCGTTCAGGAAGACCAGATTATCTGCATTGCGTACTCCTTTGAACCCCTGCTTCGGATTCCATTCGATAAACACTTGTTCTGTGCTGTCTTCATCCTGAAAATTGTTCATCTTGGCCACCGTGCGGCAAAACGGGCAGAGGAGGTTTCCTGTTATGCGGGATACGGTCCCAAGCGAATATTTGGCTGCTTTCCGGTTGTTTGTGGCTGATAGATCGAGTTTTTGACAAACATCGCATAGTTTAAAGCGACTAGTATCCTAGATGGCTGTTATAGAGCAGTTTCATGATACTATTTGACAACTTACCTCGTCCAAGAGGGTAACAAGGACTACATTGATGAGTGCATGTCTTGGATCCTGCGGCAAATGCACGTACCATTGGGGACCACTGATCCAATGACATCAGTTGTGCGCCATCCGATAATATTGCTCAGTACTTACGACCTCTATCGGTGATATTTCCATCGTCATCCCACTTTTCTGCCATATAGGCCCGCTGTTTGCCTAGATTCCGAGATGAATTTGTTATTGGCGACATACAGAAACGTACTGTCCTTACCAAGGCGATGTTTTAGACGGCCATCAGTCCATAAGATCTCGCCTTCATCGATTTCCAGTATGGCCTTAGGTATTTGCCACCCCGCTAAGTTTTGGCTGAGTAAAAATTGACATCACATTAACGGGAAAGGATACTCACCCCATGCAACGTCACAGCTCAGTCTCTTTGTAAAAATGCTGGGCATATTGGATCAGTTAAGATTAGACGCGTCAGGCTGCTTGGCTTATATTACTATCGGTGGCGATGTCTGAATAACTTTAGACGGCTTACCTATCTAGGAGATCGAGACGATTATAGCACCTTGGCGGGGTGAATGTTACGGATGACAGATGTCGCCGACAGAAGAATGCCAGCAGACTGGTCACAAGCTAGGTCATAGTCTGTCCTAGTGTGTACAGCAATGGGTCACTTTAACGCGTCGTGAGAGTACGCAGCAACATAGGCGATAGTGAGCACTAAAAGGGTGCGTGAGATTCTTGCACAACATAGGAAAGAAGAGACAGACAGACAGATTGAGATGACAGTGGGCACTGATGAAGCTCGCGAAATCCGGCACGGTTTGAGCTTGCTGACGCGGTTGGAGCAGGGCATGTCGTTGAGTTGGTAACACTCTGGTCGACGCCGGACGCGGCAGCGATGTTGGAGCAGTGCGCTGACGTAAGTCATTGATTGATGGAACGAGTACACTGCAGGATTTCGAGTTTGTAGCGCTACTTTCATGACCTCTCCGCCGCCAATACCCTCTGCGGATCCTGTTCCCGCTCGCCATGCTAATCCTGTCGTCGCTTTCATCATTGGCCTTGCTATAATTCTATTAGCCTCCATTCTCAATGCTGCTGGCCTCAACCTCACTAAATTAGACCATGTATGCCTCTCCACTACACCTCGTTGTTCCTATCTCACCGACGTTATAGGTTAGAACTAGTGCAATACCAAAAGCTGCAAGGAGAAAGGACTGGATGCGTCCTCTCTGGCTCCTTGGAATGCTCCTTTACATGTCCGTCCTGCCTCTTGCACCTGCCAACTCTTGCTCATCTTGCACAGTCTCTCTCAACTAATAGGAAGTACTCTGGCCCTTGAATATATGCGCGCAGGTATGATCCTCCTCCTCTTCTTTCCTTTCCCATCTCACCTCGCACACAGAATACGTCGCGCCCCTCGGTTCCACATCACTCGTATTCAATTTTCTCTTCGCCCGCTTCCTCGTCGGCACTCCCGTCACCAGTAATGACATATACGTGCGTACGCGTCTTTCCCCGCCAACTCTCCCTCCTCTAACCCATCTCCTTCACAGGGCACCATTGTCGTCATCCTAGGCGTCATCGGCATCGTCGCCTTTGGCTCCATTAACAGTGGCCTCACCTCCGAAACCGACGTCAGACACATCACCTACCTCTGGCGCCGCGGTGGCTGGCTCGGCTACTTCTTCGCCATGTCCTTTGCCCTCTTCTTCGTCCTCATCTTCACCTACCGCCTCGACTTTGTCCTCTCACAACGTGGCGAGCTCGCCGCTGTTCCGTTCTCCGGCGTACGTCCGCTCCAGGGCGGAGGTCTGCCCCCGCCCAATAATATCTCGCTGTCCGTCGGCAAGCGGAGACGTTCGTGGTTCCGCTGGGTCATCGGTATATTCGTAGCACTGAAGAACGCCTGGGACGCCATGATTAACTGGGTTACGGATCGCCTGGAGCTGTGGGCCGCGCCCAAGGATGACGCCCAAGTCGCATGGACACTCGGCATCGGTTGGGCATGTTGTGGTGGCGGGCTCGCCGGCGGGTGTCTCGTCTTCGCCAAAGCAAAGTGAGTAGCACCAGCTTTCTCGTAGCTTCGGTGCTTATGCGGCGTTGCTTTGCTCAGCGTGAAATTGTTGTCCGGGTCGCTGTCTCATGAAAATCCCGGGAACCAATTCGGACATGCCGCTCCTATTTTTACCATTATCCTGCTTGTCATCACCGCCGTCCTCCAAATTATATGCCTCAACCGTGGGTTGAAGGTCTACGACTCGACACTCGTCGTGCCTGTGTTTTACGGCGTGTATACTGCAACTGGGTGCGTCCCATTATTATTTTGTAATAATACTCTCAACTAACCAACATTAGATGGCTCGACTCGCTGATATTCAACGACGAAGTCCAGGCATACAAGTCATGGACGCTCTTCCTCATCTTCGTCTCTATCCTCGTCCTCATATGCGGCGTCGTCCTGCTCACGCACAAGAAGCCCGAGCCCGTTACGGGAAAGATCAAGTCGACCACGCTGCCGCGGAGGCGGAGGAGGAGAAAGGACGCCAAGGGCAAGAAGGCTGCGTCCGAGGAGAACGGCAACGGGCACCTGGAGGGCGACGACCAAGAGAACAGCCACGACGGCGAAGGCGAAGTGTTATGGGCCGTAGGCGATGCAAGCGAGGACGAAGACGACGACGACGACGACGAGGGCGAGGATGAGGATGTGGACCACCACCAGCATCCCATACACAACAGCGCCTCGCATCTCCAACAACCGCAGAAGCCATTAGTACGCAGGGGCTCGGCCTCGCGCGGGGTCGTGGACGAGCACACGGGCCTGGTGCGTCGGGCGGAGGAGAATGAGGACGAGGATGATGATGATGATTGGGTGAAACAGGGTAGGAGTGTGTCGGCGAGTGGTGGTGGTGATGACGAGGAGGGGGGGAGACGGCGGTCGATGGATCCGTTCAGAGACGAGCACGAGTTGGACGAGCTTGCGATGAGCGCTGCGGCTTCGCGGTCGCATCTGAATTTGGGCCGGACGCTTCGGTAGCAGCGGGATGGTTTTTTTGGTTCATGATCAGTGAGACCGACTTTCGGATTTTACATAAAATGGGTTTTTTTCGATGATGATGATGATGATGGGACGACGAACGATGATATTATTTATCGCACTTTTAACCTACGTACCTACGCCCTATATTCTACCTGCTTAATGTCTCGCAGAGGATCTTGGAGGCATGATGTCCCCATAGAAATCAAACGTCATACATACATACATTATTAGAAGTGTGTTGTCTGCAATACTCTGCAGCAAGAAAAGTTAACTCGCCGTTGTTTTGCTGTATGCGAAAGTCAACATCTACTTTCCACAACCTGGACAGCAATGGACAACGTCGTGCACAAAGACGTCGCACTCTGAGCAGAAATCGTGGTGACAGTCCGGACACCGATACCGGCCCACAGGACTCAGCCCTTCCTTCGCGACGACCGGCTTGTCGGGGAAAGGGCGTGCACAAGCATGACACGCCGTCGACGCCGCATCAAGACTGAGGTCGTCCATGGTTGGCCTACAATTCTCCCTTGTTAATCACGCCCCAACGAATATAGCCTGCAAGGCGCGGGGGAGAGAGGGTGACTCACACAGCATCATACGGTTTAACCGGGAACAAATGGTGATAACTCCTTGCGAGGTGCGGCGAGCTCACGATCATCAAACCGCAGATATCGCAGTCCGTGGGGACGTCGCACACCTTGGACAGGCAGCGCGGGCACAGGAAGCCCTGGCTCTTCAGCTCCGAGTGGCACGCGCACAGGCTCGGCGGGGACGCGTCGGGCAGGCGCATCGGGAAGCCCATCATCATCAGGTCCGCGGCGGGGTTCGTCGTCGCGCCCGCACCCGCGCCCGCACCCGCCCCCGCGGCGCGCGATAGGGCACGCTGGGCGGGCGGCGGGATGACCTCGAAGAGCAGGTCTTTGAAGTGGCCTTCGTTCATCGCCACACCGAATTGGCCTGCCTTGGAGTGCGATGAGCGTCCGAGGATATTGGGGCGTATGTGTATAAAGAGAAAGAGAGAGAGAGAGAAGAATGAGAATGAGAGGAAGAACTACGCACCGCCGGTTCTCTCGCACAGGTCGCGGCAGATTTTCATCTCTGCTGCGAGGGCGACGACGGAGATGCGGATCCTGTTTTTGATGCACGCGTCGAGCGTGTCGTGGATGTTGCCCGGGTCGCAGGTGGTGAGCGAGCCGAAGATGATCAGCAGCTCGCGCGAGGAGTGCGTCGGGAGATGGCTGGAAGGCGCACATAAAAAAAGGTGTGTGTCAGCTGGAGAACCTGAATTCGAGTGAGGGCCCGCGCGTACCTCATGCTCCCTCTCGCCATCTCGATGGCATTTTGTAGACTTGGCTCGCCAGCCGGCTCTAATTTATGTCTGTCCGCTATCGACTTGAGCACTTCCTGTGGGTTGCCTGTACAAACAGAACAGGTTCAATTAATAACAATAGACGAATCGACGATGTCAAGTAAAAGTAAAAGTAACAATGAACCCACCAGACATCTCGCCGATGCGTTCCCCAAGCCCCGCACGCATGCCCACGACGCCGATCTGGCCTAGCGGGTTCTGGTCGAACCACTCCGTGATGAACTCACGGGCGTATTGCAGCATCAGGTCAAACCGCGTCGGGCGCATGTCCCTGTCCATCATGGAGGCGGAGAGGTCGAGGATGAGGACGAGGTGGCGGATTATGGTGCGGCGGATCGCCGAGGCGGGGGCGAGAAGCCTGTACAGAAGCACGAAATACAGGATGCGTGAGCAGGATGTAGGTAGGTAGCGTCGGGAGAGTACCACTATACCGCACCTTCGTCTTCTGCCCCTTGCCATAAGGTCCTCGACGGACGTTTGCAGGCTGCCCGCCTCGTCTTCTTGGACGGTTTCCCAAGACCGGGTGAACGACGCCTCCCATGTGTACGCTTGCTGCAATCCATACAATATGAATGAGAGGATCCAAGTGGCACTGGTACTGTGAATCCGGAGCGCGAAACGGTGCACGTACTGTGTCCTTCGCCTTTCCCTTGCCCTTGTCTGGCTTGCGCTTGTCGCTGGCTTTGGCTTTGCTCTTGGCTTTGCCTTTCAAGGTGCTCGGCTCGAAGTCGATAGAGATGTCCGAGTCAGAGTCGATGTCCATCCGGTCATTATTCGCCTTGGGTGCCATTTTGTTTTGAAAGTATTAGAGGTCTATTATATTGAGCATGAGCGCTAGCGCGTAAGAGTGTTTTGAATGTGTGACCTCGTTGCGGCGCGCCCCAAATATCCTTGGGCCCATTCTCACGGTCAACTCAAGCTCTACCGCCAACTCCAATGGAGCATCCCCTGACGGAGAAGATGATAAAGAGGGGTACGCGCCGTCTGCAAGAGTTTCGTCGAGAGCTTTGGGATGAGGAGCGCGGAAATATCGGCTTTCTTCTACCGGTCGTCTTTCTGCCTGACGCCCGTATCAAGAACGTTCTTGACAACTTTGCGGATATCAACACGACAAAAGACCTTTTCCCCTACATCCACGATCTTTGGCTCTTGTCTGGCCACGAAGGCCGACTTTTTGGTGTAATCTCTGAGCTACGCGTGCTTTTCGCGACTTTCCTCC